>JAZAYU010000299.1:172500-614116 GCA_038501625.1 Corbicula japonica
TTCGAATACAAACAAACGGTCAGTTTAGAAAACACTGTGGTGATTTTATCTATTTAAATGATGTTCTGTAAGCTTAGAGGTAACATTTCAAACAAATGGTTAGAATGTTTTCGATTTTCCGATATAATCACGAAAACCGTATTTGATTAAATTAATTACTTTTTGCACTTGACATGTAGCTGTTTTGCAAATTTCAATTCGTTTCTTTTCCAGTTCTCATAAATGCAATTAGTGGTAGATTAATGATAAAGAACAGTATTATGCACATCTGGAAATGAACAAGATGCCACTAACATACAGCCAGAACAGATAAGAGAAAATAGGATTTCAGGATTATAGAGCAATAAATAATCACCTATTAAATTAATTAAAAATTGAAAAAACCCACAACAAAACACGTTGAACATTTCTAATATTCTCAAAAGAATCAATTTTTTTTATAAAGTTTTTTTTTTTACAAAAACTTAGTTTTATTTTAAGATTTCTATCTTGTTCTTGTTTTCATAAATTTGTGTTGTTTTTCCTTATATTTATCATGAAATAGGGAGATTAGTTTCAAAAGAACGCACCACCATATCAACGAATATTTAAACACAACATTATACCCTTTCCTCATATTTTAATTAGAGACAAACTCACTTGTCTCATGGACGAAACGGAAAGTGTAAGAAAAAGTTATGTCTTGTAATGAACATGGATCTTTTTACAGATGGTTTATGTGATAATAATACTTTATGAACTTGTCAAGACCCTATCGAGTCACAATCTTTGGATAAAATGTAATCGTCCTCTTCTTTAAACAAGTAATTGTCATTCCTATGTAAACAAAGAGTGCATCTCTTTTTTTATCTGTTTTATACGGCTATGAATGAGACGAAAGGTTACCAACATGGTATTTTACAGCGCTCTGCATGCCTGGCGATTAACCCTTCTACAGTTGATCATTATGCTTACCTCTTTGGTTACACGACGGTGGCAGGGGTTTAAGAGTTTATGAAGGTTTATGGGGAAATCTTTTCTTAAAAGAACCTAGAAGCTCGATTTGTTTCTTTTATCCCTGTCATCGTGTTCTTGCTGATTTTACTCCAGGAGCTCTGGTCTCGGTAAGATCATCGAGTACCCGCCCTTTGGCTTTGCAATACTATTAGATTCTTATGTTTTAAATGTTTGTGTGCTTTTGCATGCAACGTTGTGTGCTTTTTACAATGCAAATACAAGTTGTCTTGGTGAAATAACTCCAACCCACCCATCGGCTCAACAATGTTGCATGCAAAAGCACACAAACATATAAAACATAAGCTAATAAGAAACTATCTCGTTTTTTGTAATATCTCGTGTAACTTAGTTAATGTGTAGGAAGAACGGACAACTCAAAATCTATAGAAATACCAAGTCATGTACCCTTAACAATTTCATCATAGCCCCTTTTATGACACGTATTTTCAACTGTTTTATTTGATGTGTTGTTAAAATGGGATTTCTCAAATTAAAAGTGAACTAAATTTACCTAATAATTTTTGTATTAAAATCCTCCGCCTCACATATGATAATTATATAATGATTTGCTATGGCTTAATAGTATACGGATGTTAATTAAAATTAATTAAACTGGAATATAGTACAATATATCATTCCTATTATACGAATAAAAAAGTGAAATTTGCATATCAGGAATCGCCACACTCACAAAACCCAGCCTCCCCACGCAGCGTAAAGAATAGTCTTTTATATCATGAACTCTCCCTGCAGCCACCTGAAGTCACACCTAAAATGGATTTGAAATCTCAAATTAAAATGATACAACATCTTGGTACACTATGAAACATAAACAAAATTGAAAACTGTTTAAATGACCTTCGTTATCTTAGTCCAACAATATTGACCTGGCACTTCATTAATTTTCGTAAAGGTCATTGATTAAACACGGGTATCAGCGATACCGATATATTATTCAATTTACACCTCAGTGATCTGTGGAGTATTGGAATAGATGCCGGACTACCGATCGTAACATTTACGAAAATTAACGAAAATGGGGTCAAATGCAAGAGTGCCAGGTCAATATTGTTGGACAATACCTTAAGGTGGTTGCAATCAAAGCTGATGTGTCTACGTAGATGTGAAAAATACGACAGTCCTTCGTGTAATCCTCGACACAGATCAATGATAGTTCAATTAACATTTGGGAATGGATCCAAGTTGTACCGTTGCGTTGTGTTAACACTGAGTTGCGCTCAACCCGGGGCTAGGTGGAATGGGCAGTAATATGAATTTTCCTTACTGCCCATGCACATTTCTGCTCATGAACAGTTTCAAGAGAACATGTTTATATTTGTCGTGTTTGATTGCTTTCAAAGTTCCCTTTCCTCAGTCTTATCCTTTGCATTTACTGAAATGCGATTATCACTGTGAAGTTGTTAACTTCCGTTTTCAGGACTTGTCGGATCTAGCTGTTTTTACAGTTAACGTAAAAACATGTATGTCAGTGTGGAAATCTGAAAACTGGTCATTGTAAGGTAAAAAGAAAGCAAAAATGAGTGCACTTGATTGCTCTCTTGACTATGGTGTTAGAATCGAACAACTCGGTTAATAAGACAGCTTTACTTATAAATGTCATGAAATATTTTATAATAGCACTGTTTGAATGTAGGGGGAGACATTTTACGGACCCCACACGACACAAACAATGCTTCCGAATAAATGAAACATTGATTAAAATGATATTAATTATAAGTATTAGTAAATTAAGATCACATAGAACACCATCCACAATTTCCATCGTGTCGTTGCCCATGCCTATCAATTAATAGAAGTATCTAAATATTACATTAATGACGGGAAAATATTTTTCTCAAAGTGTTAATGTTCAAACTTCGTCACTTCTACTTGTTCTCTGACATCGAAAACATCCGTTATAATTAGGATAATCCTCAAATGACAGCTTCATTATGCAAGAATCATGCAAAATTCATTGTGACAAAAACATACACTGTTGATTAGATGGAAGCTGATGCTGTAGTTACAGCATCTTTCGTTTTCTTTAATCCGTTTATTGGACTTGGGAAATATCGGAAATATTAGAGTTCGTTACATGTATCCTGTCATATAAACATTATAAACATGGCTGTTTATGAACTATCTCATTATACTGTATACATTGTTCGTTGTTAATAATATCATGGCTGTTAATTACAAATGCATTATGACCACAATGTACTGTTACAGTGTATGTGTAAAAACGTCTCGTTGCAGCTTTCGTTGTGGTCTTAATGATAAAGAGTATAACTCTTTGTATTTTTGTATACGAGACTTTTGAGAACGAACTGAAAAATTCTGGAAACGAATCAAGAATATAAATACATTGCAGCTTCCGAAAACAGGGTAGAAGTGGAACAAAGCGTCGACCACAGGAGCTTTTGTAAATTTCTAGCTGATATAGGCAATTGATGCAATTTTGTAGAAAATCATGTCTATCAAAGTGATTGCAAAGTTGGACATTTTCTGAGACTTGTCCATAAATGTACATGTTCCGCAATATACTAACTGTGTTCTGGTTGTTTGAATTTTATGTAAAAATAAGTGTTTAATTTTAGTAATAGGGGAGCAATACTTATCTAGCTAATTAAATGTGATCTGATTATCGATTAAATTAAGCGTAAATACAAGTTTCCCATTCACTTAATTACTGTTTCATAGGTCTAAATGCAATGATTAAAACCTTTGACATTAAATATTTCTTCCTTATCCAAGGAAGTCAAGGATAAAGTGGTTCAAGAAAGCATAGCATATCGCATTGGGGTATTAGTTTTGTTATTTCTAGTCGAGTTATCCAGCACATTTTGTGTGTACTTTGTGTTCATTGTTTACTTCTCTTACTCTCCTCTTCAGTTATCTTTATTTTGGTGACTCATCAATTAAGTAAATAAAAAGGTATCTAGCTAATCTTGTTAAATGACTTCCATTAAATATATCTTTCGTGTCAGCAATTTGTTTTCTTCTATAGCTCCTTCTCCCGTATATAAATGTTTCCCGCGAATTGCAGAACTCAGTTCACTCCGCAACATTAAAATGAGAAGTGTTGAAAAAAACTAAATGAATGATTATGTCTGCTGTGCGTACCATTTTTCTTTGGGAATGATGTTAATGTTGTTGGGAATTGACTTTCAAATTTCTTCATGTTCACAGCTTCAATTTAAGAGTACAGAAAATTGTAACTGGGCAATTTATTTTGTCTACTTAATCGTCGTTAAGTGTAAATTATTTAACTACTTTCACTTGTCTATTGCTTTGAAAGTCTCTATTGCGGTTACCTGCAAATGCGGAATAACAATGCTGCGATTTAATTCGATCATTACGTAAACTGTGATTATTTCTAAGCACATTTTGTAAAGCGTTTATGAAGCATAAATAACAATTGTTCTGTCTCAAACATTTCAATAAGTTTGATATTATGCTGACATTACTCTCCATTCTTTTTAATGAGTTTTCACGAGTGATTATACTTCGTCGTAAATCATTTTATATATCAATTATTCTTTCTTCGGAATGAGAAAAGCCCATTAAAATGCAACTTTTAATATGAAGTATAATATATTTCAAACAAATAAGCTTCGCTTAGAAAATAGCAGCGAGAATTATAATGATGTTTCGAGGAAATGATTATGTCTACAATCTTTCCTATATCCTGATTTAAAAAATAAACTTTTAAACGTCTGAGATTTTCTTAGAATTAGTGGCACAAAACGTAGGTACTAAATGACGCCACTGATACCAGAGCACCTATAAAGCATTATAAATGATAGTGCCTCTAGCTGAGAGCGAGCCCGCACCGTCACGGCGACAGCGCCTAGCCCTGCAATTCCTGCGACGCAACCGACTGAGCTAACCGGGACAACCCCCCAAAAAGGTTGATCGGATAGCCCTGATATACGTAACAATCACTGCATGACATCGGTGACGGGTTAATTTACTGATAACAGTACTGACTATATGTACGGGGAGACTTTTTACGGCCGCCACACTGCACAAACAGCGCTACTGTGAATTTCAAATGATAGTGCCTCTAGCTGGGAGCGAAGGTAAAGTTCTTAAGTATCCGTACATTCAATCAGTGCGTCATTAATTACGCCCTTTAAATGGATTAAAATGGAACTTTAAAAGCCACTGAACACGATAACCATCAAACGTCTGCGGTCTAAATTTGATTAAGCATGGACAGTAAATAAATTGTTTGCCGTAATATTTAGTATTGTGTGTGATACTTCTATCAAAGACATATTTAAACCGCGTCTTGAGAAAATGTTTCTTTGATGAAATAGATAAGAAAAGAACTTTGAAAGCCACCTAACAAAAAAGTATGAAAAATAGCATGCTCCGTTTGATTAAGCATGTTAATGGGCATTAATGGAAATGCATATTACTTCCCACGCCGCCTAGCCCCGGGTTGAGCGATACTCAATATTTACTACAGTTAACAGTACAATTATGTTCCATCTCGAACACGGTTAACATGGAACTTTGAATGCGGTATTTTCAGATTAACACCATTCCACTACCAGCGGCGTTTGGTCTCAAGATAAGAGAATGGGTTTGCCCCTAAACGAGAAAAGTTTCGAACGGAACTGAATATAATAAAAGTTTTACAGGTGATTCGAGAGTATAAATCAAGCTTCAAGAGGCTGATTTAATGGAAAAATCTATGCTTCAAAACCTTAAGTACATTAATACCAAAACAAATTAATCTGCATTTTCAAGATGAACAGTTAAGTGTCGCAGTTTTAATGTAAAGGCAGAAGCAATATTACATTATTTGATCACCGAGAAGGTCAAATAATCAACTTGGCAAGTTCAATTATATCTTTCAATGTACAATATACACCAAATGTAATACAAAATAGTGTACTATATTTGATTAATAATTATTTTGGTATCAAAAATGGAAGCATAAGCCTAATAACATTGGCGTATGAAGGTTTACAGTTAGAAATTCATGCTCTAACTTCTTTTTTTATAAAGAGCAATATTTGCTTTGATTAAAATGTCTCTAATTTTTATTTGAACCCCTCCCGTTGTTGTTGTGTTTTTGTTTTTTTTTCATTTGGAGCAAATATATTCTTCTATCCGGAAACCTTTCGTCACCAATTGTGGAACGTCTTTTAAACATATTAAAGTATTGAGTGCGAACTCGATCCTTTCGAAACAGCACGATGTACAAAAAGCATAATTGTGTAAAAATCATGTGAAAGTTTAAAAAAATAATTGACATATTTATTTGTCAATGACTAAAATGGTGATCAATATATAATGAGACTTTTCTCATAAAATTTTATTCTGACGCGAAATATATCAAAATTTGGTATCATTATTAATATACCTTATCCTTGGTCAGAATACCGGCATTGGTAGAAAAATATAATGCGACATAGAAACTATGATCATTCCAAAGACCATAGTAACGCGTTAAACTTATCGCTCACGTCCATGCTGCATTATAAAGATATACATTATAATATAAAGTAAAGTAAGAACTTATTTTTGCAATTACATAAAAATCCGCCAATAATTGGTATGTTATATCAAGGTCGCCATCCGAAAACAATATCTTTGTCACGTAAAATTCATAACACAAGAACGTCTTTAAGTGCGGAAAAACATTAGGTTTTGTATGAATTTAGGCAAATCAGCGACATAAACGTTTACAATGCAACACGAGGCTAAGGGGAAAGACAGTATTTGTCGTGCGTAGGTATTTAGATGACACAAAAAGTTTTCTGACATACAGCTCTTAATGACTAGCATAGGTCCGGCAGAAAGAAGTCCGTGAAAGCGTCAAGCGTCGCGTCAATTCAGTAAGCGCTCTATACGGACAGACATCTAACGGTGCGGGAGCTTGCCGAAATTGCTGATATGAGACTTGTAACTGCGCATCGCATACTGACAAAAGATTAAAGCATGAGAAAAGTAAGTAAATAAAAATAGTGTTGAATAATTCTTTTTAAAGTTCGGTAATTAAAGTATAAACATATCTGCGTTTTGTTTCTAGATGAAAATCATAATGGAAAATAAGAATTAATTTATTTAGTTTAAAGACATTTAGCATTCCTGGATTAATTTTTATCAGCTAATTAGAAATATAATTAGGCAATAAAATAATATAATCAGTATCACTTATTTGTCTTTATACAGTGTATTCATGTATTTTTTTTTCTTTATTACAATGGACGAGACTTGGCATATTTTGAAAAGTTATGAATGTAATAAACATTATAGCGACGTTTACATGTACTACGCCAACGACGTCGCTGACGTCGCGACATATTTGATGCCCGTGGACGATGATGCAAACATGACCTTCAAGTTTTCATGACCTTGGTCCTTGGTTATCAATTTATATATTGTTTGCTTGCCAAACTTTGCAAACATTTCTTTTCCTTTTTCTTTATTTTCTTCATCTTCTTTGAAGTCTTATTCTTCCCCAACGAAATAGATTGCATGTTTGTTCTTATATGCAAACGAGCAAAACGACTTTAATGTCACCCTTAAAATGTTTCTGGTTCTTTTCCCTAAAACTATCAAACCATAAATGAAGTCTTTGTAATTAGCATAAACTTGTTTTCTCAGAATTCCGATTGAACTAATTTCAAGGGCGAAACGACACCGTTGCATTTGCAATATAAACGCTTTTAAGGTCATAGTAAGCGTGTAGGAAGTGACAACAAATGATGTCGTAAATACACTTCTTCTGTTCGTTTTATGATATGACCCCCAGATGTACTAACAGTATACAATAATCGTTTTGATTAGGGGAGAAAATCCGCAAAAACAAATCGATATATAAAAAAACGTAACATGCTTATCGGGAAAAGCTGGGGGTTAGACCAGGGATCTAAGGTACATCAAATTCAAAAGCTCACTTGCAATAATAGGTGGTAATATGAACAAACAACTACAATTTTCTTGGCGAAATAGCACCAACCCACCCGCCAACTATACAATATTTCATTCAAAATTGTTATTTCCTTTAAATAAAATATAATATCAAGTGTCCATAAAAAACTTGTCTTGTTGCATTTTTTGGTGTATTTAAACAGCAGCTGTATTTTCCTATATCTGTGTATCGGCGATAACACATTCAATAAGTTTTGCTTGATTTGTGGTACCGATACTCCTGTCTATTGCAACGATTACATTTATTGAAATCTTTAAACTTGATGCAAGCGCTAACTAAAAGGAACAAGATGTCAATATATAAACTCCGTAAGATCTCTCTTTTATCATAGGATTTAGTAGTTACAAAACAATTTACAATGGGAAAGAATGAGTTTTACTGGCGTAGTGTTTGCTTTATAAAGCTGCAGTTTACTAGGACATTTTTTGTCATTTGTATAAAATTTCTTGAATATTGCTGAATTATATAATTGATCGTTTGAACAGATAAACATGTAAGGAATAGGCGCTTTCGCCGGGGCGGTGCGGGTTCGCTCCCAACTAGAGGCACTATCATTATCTGTTTTCGTTTTGTGTTGAGGAGGTTGTGTTACAGTCAAACTGATATTATTCATAATTCGGCGATCATTAATGTTTTGGTCGCGTAATTTATGACACATGAATAAAAAGGTTGATTTCATCCTTTGGAACATTCTTTAACGTTGTCAGTATCATAGTACTCGTGTGATTTAATATAAGTATCAAACGTTCACATGGGATATTACTCACTTAAAGGCTGATATTCTCTGTCTTTACAATTTATACCAATGAAAGGGTTTTTTATTTAATTTTATTTTTAATGAGATTTTAACATACATGCTGTGAAATGAATTCGTCTCCCTGAGATTTATTCCGTTTCTTATTAAATTGAAATGCATCCGTCCGATACTCGTATATATAATTTGAATAAGTGACATATTTATTGCTTAAAACTTATCATTTTACAGTGCATTCAAATATCTTTATTGCAAACTTCAGGTTTATATCCAAGTGGCCATAATGTATACATTTTGTGTTTAAAATTAAACAATTGTTGGTATACAACAAAAGTTTATTGAAATTTATACATGTGCAGAGAAAGTGAATTACAAATATATTTTTCTCATATCTAAAGTAAATGGGTATTGAGTGAAACATGTATTGTCCTACATTCGATCGAATTATCCAGTTGTCCCCTATTTCAAATGTGTATGCATCAATAGCAAATTTGCTTACAGTCTGTTTTCTTCATCAGTTGATTGTTAACAATCTTAAAGTCATTTACACGTTTTTTTTTATATAATTTCGTTTAAATTATATTTTCCATCCTGTAAAAATCCCTTTTTTCTAAAACATTTTGCATTATTGTTTTCTTTTATCGCATACATTTTGTTATATATCTTCGTAGCGTACTGTGCCGCAGGACAAAACGGTGAAATATGCATATCAGGAATTGCTACATTCAGAAAAAAACAGCCTCCCCACACAGCCAGGAAGAGAGAGAGAGAGCATGGTTAATAAAATGACCAGTTTCAAAAAAGACACCACTAACAATAAACAAAAATGAGAACCCGAGGGGTTACCGCCTTGGAACGGTCAGTGGCAAATCAAATAGCCACTGGGGGTTTAATCCAGGTTCTAGGGTGCACCAACCTCACACTTGCCCGTACAGGTTCTCATATCACAAAACAAGTACAAGATAGAAACAAGAGGTATTCCAATGGTAACCAAGGTTTTGCTAACTTAATATATAAGGTTAGAACTGGAGAAATTTTATTAGTACTCTTAGTTGGTTTCCCCTAGAACAAATCTTCAAAACAAAATCTTCGTGTTTCGATATCTAGATGATTGTTTGAACAAATATAACTGCTATTTTGCTACGCTTCGCAAAACAAATTACCCTTCATATCTTTCGCACAATAAATCAAACACTTCAGAAAAGCAGGCATCATTCCCAAAACGTAGACCCACCACTTTAAAAGAATATATCACAACTAGAACCAATGACAGACATTAAGTGTAGCACTTCAGTTTCAACATCCCTGACTTCCTGTTCTAAATATCACAATCTAACATTATTTGAACATGTTTTTACATACTAACATTTTAAAGGATCTGTGTCATTAAAAATCATGAGAATCAAATCTGCAAGTATGTATTGCAAATATATATGCCTCAGAACCGTAGATACTGATTTTTCTTTTGCCTTTACAATTCCTGTCTCCATATGTTTATGCATATTATGGGAAACAAGTGAACTAAAATGTAATGCGCCTACTTTATATTTCTTATTAAGAAAAAAGTAAAATATGCATATCAGGAATCGCCACACTCGCAAAACACAGCCTCCCGAAAAAGGAAGAGTGGTAAAGTGAGCATTTTGTTTTAAGTACAATCATTTCAGACGCCACAAACAGTTAACGACAAGCTGATAAAGCTATTAGTTTTATTAAGGAAGCAAGCATGCGCCTTTGATGAAATAATGCACAAACATAAAAGGAGTATTTTTAAACTAAAATAAACTATATTATAAACACTGTTCATAACAAAAGGTTGCAAATATTGAAAACAAAATCAACAGCTCCAAAATATTTTACAGGTGAAAACATTAGCATTCATTCACAATACTGAAGATCATAAGATCATATTTGCAAAAGTAGCGTGTGCAAAAGCTGATCCATATATCCAACTGCAATATTTATTTGAGATAATGCTGAAAGGATAAAACAACTTTAAAAAGATGTAGAAAAACGACCATAATGCGTCTACTTTCGGTTCCGATTTTTACTGGTAATGAGTTGAAGTTGGATACTGTATACCAGTAACGTTTATCAATTATCAACGCATTAAACATGTTTTTGTATTTGAATTTTCAGTAGTTGAATTAATTTCTTGAGTTGTTTAAAACAATTTAAATATATTATTAACGTAATACATTGTACACATTAGTTTAAACTCTATAAACCACCATAAAGCACATAAAAATACAACATAAATATTTAACATAAAGTGAGTGGATCAGAGAACAAGACTTAGCGTTAGCAACACTTATATCAACTCTTTTCCAGATGTATAAAGTTACCTGTTTCAATGTGCATATCATAAGCCGGTACAAAATTGATTTACAAAACTTTTAATGATAAATTCGAGTTAAGTACAGCGTAACAATAAAAGAACAAAATGTAAGAGAGAATGAGAGAGAGAGAGAGAGAGAGAGAGCACATTAAAACAGAACGATAAATTAACAGAGTTGCTTGTATGACTTCATGAATAATTACTGCATTTCAGTTTACATTTCACCATTGACATTTGTATTCATTGTGTCAAGCAAGAGTCAATTGCGTTTTGTTACATCCGCTTTTTCTATTTATTTCATTAGCTTCTTGCCTTTCAAAATAAAACGAGCATTGCATTAAGTATTTAGGTCTCATTACTTATTTATAGCTTTCTGTGAATGGAACGAAAAGAACTATGATTTTGCATAGATTTTTGTCTCTTGATAGCAAGGATGACTCAAACACAGTTGAAATAGATGAAAAGGGAACTTTGAAAGCCATCGAACACGACAAATATGAAAATATTGCAAGCTCGGTTTGATTTAGCCTGTTCATGGACAGTAATGGATATGCATATTACTGCCCACGCCGCCTAGCCTCGGGTTGAGCGCAATTCAATATTTACACCAATAAACAGTACAATTTTGACCATCCCAAACGATGGTGTGCATATGGCGGTGGACATGGAACCTTCAATGCGGTATTTTCAGATTGAAAGGTTTTAAATATTCAAAAGCGCCCAACAACTACGTCAGAGAAAAATAACATGAAACGTACTACCAAGAAGTCGTTCTTTCTTCAAGGAAATGCAAGACTGTTTTAAATATAGACCATATAATGAATAATATGACGTAATTATAAAACTAAAACTCTCAGTTATAGTGAACTGAGCATGGCAGACGTGACGGGAAACATAAAATCAAAACACACAAACACCTGGCTGTTTTATCTGCTTGCTTACACATGGCAGCCGAATTTTAACATTAGCACATTATGTAATACACACATAAAGAACGACACCAAGTGGCAGCCGAATGTTAAGGTACTTCATAGTTGCTCATAATACAGTTTTACTGATGATGAGCTGTGAAAATAAAATTATCATTTTTTTAACAATTTTCAAAAATACTGTTATTATATTGTTATAAACAGATGAATATTGATAATTACAGATGAATATTGATAATTATAGAAGACAATTGTTGAAAAAAAAAAAGAATTATGTTAGAATAGTAATAAAATATGGTACCTGCTATTTGTCTAGTCCGGGTGTCAAAATAAAGCTCTTTCCGCTGGAACTGGATATTGTTATTAATTATTTTGGATTTATTTGAGAGGAAAATGCTTTATTTGACACCCAGATTAGACAACATAGCAGGTACCACATTTTATTACTTTTCTAACAAAATTCTTTTTTTTTCAACAATTTTCTCCTGTTATTATCAATATTCATCTGTTTGTAACAATATAATAACAGTTAGTTTGGAAATTGTTGAAAACATGATCATTTAATTTTCACAGCTCATCATTAGTACAACTGTATTATGTGCAAGTATGAAGTACCTTAACATTAGCACATTATGAAATACACACATAAAAAACGACACCAAGTGTAAATCACAGCCTCTCGATTAAGTCAATAAAATTAATTTTTGAAAAAGTATTAAGTTTTAATATAGTATAGCTCAAAACAACAGAAACAGCAAACAATTAATGAAAGGATATGGTTTTTGAACTGTCAGGTGCAATGATATTAATTTTGCCACTATTGGTTAATTTAAAAAAAAATTAGGATGCACCGGCCCTAAACTTGATCCGTACTGTTCTAGAACAGTTCTTTAGAGAACAAAAAATGTTAAATAGAGAATAACAGGTTACTGTCTTGCGATATAAGTGTTATCAGGCGAGGCCGATATGGGGAGCGGAGGGGCGAGGCTCTGCCGAGCTCCTCCGCCCCCATATCGGCCGAGCCTGATAACACTTATATCGCAAGACAGTAACCTGTTATTCTATTTATCATGCACTTACCACTTAAATGTCGATGTTTTTCTACTGTATGCTAAATTCATCTGGAATAGGTTTACCGCTGTGATTTTGTGTATGCTAAATTCATTATGAAACGTTTTATCGCCGTGATTTTTTCAAAAATAAACGTTAACAACGCGCGCGGTATTTCTTACGCGCCGATAAATAGTTCTCCTTTATAACGGCCCCTTTTGTTATGATTTACATATAATTTTAAGAAATTAGTTCATTTTGAAGCGATAAACTACCCATTTCTTACCCAAATTTAAGATAAACACATAAAAATAAGCTCAAACGAACGTTTATTGCTCTGTAATATGATCAATCAAATTTATTTAGCGAGGTCATGGACACCATATTTTTCTGACAGAAAATGTGTTTATTTCGTTGTGATTTGATAAATTAACAATTGTTCTTGGATAACTATATCGTGAAACAACTGTTTTAATCAGAAATCGGATTTATGACAAAATAAAGTGGCAACAGAAAAGTGAAGTACCGCTATGTTTCTAGAATTCAGTGATTTGTGTCATCGTTATAATTTTTGACATTGATCAACATCCGTATCTAGCCTTCTAGGAAATGGCACTGAGACAAATTGAATAACAAAAGGCATCAACCCAGCACCGAATTCGAATCTCCATCAGACTTTAGACGGGCCATGATAGCAAATATCACTTGTTTCCTCGGATAGATCTATGCTGATCTTCAGAAGAACATGGTCTACAGTACAGTAGACCCACTAACTGAGATCAGTCAACACCTGACATGTTTAGTGTTGAAGGATGATACCTCAAATGTATTACTAAGGTAATTTTTATTGTTCATTTTCAGGGTACTGAATTGTTCACCCAACAATCGACAGGACAATTTTATCAGTTAAATAAACACATTTTGATTGAAATCAGAAGTGAAAGTACAAAAGTTACAAAGAAAAATCTTCAATTTTAGTCATCTTCAATATTAGTCCAGTTATATGAATGATTCCACTCCACAGGTGTTTTTCTGTGCATTCCATGCGTCAGACGCATTTCCAATGCAAATTTTTATTTTTCTCCCAATTAAAAAAATATTCCTATTGAAAGATAAAATTTTTGATGCTTAACAGGTTCGCAAAATCTGGATGCTTAGTGCGAGAGTAAAAAAAGCATGTTTTAGGACAGTACGAGACGGGACGGGATTTATCAGTCGCTTTCCAGTTGTTTTACATTTTTCCCTATTTTGAATGTTTCTTGACATGAATTTTCTAATTTTGGAAAGAGTCTTTTTTCTCAAAAAGTCAGAAAAGGGCTTGTCCAATATGTAAATACCTTTATTACATGGGTGAGCATTGTAGATCCTGATCAGCCGCCACATTTTTGCCATCTAAACTGTTCACTTTTATATATTCGTTAGGTTATTTCGGACCAAGATGCAACTAATGCGAATCGAGATCTTAAATCAAGGATATGAATATTTCAACATCTGGTTCTACACTGGTGGCACATGCATTAAAATGTGTATATTTGGAGTAAAGGGTTAATTAAACATTTACCTTTAACCATAATTTTGTATAATTTTTATGAGTTTTACCCCCAAACCCTGTACCTGCGATGTGTTTTAATGCATATCACAAAACAGTAACCTGATTTATATTATTTTGTAGGTTGGTCCCACCATGATTGTCTAACCCTATGAATGGATGTCTCTGTCATGCCGAATTTACAAGAGGTACTGACCGTACTGGAGTTGTGAAAGACAAGAAAGGTAAAAATTTGAAATCAGACTCAGAGTTTTATTTTACAACATCATATTATGCATGTTTATATACTGTAAGAAATTTAAATTATTGAAGAACACTTCCAATTTTAGGTTTGAAAGTCAACACTGAAAATAGTAGGCTAAATTAATGTGTAAATGGTGTGCATAAAATTAATTTTTTCTCATAACTGGACAAGTTTTCTTTATATTTCATGAGACATTGCAGTACAATTACGTATAAAATATTGTGAAAAAACTTTTATTTTAATAAGCACTTGCTCCAAATTGTCATCTTTGTAACATTTATAAGATGAATCATTACTCATGATTTTTGGAAAGATTTCATACTAGTTTAAAAAACCAACAGACTATGCATTAACAATTTCCGCCTGCATGAAGTACATTCACGGCCATCAGTCCCATTCCTAATTACAAAACATGGTTTTTCCCAAAACATGATTAAGAAAAAAATATATGTTACTTGCTTATGTTGAAAAATCACATTAAAGCCTGAAATTTAATTTGGGTGATTGGTGATCAATCTGTAGACTCTTTAAAAATAATTTTTATCAACATTTGATTAATGAAGTTGAAATTCTCAATTTCAGTGAAAAATTTGTAGTATTTCCCTTCTCAAAATGGAACCAAAAAACACTGTAAAATAAACTTTAAACAAGTTTTAAGTATCGTATATCATCAGGATATTGTTAAAAATCACGGCAGAGCCTCGCCCTTCCGCTCCCCATTTCGGCTTCGACTGATAACACTTATATCGCAAGACAGTAACCTTGTTATTCTCTATTGACGGTTTTACAACAACAGATTTCATTCTTCTTCCGCTTTTATTCAGTCACAAAAAATGTGGAGCAGTAATTTTATTTCACAAAACCTTGTTTTTAAGCAATATGTGTCACTCTTCTCTCACAATTATTATTGCTTTTGCAGACCTGTTTCAATATATGTCTTTTTGGAGTCAGCCAAAGTCTATTTTTTTAAATGAAGTGTTTTTTCTTGTTTATTTTCCAGAGTTTCCCATGAAAAAAATGAATCCACATCTCGCCAACAACACCAATCGTACGGGCCACGAATTTACAGGAATAACGCATTTGAAAACAGACGAAAAACGACGAATTACTGGAGAAAGTCCAATTAGCAGTGTTTAATAAACGTTTTTCTAAGAAAAAATGACAATAACACCATTATTTGTTTTCAAATCTTATAAAATAAAGTGAAATACGGAAAATTGTTTCGTTATCGATATTTGTTTACATTATTTACAATGGCTTCCGGAAAGTAGTTCTGTCACTAAGTGGGCGGAGTTACGGATGAGAGGTCTCGTCGGATTGGACGACGGGTGTCCTCGGACTTTATGGTAAACTTAACACGGTGCAAGCAATATCGGGTCGGTGACCGATATGCGAAACAAATATCACCCCGGCGGGTATAGGAGCTTTAGCATTAGGGTGCATGTTAAAATACACTTTCGGGTTTAAATATTATTAGTTTTTATTTTATTAGTACAACGCTCCTGGAATACATGAATATGATTGAGTATATCTTGCTAGTGTAAAGTTCTGTGGTTTTGGTAAACTTGATATTGAAACTTATTTATATTCATTTCTTTTTCAAACTGTGTACTAATCAGTTGTTTCTGATATTCCCATGGTATGACTTCTGAAGATTGTCAATAAGTATATCATCCATATAACAGCTTTTCATTCATGAACACATTTGGTCACTAGAGAAAGTTTTATTATACTTTGATTAGCGCTAATTAATTTATCAACAATAAATTATCTTTTATAGGATTGTAAAAGCATTTTATCTTCAGCAAATACCTAGCAGATATTCACAGCACTTCATATGGAACCATAAACGTTTTTCTATCAATCATGACAATAATTGACAACATTCAGGAGAATATTGCATTATCAGAATAGTCTACCATCTTTCGATTTCACATGTTCCTGTAACGATAGAACATATTGCCCAATATATCTAGGTTTAATGTGTTTTTGTATACTTTACTCTCATAATTTCGCTCCGTCTTTCAATTTTTAATTCAACGGGTAGCGGGTAGTACGCTGGCATATTTAGAAGTCGTTTGTTAACTAAATTAACATACACAAAGTACCCTTCCAGCATCTATCAAATGCCCAGGAAAAGAAACGACAGAGAGAGAAAAAGTCGCCTTTCATGTGTAGCTATAAGAATACAAGATATCATTTCACTTCATCGTTTTAGTGTCAGTAAATTCAAAATAAATATGAGTGTGTGGCAAATACAAACTACTTTCTTAAGTTACCTTTTGGAAGCTGGGTTAGAGTACTGGCAGTTAGAGCTGATGACGGGCCGTAAACACCGCAAATAAGCCAAAAAATAATATATGCATATCAGGAATCGCCACACTCACAAAACACAGCCTCCCCACGCAGCGAAAAAGAAGAGTGGAAAGAGAGAGAGAGAGAGAGAGAGAGAGAGAGAGAGAGAGAAAGAGAGAGAGAGGGAGAGCGAGAGAGAGAGAGAGAGAGAGAGAGAGAGAGAGAGAGAGAGAGAGAGAGAGAGAGAGAGAGAGAGAGAGAGAGAGCATGTTTGTTATAAGCATGTCAATTCAAATAAGACACCACAAACAACTAACGAAAAAGAGAACCTTTGGGGATACCGCCTTGGAACGGTCAGTGGCAAAAGAAATTGCCACTGGGGGTTTTAACCAGGTTCTAGGGTGATTTCGCCGGATAATGTTTTGTTTATAAAAAAAATTAAAAATACAGGATGCATGATCCAAAACGCTATCTGTTAGGGTTGCAAAATGATCTTGATATGGCATTATTGTTGGAATGAATGCAATACCACATAAAACACACCTATTTTCAGTAAAATATCCACAACAATTTTCATTGTTTTATAACACATACAATTTAAAAAAAAATAACGACTAGAACGATAAAAAAAATAAATATGGTCATTTGCGATTTTGAAGGCGACAAGCTGATTTGTTTAGAAGGTTGTTGATTTAGCATATTTTAGTGAGTCATCATCAGATCCCGATAGCGTAGCTTTTTCAGCGGGTTTTTAATCAGAATTCAATACTTGTACATCTTTGTTTGTTTAACCTGTCGGGCAGTTGTCAGGCCGATTCCGCATTTAGTATTGAATCAGCAGTATTTTTGCATGTGATTAACCTGATATGTATGTTCCCCATGTTTAAGTCTCAATATTAAACAACATGTTGCATATCGTTAACGCCACATTGCATTTGCAGAGTATCAGGTTGATTTTTATTACACACTGCACAAATGCAATAGCATATGTCAACTAAGAGAATGGGATTAATCGCTATAAATCATTATGTTATACTATCTTTTATACTGACATTGACAAGATAAAGTGTTTTATGGGCATCGCCAGTTTGTTTTTGCCCATCTTCTTGTGCATTATATCAACACCTATATTATAAAACATACCTGAATTAATCTTATTTCATTACAATCCTGTTACAAGAACTTATCATAAGCATTCTAACTTGTCGCTAGTCCCAATAAAAGTAATATGTTAGTAATATTTTAGTAATTTAAGATAACTGTTGTTTTTTTTCGGAAATAATTATTTTACTTAAATCATCGCCATGTGTTCTTAATAACTAAAATAATTAATAGGAATGTAGCTGTAAAAGTAACAAAACCTAAACTTTAAAACTAAACGTGACTTTACGAATTCTTTAAGCGAAAGCGCCTGTGGTTCAAATGCGGACATTATAATTTGTTGTATTGATTGCCTCAAATGTCAGTAACATTTGTTTGATCAGATTATTACACGTGCATATATTAATAAAAGATAAACCTTTCTATTACGACCCCCTCTGGGCATGGATAATAGTTTCCTAAAAGTGAAGTGTTTGTTGTTTCTATAAAAGTAAGTTGGAGGGTTATGCAAGATAAAGATGCCTTCTTTATTTTTTTACATTTCAAGATATATGTTTACTTTTTAACCCGAGTTTGCTGTTCACTCCTATTTTTTCTTTCCCCAAGGGTTTTCTAGGTCGTTAATTGTTTGTGGCATCTTATTTGAATTGACATACTTATAACGACATGCTGTCTTTTCCTCTCCTTTTTTTTCACTTCGTGGGGAGGCTGTGTTTTGTGAGTGTGGCTATTCCTGATATGCATATTTCACTTTTTTAATATGCGTCGTTAAGTTGCTATATTGTTTAATATGGAATTTTTAATGAGAATTTTAGATAAATTGCATGTGCTATTTTTGACGTTCCTGAATTGAAATCAAATAACATTTTAGGAAAATGTAACTGACATTTAAACATGCATATTGATTTTGCCTAAACAGATTGAACTTCTATTGAATTTAGAGGTCATCTTCACTAAGCTGATTATTAGAAGTGTTAGAGCCAATAATCACAATTTCTTATGCATCAGTGTTTGTAACATAAACTCCATAAATAGGCTCAATCAAATCGAGTCTGCTATATTGCCGCATTGTCGTGTTCGGTGGCTTTCAAGCTTCTCAGTCCATCAATTTCAAACTTGATTCATTTGAATAACATCCTTAAAATAAATCAGTTTTCAATTCAAACCAGAATATTGCCTGACTTACGTAAGATTATATTTTGATTAAAGTCATAAATTTACTTTTTTATTTTGGTTTGCTCAAGATTTAATAACTAAAATAGCATTATTGCACCAAAACCTTTAATGGGTTCCGTGCAAGATATCCATAATGTTCAAGGTAATCATATTTTCATATTCTATTTGTGAAATTCACTTCATTGATAGACAAACAGAATAGCTAAACATATAACCCTCGTCTATAGACGTTCGCCTGAAAGAATACTGGTACACTGTTTCAAACTTGATTTTTAGTAGTCGTTAAAGCATTGAATGCGACTTGCATGCCTTCCTCTGTGATACACTCGGCATGTTCTCAAACCACCCATTGACGTGGAATCTGATTTCATGAAAGTTTCTTTTTTAAATCAATTATAGATTTGATTTACCTTCCAAATATATATTGAAAAAATGTTAAAAATACACTAAAATCATGAGTTTGTTCATATTCAAAATTTTGCTGCCGGTCATATCGTTAATGTGGATCTCTATGACATCAAAGACAATAGAATGGTTAATTTTATTCCCAAAGGTTAGAAATATAGAAGTCAATCGAACATCGACTTGAATACCTGTATTGCGGAAATTGCAGAGTCTTTAAACTCTTTTGCAATAAATAAAGCAAATGAGATCATGCTGATGCTAATGCTTTTCTAATTGGAAAAAATAAATATTCAAATTATTGAAACATAGGTTTATAACCACGACGACCTCGTTTTAACTTTCAAATTCAAGACTTTCTGCATGCCTGGTGATTAACCAATCAACCGTTGATCAATATGCATACCTCTTGAGTTGTACGACGGCGGCAGGTGTTTAAGAGTTTTTGAAGGTTAATGGGGAGATCTTGTATCCCTTTTATTTCTTTTATCCCTGTCATTGTGTTCTTGCTGATTTGACTCCATGTGCTCTGGCTCGGTTATATCATTGAGTACCCACCATTTTGCTTTACAATGTAATTAACTTCTTATGTTTTGAATGTTTGTGTGTTTTTGCATTCAACATTGTCGAGTAGATGGGTGGGTTGGAGTTATTTCACCTAGACAACTTGTACTTGATTGTTCATAAGAGAACCTAGTTGGGCAAGTTTGAGGTTTGTACCCCCTTGAAACCTCAGTAGCGTATTGTTATTTTCATTTTAAAATAACGATTTTCTTGCAGTTTTTTCTTAAGAGACTTCACTGAGTCAAATAGAAAAACTTGAAGGTTTAAATGCTCTTGTTTAGTTTCTGAGAAAATTAGAAAAGAAATTCGATATGTCGTATTCCAATTCCGATAGGAATGGAGATTTTACGATCGAAATATTTATGTACTATGTTAATAGTACTTCTAAATTTACCTTTTGTTTTCAATATTTCGGCCAGTTTAAAGAAGGGTGGTTTCAATATCCCAGCCGTTATAAATTTGAATATTGTTCAATCACCCCCAGGGATATACTTCCTGCTTTTTAAATTTTGCCTTTGGCGTTGTCTGTGATATGCAGGATTTATATTCTAAGATCCCCTCTCAAAATTCTATTCTGTTTAGGTTCGCCCACCCATTCTTTTATATGGGGACCATACGCCGCTGGACATGGAATGGTATTAATCTGAAAATACCGCCTTGAAGGTTCCATGTTCACCGCCATATGCATACCATCGTTTGGGATGGATCAAAATTGTACTGTTGATTGGTGTTAATATTGAGTTGCGCTCAACCCGGGGCTAGGCGGCGTGGGCAGTAAAAAGCATATCCATTACTGCCCATGAACAAGCTCAAACCGAGCCTGCAATATTTTCAAATTTGTCGTGTTCGAGGGTCTTCAAAGTTCCCTTTTCATCTATTGCATTTTCCGGTAGGAAAATCTTCCGATCGGAATTTTCCCTTCCTAGGAGGTAATCCTTCGGATTCTCATTTTTCGTGAAAAGTGTGTGGCGTATATTTTGGAAACTGATCATTGCATAGCTATGGTCTCTTCTCTTTACTTTTTGACTTTGTGCGAAGGCTGTGTCTGCTGGATTTGACCATTCCTGATAGGCTTTTTTCTGTTTATTTTAATATTTCCCGTTACTTCGCAAAAAAATCTTCAACCGTTGTTAATTATAATTGTAATAAAATAAACAGTAGAGATCATTTGAAAGCACAGAACACAAACACTGTAAGAGAATTTCTTGGACTTAGGTGGTGTCTGTTGCTATGAAAAAAAATTCCCAAGCAAGAACACGATACCATGCAATGAAAAGAACATGATCGAGCTTTTGCGTAATTTTTCAAGAGTTCCCTGAAAACCTTCATAAACTCCAAAATTCTATTTTGTTCTGAAACTTAACTTAAATACGTTTTTATGTAATAATTTTCTTTTCTGTGGCAAATGTTGTTTTTTTTCAATGAGTCTTGTGAGCTTGTTTTTTACTAAGTTATGAGGAAGTGACGTGTAGATTATGGAATTATCAAAAGAAAAAATAACTTGATATAAGATATTTGATATAAAACGTCACCAAAGTATAGACCAAGAATTATGTTTTATAGTTTAAATAAATTTAAAAAGAAAGGTTACCAACATGATATTTTACACCGCTCTGCAGGCCTGGTGATTAACCCATCTACAGTTGATCATTATGCTTACCTCTTTGGTTGCACGACGGTGGCAGGGGTTTAAGATTTTATGAAGGTTTATGGGGAAGTCTTTTCTTAAAAGAACCTAGAAGCTCGATTCGTTTCTTTTATCCCTGTCATCGTGTTCTTGCTGATTTTACTCCAGGTGCTCTGATCTCGGTAAGATTATTGAGTAATTACCCTTTGGTTTTACAATGCTATTATCTTCTTATGTTTTATATGTTTGTGTGCTTTTGCATGCAACATTGTTGAGCCGATGGGTGGGTTGGAGTTATTTCACCAAGACAACTTGTACTTTTTTTGTGATACGAGAACCTGTTGGGGCAAGTGTGAGGTTGGTGCACCCTAGAACCTGGTTTAAACCCTCAGTGGCAAATTATTTTGCCACTGACCGTTCCAAGGCGGTAACCCCTCGGGTTCTCACTTTCGTTAATTGTTTGTGGCGTCCATTTTGAAACTGATTATTGTAAAACCATGCTCTATTTTCCTCTCTACCTTTTGGCTGTGTGGGGAGGCTGTGTCTGCTGGATGTGGCTATTCGTGATGTGCATATTTCACTTTTTTAAATATTAGCACTGTTCAGTTGGTTCTAATTCAAATCCTTTATGAACTTTTTTAATTCCTCTTTTTCAAATGATGGGCGTTAATAGGACGTTAATAGAGGGTCAATGTGCTAATAAAGCAAACTTTCTTTTGTAGTGAGTTAAGAAGGTGTCAATTATTTGGAGGTTTTGTTGTTTTGTTTGTTAATGTTTTTTTTTGTTGTTTTATTTTCAATTAGAAAGAGCATCAGGCTCACCTTGTCATTTTTTCAACATGTTTTGCAAAATAAGCTTATGACTGCACGAGAGGCATTAGAATCCTTTTCCGATGGAATTCTATATTTGGGACTTTTAGATATCTTATCACGGATTATATTGTTTTTGAAAACATGAAGGGTTTCTAATGGAACAAAATTAACTTCGTTCTGTCTTTGTAAAACAAAACCATTTACAGGTTAGGCAAACGTTATGGGAAATTATGCATTTGAGTTGTATGCGGTTGGATTTTATTATGTAGTTTTAAAAAAGTTTTGAAAATTCAAACTTTACAGCAACTACTGATAAATTGAGTTCGTACAATTGTTCACGTCATGTCAAAGCCAATAAATTGATTAAGTTATGCATATATGCATTAACAACCACTGCATTCAAATTTAATATAACTTGTAATACAATTATAACTGTAAACGTTTATATAACTCTTTGAAAATCGAAAATGTTCAAACATCGGTTTGGTTGAATGTATGTCAACACTTTTAAATGCATGCATCTGTGTTTTTCTTGATAAATTCATTTCGATTAATAGCAGAGATTTATAGATTTTTAGGGAAAACACAAACACATATTAACACACAAAGCAGGCATTGTATAGAGGCAACACTGATTGACAAGTAACAACCAAGCAGAATCGCAGATTGAAATGGGGTTAGTTCTATCGTCTTTACATATTTACGTATTGAGAACAAAACTTGTATAAATGAGTTTTGACGAACATTTTATAAGTCAGATATGCACATGAACACCGATTACAGAAAAAGCATATGCAATTAATTTTTTATGTCCAAGATCGTGGAGGGTATGTTACACATATATATATCGCCTTGTTCGTACGTCCGTCTATCTGGATATCCGGCAATCCATTCCTGCGTCAAAAGTCTGGTTTCCGCAGCATAACTTAGCTACCCCATGATAATTCAACACAACTTTACAGCTGTTTTTCTTCCTTATTAAGACGCATTGCCGCGTCCAAGACACATGGGGTCATCTTAAATGTTAAGTTTACAAAAACTTAAATATGCATATCTGGAATGGCCGAATCCGAAAACTACACCCTTCCCACACAGCCAAAAAGTATAATAGAAAGGTGATAATAACTTTATACTGATTAATTTAAAAAAGAACCCATGATACCATAATGATTTTTTTATATTGTGCGTAAGTATTTACCTGGCACATAATGTTTGGGCATTTTCGGTTTTAAAAGCGATAATTGTATCGGAGAAAAACATATTTTCAGTATAAATAGCCAGTTAAGTCAATTGATTGATTAAATAAGATTTTATACGGAATATTCATGGGTGTGAAGTAAACACTAGCGTACAATTCACAATGTAAAACGACAGAGAAGTGCAGATATTTATAGTTCTTACTGGTTCCTTTCTAGTTCCGTTGATACTGATTAATTTCAAGTCCAAAAACACAAATCGCCTTTAGTGTAGTGGTTTTCACACTCGCCTTTCGGGCGGAGGCCTCGTGTTCGATGCTCGGAAGGTATATTATTTTTAATGTTAATTTAGGTAAAATGTGGTAGATTTTTGCTCTTGTAACAAGTTGAATCTGACACAGAACCTGACCCGTGGAATAATTTTAAAATATGAGCCAGCCAAATATTCTGACAGTGTCATTAGCTGGGTAATATTTACCTTTATGCAGGTCTGAGCTCTGTTTCAGCAAATTTTAAAATTCCTGTGTTATACTACTGGTACGTCTGAATCATTTCCGCCGTTGGTAGAGGGATGACGATATTGGCCGAATCCTTTCCGCCGTTGGTAATATATAATATACTAATAATATTGACCGAATCATCGACCGAATCATTTCCGCCGTTGGTAGCGGGATAACGATATTGGCCGAATCCTTTCCGCCGTTGGTAGCCGGATCGCATGAATGCTGTATTAATTGTGTTTGCCAGAAGACATTTAAAAATGATTTTATATTGCAATTACCAATGAATATTTATATTGAGTTTCTTTTCAATGTAAAAAACAAATAACTCAGTTGACGTCAAAGTAAAGCATTCAGTGTTAGATTACTTTCATGAAAATAAATGTGGGACATTAGTTTGGAGACCGCAGGACAGGTATTTCATAATGGAATCAGTACAGAAATCTGGTAGAAATGCTTTTTTCAGTTTTTATTCAGTATGGAACAAAAAACAAGATAAAGTTTGAATAATATCTATTTAAATGTCAGGCATACCACTATCTAAATTATTCATAAAAGTTCAATATGTGCAAGATTACTGCATGCAGGATTAACGCTGTCTTTCTCTTAATAAAACTCGACAATGCAGCTCTCGGACCGGTTCTCTAAAACTGTAGAATTAAGAACATAATAATTTGAATAAAAATGTATTATATGTGCATAAGAAGCATGATTTTCTCAAAAATATTTATGGTACAAAATGATACTTTCTGTAGAATTCACTTGTTCTTATACTATACGCTGTGGATAAAGAAACGGAGGTTGAACTCAAAAATGATTTCAGTTGATCCTAGTTCATGCTTTCACCGGAAGACATCGTTATGCAATCCTATTATTTGACATTTGATACAGTATCGCGTGCACTGATTTACCCAATGCGCCAGATATTGCAAATACTGTTACCCTAAGTTTCTTTATTCCTCGAGTATATAACCCATCAATGAAACGCATAGAATTTATTTAAACTTGGAGAAAACACTAAGGTATTATAAATATCATCATGGATATTATTGCTGACAACACAAAGTTTGTATAGGCTTCGTTAGGTTGTTCTTCTCATTTGTTTGTGAATTGCTACAACATCTGCTTCTTCTCCTAAATTATTTAACATATCAACTGAACATTTAGTGCAGTCCTCCTATGAATAATTCTTATACTTTTATTTTTGGCTAGAAGCAATAAAGATTATTGTATAATGATTACTGTGTGATGGGGATACTTCTTCTTGATGATGAATTATCTTCTTAACCATAATAATATGTTATTAATTGTTTAGTGTTATGAAGTTTGCTCAATTTTGAGGACTACGTGTCTACACCATTGCTGCAAAGCCTGATCCGTATCGCAGGGTGATTCACAAACACTATCATGAAACTAGTGATATAACTCGTCAATTTGCATTTGCTTTTATTTCGAAATCCTTCCGATATCAAAGTTAAACGACTAAGTTATTAAACAGCATCTGCTTTGCCAGCGCGCCCTTTCTTATTAATATACACGATAATGATTTCATCCACGCCGTTTTTAACATATTTCTTGATTTATATCAAACGCGTGTCCGAAGCGTATCTATAATATTGTTAAACGAATCAACTCAGTGAATTAAGAACAATATGAAAGACAGTGGGAAGATATATATTGAACAGAAACCATACCTCTAGTTGCTGTATTTTCAGACTTATTTCCTCTTTGTTTCGTTTATATTACACAGCTTGACCGAGGCCTAACTGAAACTCGGTATAAAGAGAATGGGTAAAGATAACATGTTCAGGCCCAGGAATCAAAACTCTGTATTGCATGGATTTTCTTAAACATTACGTATTGGCTTAATTTTGCATTTTTACAATCCTCTGGTGTGCGTTTAGTTATAAATTACCATATGGAATGGAAAACATCCGTACAATAACTATAACTTCTCTTGTAATTCACCCCTTCTCATTTTCTATCTTGACCGTATCTCGGCTTTCGTGGAGCATTTATGAATTCCACTGCCGATAAACAGAACTCAGTTGGTTATTTTTGCACTGGAGCTACATGTAAATAATAAAATACTATTTTAATTATTTCAAAGCTTACAAATTGATCACAATCAAGTATGCGAGAGGTCGTACAAGTCTTATAAGACACTTTTTAATTAAAAATACATGATTTTTTCCTAGGTGCAATCCACAGATTGTATTAACGTAACGGTACATTACGTACAAAAATGTGTTTCATAAAACAATGCAGTGTTTTGTTTTAACTCAATTCCTCCCTAGAGAAATGGCCGTTAAGTAAAAGTTGTATTGACCTGTACTTTTTGTATTTTTATTATTCATTTATGTATTCAATTTAATGTATATATGGGATATTGTTATGCATGAAATTATCATGAATAAATCTACTGGAGAGAAAAAAAATAAATCAAACATACTTGATTGAATAACAGTTATGAGTAATGTTTCTAAATCTAATATATAAATTAATGATCCTATATATGTATTAATACACATTAGGAATTCGGAGGACAGGAGGACAAATGAATCAATAAAATGTTTATTTATACTCATGATACTTCATAAGTTAAATGTAAACAAGTATTTATCTATATCTTTTGTTATACCTTTGTATCTTATTTTAAATAACATCGACAAACTGGAGACTCCTTATCTTAACAACAAATGGCCCTTTTAACTTTTCCTTTTATCCCCCCCCCTCTCTCTCTCTCTCTCTCTCTCTCTCTCCCGCTCTCCTATACTTTTTTATACAGATATCGAATAACAGAAAACTTTATCTGTTTTGTGTACTAACAGTTTATATTAATAAATATTGGAATAAGAAAAACATAAAACATCACATGCACACCAACAACAAGGATAACACACCCTTCATGTTCTCTTTTTCGTTTGTGATGTGTCTTATTTCAAACTGATCATTTAATAAACCCATGCTCCCTTTTCTCTCTACTTTCTGGCAGCCTGCAGAGGCTGTGTTTTCTGGGTATGGCGACTCCTGATACATGTACACATCTTCCACTCTTTCTACAGCAACACATATCTAGAACACGACAGATTCAAATTTAATGTTATTTAACAATAAAACACCTATATATCATCATAAACTTAGTTTATTTTACAGCTGGAAGGAGTGGTTTTAAGGACGTAGACAAATTAATGGATTTTCTCAACATTTTCCAGAGAATTTCAAATCTGTATGATCTTATTTTGATGATATTTTTATCGATGTTCAAATCAGATAACTAATGAAGTTTTATTTTTACTGTCAAAAACATTTTAGAACGTTGTAAACGTTTATCAAATTCATTGTTGTACTGAAAGATACATGTAAGGCTTTGGCGGTTTTGCTCAGTGTGCTCTTCTGTGTTTGCCAGGGTGAGTTTTTTAAACAAAATGTTTAATTTTATTGCGATAATACAGCTTAAAAAAACCTTCAGCTTTGCCTAAGTTTGCTCAAAAATAAAGAAAAGGTTTCTGACTAAAATGTCTTTTAATTGTAATGAAAACTATGTTATAGAATAAACATGTTATATTAGAGAGAAAAAATCAAACAACAAATAATTCTTCATCCTTGTAGAAAATAGTATGAAAGTTGTTTACTCATAGGTGAAAAAAAATATTATAGATTCAAAATCCATATTTTGTTGCAAGTGTATTGATAACCAGACTGAACATCGTGGCTTGTTTCAGGTTCGAACACATGACCTCGGATTCCGTAGATTTGTTTCTGTACCAGGGACGACAAAAATCCAGGCAAGTTATGCCTTAAATGGGTATAGTCCTTTCAGACTTGGGAAACTTGAAAACAAATATATGTGTTTATTTGTTTTTGTTTTAAAATTTGATATTTATTTAAATGATCGTTTAACCAGTGATGCACAATCTATACTAAAATCTTTTTTTTTCAATTTCTAAATTTCCTACTGTGTTGGCTGAACGTGGGTTGAATTAATCCCTTTATTTAAATCAAATAACCAATACCTGGTTCAAAGCCGCTTGGAACGAATACTCGTACTTAATCTCTCTTGACCGAATGTGCCCTGGTTCAAAAAACCTGTTAATATACACTCACCCAAAGTTCTAATTGGTCATCAATTGTATATTAAGAGTTTTGTTTCTTTTCTATGTCAATGAAGGGTTAGAAAAGAACTGTTTTGGCTTGGAATCAATTATTCAATGTCTTTATCTTTATTGATTGTTTTCTTAAATCATTTTAAGACCATTTATTTACACCGAAGGCTCAAATTTAGTACAAACTTGAATCAAAGGGATGTAATTATAAAATCTGATACTCAAAAACGGATTTATTCAAACAAAAATGCTGCTGATTTATAAGTTTTCACGTTATTCTAACTTACGATTGTAAATGAGAAAACAGAACAAGCAATTTTTAGCAATTTATCGGCTGCTTGATCTTTCTTTGCACAAAATGCATTTTAGCGAAATTACGGATAACTCAGGTAAAACTGTTCCAAAGTCAGTAAATAAAGTTTAAAATTTAAATCGAAAACCGCTGTTGACAACCGATCACAGATTATGAGTAAAGTATATGTCTTTCTAATAAAACACAGAAAAATGACCAATTAGAGCTTTGGGTGGGTGTACTTGTACATGAAGTGTTTTGGAGTGAGTTTAAGTGTACACGAACAGTTAAAGCCACAATAAACTTGCCAAGCGTTTTTTTTTTTCATTGTGAAAATTAATTAACCACATTGACCCTTTTCAAAAGAAAGAATAATTGACCAACTATTTATGTCCTCAAATAATCCCCAATCATTGAGACCCGGTCCGAATAGTATTTTTGTAGCCCACAAAATTACTCACCAATGTTTACAATCACTCGGCGAAAAGTTATCGGTTTTTTCCGTAAGTGGGCCGATAGAACGACGTGACGTCATTCTGTATAATTAGCGACCTTCGCCTGCCGAGAGTTGCCGAAAATCAGCTCGGAAAGATTCGCTGTTTGTTTTGTAAACAAAATAAACGATCCGAAAAACGCCCAAAACATGCTGTAAATCAATAAGATAATACCCTTTTCTTATTGTAAGGTTTATTTTTTGTGTTATTATTCATACAGGTGAAATCTAACATGTTTTGATTAATAAAAAATATGCTGTTTGGCAAGTTTATTGTGGCTTTAATGGTCAAATCAAATTCAAAGTGCTGTACTTTTATATTTTGTAATGTTTGTTAACATTTCTGTGCTGGCATGCGCTTAAGAGAAATGATCTGCGCATGTGCAAAATTTGACTTCAAGTGTAATATGAAACGCGCTTGAAATGATCTTTGAATAATAGTCATAAACTTGTTTTTCAATTTCGGTTTACTTAACATTCGATCAATGAAATAGCATTCCTGCACAAAAACATTTAATGACTTCCGTGCAAGATGTCCATAATTTAGACAATCACTTTTCCATTATTATTCCTTTCCCAGCAGAACAGTAAAGCAGCGCATTCCTTGTGCTATAATTACTTTCATTTTGCAATATTGATAGTAGTAATTTTTAATGTGCGAATAAGCAAACATGAAAAATTACAAACTAATATAATGACTGACGAGAAGATCTTTGGGAAGCAACGAAAGAAAATAAAAGTTGTATAGCTTTCTTGAGAGAAAAACTTGCCTTACATCGGCTTCGGAGTGAGATGTTTATCGAAATACATGCGTTTGTCTGTGACTGTTTTCTGAAACGGCCAGGTTTGGTTAAACTTTTGTTAAAATTCTTAAAATGTGAAATTCGGTTATTTTGCATGCACTTTACTGATCATTGTTGTTCATCATTGTGACATTTTGTTGTTGTGCATTTATTTAGCATATTTTTTTCAAGTACGAATCGTAAGTAATAAAAACTGTTTTACCGTTAAACGACTATTTCTTAGTTAACGCAAAACTGTGTTCGTTCCATTTCGTAACCACAATTATCATTTGTCACACTGAAACCAAAATCATTAATCATTATTTGCAGAGAAAAAGAACTATATTAACTGTTAATGTATAAAATATTCACAAAGTTATAAAGGGTTTGATTATTTGCCACATTAAGCAGTGATGACCGATTGTAACTATACTTTTACATTTTTTTCAAGTGAAGATTAGCACAGTAAGACTGTCAATTAACAATATACCTATCCGAAGGCCATTGTTATTCAAATAAATTATTCATTTGATTGTTTTACTGAAAAAAGAACCGGTGTCGCTTGTCTTTTATGTAACTGGTAGTAGACGTCCAGTATGTCAACTCCGGATTCGGGTTACTGCACGCTTATATGATATTTAAACGATTAAGTCTGAAATACGGCGGTTCTGTCGTTGTGTCTGTCATATTCAGTAACTTTCCTAATTAATCAAGTAAGTGCCGATTCTGTTTGATGTATAAACACATCAATCATGGGTACATATGTTTATCGTCAAATGTATAGGGGTTTTTGATATTTAATTTAAAAATGTCCAAAGATTATGTCTTCAAATTGTGTGGTTTACCCTTAATAATACTTTAGGTATACACTAAATATATACGACTTATATGACTATCAACTGTAGATGGGTAAATCACCAGGCCGGCAGAATGCTGCAGAATATCATGTTGGTAACCTTTCTTTTTGAATTTACAGATGGTTTTTACAAATAATCGGTAGAAATTAACATTGCTTTTTTTATTTTCTTAAGTTTATAAATTAAATCTCCATAAAAAACTGGCTGTGAAATACCTTGTTGCAATAGTGATCTTAAACTGCACCTGTATTTCTGAATTAAATCTGGGTATCGGCGATAAAACATGCAAAGTGTTTTCCTTAATTTATTATACCGATAACCTTGTTTTAAAAGATTTCTGTAATGCAAAGATAACGTTCATTGAAATCATTAACATCGTTGCAAGCTCTTGAAAAGCGAACAAGCTGAGGGATATAAACCCCGTAAGATTTTGCACGAGGGACATCGCCGTCTAAAAACGGAAAATTTACTATATTAAAACTGAAATCATCTCTTTTATATTATACTTTAGTAGTGACGTAACCATTATCAATGGAAGATTTAGATCAAGAAAGTTTGCTTGCTTTTCTGAAGTGTTCGCTTTATTAAGTTGTACGAGGGTCATTCATAAAGTTTCCGGTCTCTGGCTGTAAAAATCTTATTATTGTTTATATTGCGTAGAAACTTGATCAATATGTGAAGAAAAGTATAACAAATTTAGTGTATTTGTTATTTTTTTTATATTTCAACCCTACTCCATCCTATCTGTTGCTATGGTTATCACACTAACGCGTCACGGAGCAGTTTGACGCAGCGTAATTATAGCAAATGTTTCTTGTTATACCGACTTCATTAAAATCGTGAATATGCTTATTAGCGCGCTCAAAATCGGCATGACGTTACGTCATCTATCTGACGTCAATTATGCAAAGTTTAACGGTTCTATGATAGACAACCAGTTCAAACTTCAGAATGAACGCCGACGGGTTGAATAGTGCTGCAACACACTTGACGCCAACGTCAAAATCCACGGAGCAACGAGCAATTATTAAACATTGCGTAAAAGTGGGGATGACGCCTACGGACACATTAAAGTTTTTGAAAAGTGACAAAACAGCAAAAGTGACTCGCACTATTGTTTTTGATTGGCACAAGCGATTCACCGAAGGTGATGAAGACGTCAATGACCGGAAACGTTCGGGTCGTCCTTCTGTTAGCGGGAAAATAAACGATCGAATAAGAGACATTCTAAGAAGTGATCGGCGGAGAACAGTACAAGAAATAGCGGAAATGACTGATGTTAGCGTGGGCAAGGCTTACAATATTGTAACGAATGATCTTAACCAGCGGTTTGGGGTTTGAGCGATTAGAACATCCTCCGTACAGTCCTGACCTAGCCCCAATGGACTTTGCTGTAGTTCTTTAGGATAAATCTTATTAACCAGTGATGGAAAATGGTTTTTATCTATGTTGAATAAATCATCAAGGTACCTCGAGGTGTTGTTAAAAGCTGTAATAATATCATCTTGATGTTCGATAGAAAGAGATAACAAAAAGTCTCTTTCATAACAGTATAAAACAGATCAGCAACAAGGGGTGCACAATTAGTACCCATTGGGATGTCTATTACTTGTTTATAAATAGAGGTACAGAATCTAAGATAAATATTATCCAGTAAGAAAGTAAGCGACTCTATTACGTCTTGACAAGTCCATAAAGTATAATTATCATAAAAACCATTTGTAAAAATGCCCAATGTTCATTACAAGCATAGGTTTTATTTTCTCTAGCAAACGTTTTTTTCTTTTTTTTTTAAACTGGTTAACTTGTCACCTATTAAATTATGAGGGAGCGAAGTGTGTGAAGTTGAGAAATCACAACGCCTGAAAATTATTTGCTTTAAGCTTTTTCAAAACGTCATTTGAATTTTCAATCGACCAAAATACATTTTTCAGTGGTTTCAAGAACCTTTTCGCAATACCTAAATACACGATCTTTTATAGCTGTAATACAAGACGTTAAGAGCACGAATAATTAAGCTGTTGTGCAAGAACTAGAGTTTGTAAAGGAATCAACAAAATCGTGACAAACTCGTCGACAGCAGATGTTTTAAAAAAAGTAATATATGCATATCAGGAATCGCCACATTCACAAAACACAGCATCCCCACGCAGCGAAAAAAAGAAGAGAGGAAGAGATAGAGCATGTTTGTTATAAGTATGTCAATTCAAATAGGACGCCACAAACAATTAACGAGAAAGAGAACCTTTTGCGATACCGGCTTGGGACGGTCAGTGGAAAAACAAATTGCCGCTGGGGATTTAAACCAGGTTCTAGGATGCACTAACCTCACTCTTGTCCCAACAAGTTCTCGTATCACAAAGCAAGTACAAGTTGTCTTGGTGAAATAACTCCAACTAAATAAAATGAGTCTTCAAAATCGTGCTAAAATTTCTCCATATTAAGGGTTTTATTGTTCTATTCGATCAGGTGGTCCTTGAGGACATGTGCGGCTTTAATTTACTGCATTTCATGTAACGCTATCCGTTGTGTGGGCAAAATGAAAAAAAAACTACAGGTTGTGATCTTGTTAAGGGAAACTCCTCTGACGGGATGTCAGGGTTCGAACAGTACATGAATTTTAGATTGATGTCGTGCCATTGCTTCTCTATAGTTATTAACCAGCGAAGCTGGTTTTACTAATCACAATTCTGAAATCGGTATCAAACCAAAACGAGGCACTGGCAACCGGCGATTTACGCATTTCAGAGTAATCAGAGTAAGTAAAGTAGTCCCCAAGTTTCCTGTTACGTGTTAAAGTCGGCTCTTGCCACGTAAGTATCGCTAAAAGAATACTTGACTGCTTCACTGCGCTGTCCCTTATTCAGAACACAATCGACAACAGTAAACCAATTTTATCTGGGGGTTGTTACTAAGCCGCCAGGGATTCTTTAGCGACCCACAGATATGTTACCTTTAGGTAGAGATATAAACGATATTCCCGATGTTAGGATATTACAATAGCCAAATATTAAATCTGAAATATTTAATATATCTTTTCTGCTAATTCAAAGCTCAAAATAACAGTGAAAACATTTTCTTTATTTTGTCATTTTAAAGCCATTTCAATATTGGACGTTTGTTCCGCGGCTAAACTGTTTGTTTCACGAAATATTTTATTTTTTTTTTATTTTTATCATTAACAATAACGATAATGATAAATTTCCATCTTAGCATATTTTTCTTCAATTGTCCAATTTATGAAATCAATGCGCAAATGCTTTCACTTAAAATTTTAAAGACATATTGCAAACATTTGTTTATTATTTGATGAGCGTTGTAAATCACTGAACATGAAGCAATCATCATTGTTGAATATGTTTATATATTGGATTTCCCCATATAAGCTTGATCAGTAAACAGTAAACTATTGAGATGTGTAAAATTTTATATATTAAAACTAGTATACCGGATATTACTCGTACAGAAATAAGGACATGTAAGATTTACAGATCTATGTATTCGAAACATGCTACGAGCAAGCGCGGTACGTGTCCGGCTATCACGTACGTGACAGGAGACACGTCGACAATAAGGCCATCAGTGGTCCAAGGAACGGACTATGATTTGTTTCAGGAATAATACATAATTTACATTTTTTTCCAAAGGTTAAGACGTTTACTCGGTTTGCGTTTTCGATTAAGCTAGAGATGACTACTATTTTTGTTCGGAGTACATGAAATCATAGGCGCAGTGACACATTGAATATGCAAATGTCAGTGACGTCACAATTTCCCGCGTTTTGAAGAAAGTCAAATAACAGTAAAAATACGTGTGAATATAGAGGACAAACCATGATGAAGCCTAAAATTAAAAACGACACATCTGTCTGCTGAAACTGATGTTATATGAACGGATTGTAAGCTAATGGACATTTATCCCAGCTCCTCACAAATTAAGGAAAACCTTTTGCAAGTTTTATCGCCGATACCCAGATTTAATTCATAAATACAGATGCAGTTTAAAATCACTTTTGCAACAAGGTATTTCACTGCCAGTTTTTTATGGAGATTTAATTTATAAACATAAAAAGATAAAAGGCAGTGTTAATTTCTCCCGGTTATTCGTAAAAACCATCTGTAAATTTGAAAAGAAAGGTTACCAACATGATATTTTACAGCGCTCTGCAGGCCTGGTGATTAACCCTTCTACAGTTGATCATTATGCTTACCTCTTTGGTTGCACGACGGTGGCAGGGGTTTAAGAGTTTATGAAGGTTAATAGGGAAATCTTTTCTTAAAAGAACCTAGAAGCTCGATTTGTTTCTTTTATCCCTGTCATCGTCTCTTGCTGATTTTACTCCAGGAGCTCTGGTCTCAGTAAGATCATTGAGGACCCGCCCCTTCGGCTTTGCAATGCTCTTAGCTTCTTATGTTTTACATTTTTGTGTGCTTTTGCATGCAACATTGTTAAGCCGATAAGTGGGTTGGAGTTTTTTCACCAAGACAACTTGTACTTGTTTTGTGATATGAGAACCTGTTGGGGCAAGTGTGAGGTTGGTGCACCCTAGAACCTGGTTTAAACCCCCAGTGGCAATTTGATTTGCCACTGACCGTTCCAAGGCGGTAACCCCTCGGGTTCTCATTTTTGTTTATTGTTAGTGGTGTCTTTTTTGAAACTGATCATTTTATTAACCATGCTCTCTCCCCCTCTCTTCTTCTTGACTGTGTGGGGAGGCTGTTTTTTTCTGAATGTGGCGATTCCTGATATGCATATTTCACCTTTTTTTAACAACCAAAACTCAGTGATATGTTTACCAATGTCTTAAATCTGGCACCTTTATCTAATAATATGCTACATGAAAAAAACCATCGAGTCCGTTATTATATACAACTTAATATGGTGAAATTTTTTGGTATAAGCTACAGTAATTCATTTTTCCTCTGAAATTGTCTTCAATTTTACATGTGTGTTATCTAGCATTAAATTCCAATGCTTTCGGCAATGTTATGACTCTCGGTTGTTTTATCTTAATATGTAGGATTCTCAATTCTATGATTTCCGTTACATGTTATTCACAATGAAGGAAACAATTATATATTTCTTATTTCAAATAACTGCATAATCTTTCCCATCGATGGGGTCTCACTTTTTATATCATTTTTCGTGTTCATTCTGTCTTTGGGATGTCAGTACACAGATTTCACTATTATAATTTCTTGCTTAAAACCCTTTACTCAATATATACGGCTTTCATCACATAGGTGACCAGTTCAGGTCCCGATCAGCTGGCACAATAGTGCCATCTGATCTGGATCTAAAATTTGTGATTACTGGTCAGAAAAAAAATGATTATAAAAGCGAACAGTTTAAATCCTTATCAGATCGCACAAATGTGCCATCTGATATGGATCTAAACTGTTCGCCCAAGCTATGAAGGTATATCTATGGAGTAAAGGGTTAACAGAAGCCTTCATCCAGATAATACATGGAAACCCTTATTTCCACTATCATTTAGACAAGATGAAGGTCTTTGCGAGTGAACCAAGTTCTTTTGCTTTATCGTAAATGGATACATGTATGAGAATCATGGCACTGGTTATTCTCAATAAGCAAAATCGCTTCGCTGGTTTTCTGTACTTTCAGTACTTTGATTTTTTCCTGTCTCGATGTTTCTAAAATTAATTACATAAATCAAATCGGTCTACGTGGGAAGTTTGCCATTTATATATTTTGCGATTTTGATACGTGCTTTTATCAGATTATCATAAACAACAGCTCTCGAAGTTTGTATACAACAAGAAGGCTGTATCAGTATTTGATAGGCAATTAGGATCTTTTTTATAGTGTCTTTATTTTTGAAAATGGGTCTATCAACACGGTAAATGATTAAATCATGCCTAATTGTCTTTTGTACGTATCTGATACTTTTATATTCAGCAGTATTATGAATTTGCGAAATTTCTTGCAACTTTTCCTCCTATATGAATATGCTTTATGTAACATTTTATTTCTTCGGAATGTGTTGCTGCAAAAGACATGGAAATATTTCCCCTTGCAGGATAGTTTTAGGTTTTATTTAAATTCTTTTGATTTTTTTTCTGTAGGAAGGATGAATGACATTTTTTTGATAAATTTAATCAAGATATACTGATCTTTTTATTAGATCTTGTGTCTATTTTGAAACTGATAATTGTATAACCCATACTATCTAGTTTGTCTTTTCCTTTTTGCTGTGTGGTGAGGCTTTTTCTTCTGGATCCCATATTCTCAGATCCCATGTCAAAATTCTATTTTGTTTAGTTCCGCCCATTGTTTTCTCGTTTAGGGCAATCCACTTATTTTATCTGGGGACCATAAGCCGCTGAACATGGAATGATATTAATCTGAAAATACCGCATTGAAGGTCCCATATTCACCGCCATATACATACCATCGTTTGGGATGGATCAAAAATGTACTGTTTCTTGGTGTAAATACTGCGCTCAACCCAGAGCTATGCATTTCCATTACTGCCCATGAACAGGCTCAATCAAACCGAGCCTGCAATATTTTCGTATATGTCGTGTTTGATGACTTTCAAAGTACCCTTTTGATCTAATTCGAATACACGTTACCATCACTTCATGACATGGTAACGGGTTATTTTACTGATATCATTACTGACTATAATTTCAATAACTTCAGTCAGCAGGCATACAATCAAACCAAGTCTGCAATCGTTTATGATAATTCAAGCTTGGTGATATTTGAGCACCAGTTTTCACCTTCTTTGTCAATGCTACTCTAATATGCAACTATGATAGAAATCTATGTACTAGAGCGGCGGCATTATCGATCAATAAGCCGAGAATTTATAGCATTTGTCATTTATGTTGTTACAATTTAAAATTAATTCAGGTACATAAAATCGTCTCGATTTGATGCAAACTTAGGATCATGTGGGAATGTTAGTAGATTTTTATGATAAAACCTATTACTTATAAATTTACAAATTAATGCCTTTATACACGAAGTGATAACAATATACGTCGCAGGGCGAAAAGACATTAGAGAAATATCACTGATGTAAAAAGCTATTCCGAAGCATGGTACAGACGAATATTAAAGTAAAAATGTCATTCAAAATATTGTAATGACATAATTGACCATCTTCATATACATTACATATACTAATAAAAAAGAGCGTTAAAAGTCACCGAACACAAAAATATACTTACATTATTTTATATCTGTTTTAATATTTGTGTATTTACATTCGAGGCGTCGTTGAGGTGTTCCTCAGAGATATTGTTTATTGCATTTAAGAACACTCAACGATTAAGACGACACTCGCTGAGATTAGTTTTACTATTTTATTGTGTAACTATAGATGGATAATATCAGATTTTCATTTTACTATATATTATAAACAATTTGTATGTAACGTTGTATTGGAATTGAAGAAAATGGGCAGAGACCTATATATGTCTTTTGAAGGGGTTACCAAAATTTAATTATTACATTATTGCTGACTCGGTTTTATTGAGCCTGTTCATTGGCAGCAATTCAAGCATGATACTACCCACACAGGACATCCACTGCGTTCATGTTTAAGACTAAAGATGTAAACTGTACAACGTTTGGTTCATATATATATATATTATATTTATTTATAGAAGGAAGCATGTGTTTCGTTGTCATCACTGAATATTTTGATGAAAGGATTTTACAGCTTACAAAAGTTTAAAACTGTTCAGTTTTAAAGACTTTCAGCATTATTCCTTTTGGCAGATGTTAAATGTACAAACATTTCTAAGTTTATATTGTACACCAAAGTGCACTAAACGCTCCTTTGTTCTTTTTTGCCTTGCCTCTTCTATTGTTTACGCCGATCCTTTGGTTCAATTGGCATTCACATGTCTTGCAATACTGGAACCGCCATGCTCGTTAATAAGAGCCATAAACACGTTCTTTCACAGGAACATTTAATGACTTCGTGCAAGCTTTCCATAATTTAGGCAATCTCTCTTCCATCTGTATTACTTTCCCAACAGAATAGTTGAGCTGCGCCTTTTTATATGAGTAATATTCTTTTCGTTATGTGATATAATTTCCGATCGTGTTTACTTTAAATTAAAACAAAAAAAATCGGAGAAAGAGAAAATTAGAGATACGTAACTGCGCCTGGACTTGGGGGAGCGTTGGGACAATTTTAGTTACAATTTTTTCTTACGATGAATGAAAAAAATCTACAATTGTGGAAGAAAAAATAAAATGTTCTAATTTAAACAATGAACGAAATTATTAAGAAATTTATAGATGAAGAGTATAAAACTGAGATGGAAGACCAGTTTCATTCTCAAGCAAATGACTTGAGATCTGAGGCTGGTCTCCAATATCAATGTTATAATCTTAGGCCCTGGTCAATGTGACGAGTCTTAGCAGCTTTAAGGGCGTACTACACTCCTCCCTAGCACGTTCATCGATAAAAAGAAAATTATCAAAATTTAAAAACGGTAAAATGCCGTTCAACGAAACTTTGCACAAATGAGTTTTACTAACGTATCGTTATTTTGTATATGGTAAGACACGTTAGAACAGTAAAGAAAAATAGCGAGATCTAAAAATTCCCTATACTTATATTTACAAAAATTCACAAAAAACTAAACAACAAAACACATCATTTTTGATAATTCTCTTTATATCGATGAACGTGATGCGGAGGAGTGTAGTAAGCCCTTAAACTGGCGTTTACAGATACCCCATAGATTCAGCTAATATTTTCACACTAGCATAATGATGACCAAAATGTAAGCATCAGCATGCATGTTATTGACATCGCGAATTATGTTACAATCTCAAACGAATTTGATTTAAAAATCACAGTCTTTAAGCAATAAACAAATTATTGACCCTACAGGCATCTTTTTTACATAAAGTTTGGATAATTACTTTTTGTAGCCCATGGTGAATTTGATATAAATATTCACGCAAAAATATGTTGCGTCATATAAGATTTGTACTTTTTTATTTTGGCCTTCAAATTGTTGCCCAAGTCCATTTAAAATAGATACATTTAACAAAATCAATTAACATTTCGAATTCCTCTAAAAAAACACGTGTTCGTGATTCAAAACCTCGAAAATGTCGAAGTCGATAAAACTTGTTTTCGTTGATTGAAATCGGCTAAGTTTGATTGGGTTTTACATTTTAAAATACTTTTTGTCAAAAATCTTGTGTTTAAACTTGAATAAATCTTAATTTTGGGCACCGGATCCTATTCGGTATTAACTTTTACACAATTGAGTTGCCTTTGGGATCCGTCTTAATACAAAAGATAGCATTAGCACGTGTTTGAGTTGAAAATCAGACTCAACAAGTTTCTTCTATTTAAAAATAGTTGTTTTTCATATAAAAATTGAAAATAATGTCTGAAAATACGCAATTTTACCGAAATATATTGGAAATTTTGACGATTTTTTCATAGATGGGCGGGCCTCTTTGAACCCTTATCAATCGAGCTTAAGAGCAGATATCAAGTTGAAATTTCTACAATGTATTACAAATACACAACACAATGAAATAATATCATAATCATTACATTTGGAAACTCAAGTTTATCTTATAGCTTGAATAACACCAAATCACGCTGTATCCCTCCGTGGTCCATTCGAATGAAATCCGTTTTAATATATGCTATTTTTTTCTCTTCATCTGGGGGCCTCTTAACTGTTAGAAATCGACCTGTTTGTGGCTTGTATGCAAGAATGACATGTCAGGAAAATAAATGAAAGCAATTGCATGCCTATATTTCGTTTGGTAGAGGCGTACTAGTTAGTTCCGGAGCAGCGGATGTATATTTTTGGCACCGTATCGCGTTTAAAATAGGGTCTGTTCGGTTAGAGATAAGTAATTTTCTTACAACCAAAGTAAATCCAATTCCCATAGACCTCAATGTTAAATTCCCAATATTCAATGCGCATTTAACATGATTTCTATCATCTTAATTTCTAGACAACCATATATGACTGTGAAGATCTACATTTCATCTATTCAAAAACACACAGGTAATGGGGGGGGGGGGGGTTAACTTACTAGCATTATAGCATATATTAAAACGGACTTCATTCGAATGGACCACAGGTGACCGTATCATTGTTAAAAAATAAAATTCCAATAAAGGAAAAAATGTTTTTGTGTTTTTGATATATTTTAATGAAGGTCCCCAAGTACACTGGTAGGGACCTCAAAGAACTGAAAAATTTTATCATTTAAACAAAAAATCTAGCTTAAACAATACAGCAAAAGATGAGTCTTGCATCATGCTAACATGTCGCGAAAACCGAATTGAATTTCCTCAAACCGATTTTTTGCTACAGCTTTTCATATAGGCTCAAACATTGCCTAACGCTTTAGTCGACAACGATGAGGTGATCCCAAAAATTCATTTTGGTTACGGCATTTCCCAGTGTCTCCCCACTTCTATGATATATTCACACCGCGCATACATAAAATACATAGTTTTCAATCATTATCTACCAGTAACTTGTACCTTTACTCGATCTAACGCTAAAATCTTCGTTGTTTTTGTTTGCGTCGTCTCAAATATTTACTTTGACAGCCATGATGCTTCCAAATGACTTCGGTCAGTTTACGGAAATCGCCGATCTCAAATTTTGCAACGATTTCTTCGATTGGCTGGTAGTCTAAAACGCCAGCCAATCGGAAAAACAATTGCATAAAATGACATCAAACTTGACTTGACTAATATGTGTGTAATTATTAACAAGCGCTCAAACCGGGACTAGGCGGCGTGAACAGAAATATGCACTTCCATTACTGCTCTTGAACAGTCTAAATCAAACCGAGCCTGACGATGTCGTGTTCTGTGGCTTTCAAAGTCCCTTTTCCATCGATTTCAAATAACCGTTTAAGATTTGATTAAAATAAAATAGTGTTTTTTATATTTATATTTGTATGAAAGTCCATGGCTTGTCAGTAACTTAATATTGAGTTACATAGATTTTGGGTGACACTTTAATTGTTGTAAAATAAATATACCCCAATCAACTAACACAGCGAGCTTACAGGCTCATTATTTTTACTTAAACAAAATATATATTGCTGATTTCTGGTTTTTTTGTGGTTGGAACATATCCAGTAGGCAATCAGAATATGCAGTAATACAATGACATGTGCTCACAATGACACGCGCTCTAAGAATGCTGAAAACAGCAACACGGCACACACTGATGATCGTTTGATTTACATAACAGCCTTTAATGTTTATTGTTTCTAGGGTTAGAGGCAAAATATATGAAATAGATACCAGAAACCAAACGTAATTAGATTAATGGGAAAATGCCTAAACACTGCACTCCAATACATACAATCTGTTTATTGTTGTGTCTACTTATCATATACTGTAACTGCTGATAACATCTTTGCAATGCTGCTGGTGCATGATTAAAACGGCTACACTCTTCAAATATTCTTATGTCACCAAACTTATTATAATGGTTGAAATTATTTTTGAGCCAATGACAATGCAGTATTTTTCAAATATTTCGAACCTTAATTCTCATAAAGTCGCGCGTATGAAATGTGTTTATTATAGGTCGATTTCCTCTATAATATTGTTCGAACATTTATTGATAAACATGTATAGTTCGTCCACGATCTTCTACAGTGTTCAAGGAGGCGTGACTTAGAAAGTTTAAAAAAGGAAAATCTTATAAATATTTTAGCTTTGACTTGTTTGGCTTATGATAATCTTCTTAAATTTCTTAACCTTTTATTTCGTATATACGTCTGTTATCACATAGGCGACCAGTTTAGATCAAGATCACCTATTAAATCAATGTCATCTGATCAGTATTTTACACTTTTTTGTCACAAATAACCTGGTAAATCTAACAGGGAGAAGTGTCGGTCGTGATCAGACTACACCGATGAGCCGTTGATCCGGAAATAAACTATATTACTATGCTATAAAATTTTTCTTAATGAATGAAGGGTAAAATGTAACTTCCACGGTTGAAACCTTGTTACTCAAAGCAATGATAGACTGCTACACAGGTTTTTTTCCTGATTGTAATGTTCACATGGTGTTTTCAGATAAAAAAAATTTCATTTCACTTTCTAAAATATTCTCTCAGTATGTTTACGGGCCATTGAATGACAAAACTACTTTCACTTTGACTATTGATTTTTGCATACTCATATATGGTTATTTAGGCGGCGACTGTTTTGTCAGTTACAAAAATAATTTCGACCATTATATACGTTATAGTTTATTTTGAGGCTTGTATGAAAATTAAACGGTCAGGCCCAGCGCAACTATAACCTATACTTAAAACTCTTACTTAACTGTGAGATAAGCATATATACAATTTATAGGATATACGTCCTGCTTTTTAATTTTAACCACTGTCGAAATTATAGTGTGTTCAGTTCCACCCATTGTTCTTTCTTTTTTCGGTTAAAACAATCCCATTATTTTATATGGGGAACATACGCCTCTGTTCCTAGAATGGTATTCATCTGAAAATACAATATTGAATGTTTTATATTAACCGTCATACGAAAACTATCGTTGTGGAGTACGGTGTTCCGTTCGTGAAAACTTAAATACTTAATTACGATGGCACGATTGCGCGATGATGAAAACGCGAAGGCACGATGGTGAAACCACGATGGCACGATAGTGAAAACACGAAGGCACTATGGTACGATGGTGAAAACGCGATATAATATCGCGGATTCATCATCGTACCATGATTGTTTCACCATTGTGCGATCGTGCGTCGCTGTAAATGGAGAAAGAAAATTAAGTTTGTCCATACGGAACACCGTAGTACGGGCACCAAAATTGGTACTGATTAAATGCGTAATTATTGAATTGCGCTAAACCTGGAGCTCGCTAGGTAGCGTGAACAGTAACGTTCATTTCCTTTAAGTGAGCAATAACTTTTTTTCGTGTTTAATGGCTGTTTTTATCAACCTTAAAGACCATGAACCGTTACAAATTCTGTGAAAAATAGGTTAAAATTTCTCGTTCTGTGAAAAGATACCGGCTTTCAAATATCAGCATTTCCAGTCATAAAAGTCACAAAAGATGTGCATAGCATGTAAAGAAAGGACAATAAAAATGCCAGCCGTGGTCAAATTAAATACAACATGTGCGAGCCTGAAGCACAGTTTTCTACGGCTGAATTCGTTTAAATGTATTGTGCGTTTCTAAAACAATGAAAATTGTAATTCGCTATGGAATCGTCATTAGTTTTTTTGTGAATTTTAGGGAAACCACATATGAGCTGTCTTTTCGCTGTAGTTATGCATCATTTTGGCTGAATGTTTTAAAGAATCCTGCCAACAGATAGTGATTATCAAATTGCATGTTTATTAAATAATATACACTTTTCAGGAACCATTTATAACCCAGACATGTAAATTCCCTGATTTGTGTTAGTCGAATTAGTATACAGGTATATACGCACAAAGTTAAGGTATATACGCACAAAGTTAAGGTATTCCAAACAGAGAGAGAGAGAGAGAGAGAGAGAGAGAGAGAGAGAGAGAGAGAGAGAGAGAGATCTTATACATATCTCCTTGTGCATTAAAACGATAAAATATTCGCCTTATGTCAACTACGGCTTTCAAAGCGAACAACACGTGAATTAATTTCCTAGAGGAATATGTTATTGCAACATACGATTCGTCTGGGTGCTTGTTAATCTCATGATATACTGGGAATATGACATAAGTGAAATAAAATTTGACACGTCATCACAAAATTGGGCTGATGACCTATCCGACGAATGACCATTCTCCAGTAAAGACATCCGCGCAGTGTATGCACTTAGAAAACAATTTTCTTTTGGACTTCGTTTCACCGTAATTGTTTTTACATGTCTTAAAACGTATCGAAAAGTCAGAAAGTTCACATTTTTATCATAGTGTGTTACAATTGTTGTCATGAAACAGAAACTACACACTGGATCGTGACTTTAAACAATTTAGTTTAACAATTTGAACACCGTATCTGTACCTATTTCATGTTTTGTTGTAGATTCTTAAAAAGTTCCGTCTCATTTTTGTACGTTTGCTGACGATCAATAATATTTACGTAATGATAGACAATAATTTCCTGCTGTATGAGTTTTCTTGGAAGCATGTTTCAGGCAACCGTCTCATATGTTGTTTTTCTTTTTTTCTTTGTTTGTTTGTTTCCTTTTGGTGCGGGTGGAGGGGGTTACTTATTATTTTTAAAATTAACGAAAAGATATAACAATGAACACCCTAGGACAAACGTCTTGAATAAATATAAAATGCGAAAAAATATTAATTCTAGCCCACGTTATATCAGAAATAAATTGATGTAATTCGGTACATACTACTGTACCTGATTTTTCATACATATAATAATGGAAAAAGGTTAATTTATTCCGACTTTCAATTTCTTTCGAATTTAGATCATTTGCAATATGAAAAGAAATGGGTTTGGCTATTCAATTTTATAAACGTCTGCGCACCATTAACCGTTTATTCCACTATATATGTTTTAGCTTTTGATATAATACAACATCTATTAGTTTCTATTGGATACATTCCGCCTCCTTATTCCGTCTCATTTAATGAAAACTAGCAAATCTAAACATTACTTTTTATCTCGGACTAATCATCCTCGTTGAGAAGTAATGTTCGTATATTAAGTATGATATTTCAACTTGTTTGAAGTCAGTTAGGATGCGAGCATTGCACGGACTTTTATAGTTGTGTTTTTACAGTTGGTGTAACCTGCTCCTATACAATTACCTTAGTCAGTACATTTCGAAAAGGATTTGGCATCAGCGCTGCATGAGATTAGAAAATAAATATTATCCAAATTGAAAGGCTTTTAACTTTATCTGTAGATCGATTAATTTCAAATTTAAATCTCCTCTAATCACATTACTGTGTTTAATATATTGACCTTATTAGATTTATGTTCATACATGGATGCCGGCCTGAAAAGAACTGTAATGTTACGCAATGGATTTACGATGTTATATGGGATGTTAAAAGATTATGGAAATAAATGCACAATAGGTAGGAATACATTGCTTCTAAACGCGATGCATGTTTAATTCAATGTAAATCTATTGCAGAAAGATTGTAAGGTAAAACACATTGATCTGTGTATTAACTGAACCGGGCTCCATTTTGAAATGTCTGACAGTAAGTATTAATGTATAGTATTTAAGTTGCCTGTTTTATTTCAGCATTATCTCAACAACATATTGTGGTTCGATATATTGAACAGCTTTTGCATCTGTTACGTTAGCTAATATGGTCATCAGTATTGTGTTTGGATGCGTAATTTTTACTTGCGAAATTCCCTTGCGCTTATTGTTTGAACTGTGTGTTATTTTCAAATATCCAACATATTATTCAGAATAAAAACGTTTTTCGTAGATCGCTATCGATTAATTTATTGTGATAAGGTAATCTGTTTAATGTCCTGTAAGAAAATTTGCCGTCTTCACCGCATCAGTTATTGTTGGTGTTTTCCGCATCGCTGATTTTATTGCGACAGCCCGGGACAATGTGTGTATAAGATGATTTTATTGCGACAGCCCGGGACAATGTGTGTATAAGATGATTTTATTGCGACAGGCCGGGGCAATGTGTGTATAAGATTTCCATATCGCACCTTCCCGTCACCTCTGTCTTTAATGTTTTTATGAGTCGCTTTTGTGCGATACTGATTCGGCATAGCAATTATGGACGAAAGACATGAAGAACGGTAAGAACCTTAATCGTGTCATTATTTCACCCTATGAGGTAATTGTTTGGACTGGTTATTGCAAAAAAGAGATTCCTGCACACCATTTTCAGTTTTTGATGAATGCTCCCATAAATCACAATTTTAAGTAAAACATGGACGATTTTAGGGAAAAACTTCTGAAGCGAGGAGTCGTGTGCATTGTGTGTAGGCTCATACAATGGGTAAAACCAATGCGGCCCAATCCCTCCTCGAGCACCCTATACTGAGCTCGTTTCGGAAAATACATACGGTTTCTCGCTATAGTATTTTTAAAAGCGACTCAGTAACACAATCAGGACAGTGGTCACAACCCGTCATAGCTTACCATATATAGTCCCTTTCTAGCCAAAATAAATATCTTCCTTTATATAAAGGAAAAGCATTCAATTACCATAGGATTTTTTCTGGTACCGAATAATGATTCAATAACGAGACAGTAATTGGTCGCCTCATTAAGTTGGAAACATAATTTATTTTCATTTTTGCTTTAAAGATAAAGACATCAACCTTCCAATAAAAACAGTAAATTAATTAACATCATATATATGCAAGAGACAAAACCTTATTTTTCTATTTGACGGTTTTTCACTAAAACTGAGTTAAAACGAAGTTTCATTTTAAAGTACCTGGAGAACTTAGGATTTAGAATGTATAGATATAAATAAACATCGTTGCTAGTTTTCCGTCATCTCTCTCCATGATTTTCTATGTTTTTGTAAAAGATATTCACACGGCATCCGTATTTGGCTCTACATCATGTGGGCAGATGCTATTCATATGTGTTCTGCAATCAACTATACAGGTAACCAGACAACCATTTCAACCGTGCATCGTAAGCGTTAATATGACTCTAATCCGCGATAGTTCCCTAGCAAAACTATTGATTATCATAACAGCGACGTTGCTTGATATTTTACAACGCTACCAAAGAGGTTTGAAAGCAAACAATTGATCCTTCAAATTCGCTGCGTTCCTTAGCGGACTTTCATTGTAAACGTCAACCAGTCTGCTTACATGTAAAAAGATGGGAATGAAACTTTGAAAGCCACTGAATACGATACATCAAAATATTGCAGGCTCTGTATGTTTAAACCTATTCGGTAATGGTAGTGCAAATTACTGTCCACGCCGCATAGCCCCAGGTTGAGCGCAACTCAATATTTTATAAAAATATATTTTACCATGATCAACATCCATCAAAGAGGTAATTGATTGCAGCACTGATTGAATGTACGGGGATGCGTTTTACAGCCGCCACATGGCACAAACAACGCTACTGTGCTCAACGGCCTTCAACGCGGTAACTGATAAAAGCACTGATTGGATGTACGGAAAACATTATACAGCCGCAAGTGATATGTACGATGGAAAAGGAACATTAAAAGCCACCGAACATGGCAAACATAAAAATATTGCAAAATATAGAGTACAGTTGTTGGTATCCGAAAATGAAAAGAGCTATATAGAGTTGCTTTCAGATTCCAGTATAGCACACAAAGTCGGTTTTAATAACGCTAATATAGACACCATTATTGCATGTAAAGTATCCCAATTAACCGGCAATAGGCTGGTTTATGTGCAGATGACAGGTTAATAGATACAATAGTCTTCTGCTGAATGCATTGTGTACAAATTGGTATACTGACTAAAATATTAATGCACGTTATGACAGGCGTTTCGTAAAATTCCATCCACATGATGAACATTGTTGTGAATAAATTTACAAAACGTTTGCATGTTTAGGAGAAATTAACCGAATATAACTTAAATAAACTGAACGGTCGTAAAATGCTGGCACATTGTTATGCAGTAAAAATCGTTTCAAAAAGTTTACAAATTTTCCTATATTTTGTTAAATATTTACTAGAAATAATTATCAGTAATAATCATTTAATTCATGTATATAGATATGACATCCAGACAGACAAAGTAACAAAGACTCAGTATCTCAATCTCAATTAAGAGGTTGTAAAACTGTCAAGTCGCTACATATTTGGTAACTATGGTGATCTTGACAACTATCTTTGACTGATTTGCAGGGACAGTTTAAGTTGAGATTTCCAACTGGTAACATATATGGTATTCCATAAGAAATGCATTTGTTCTTAAATATTGAAATATAAAAAAATATATATTATTTGGATTTTCCAAATGTGAATATTGATATTTGTTATTGCAATTGGTTTTCCATTGCTTACCGGACTGATTAAACGTTAGAAATTTGGAATAGAATTCGTTATTTTTCTACAAACGAAACAGTGCCTAAGTAGAGCATTTCAACATAATGAAATAGATAGGAAACATTTGAATGTTTAAGAGGCGTGAATCGAATAAAGCTTCAACAAACTGAGTTATATTAAAATGATAGCCATGATAATGAAATTTACACATCACTGCATAAGTCAGATGTACCGCACATAATGAAAACTATTTTGCATAAAATGACATTTCTACTACAGATAATGACCTTACTGTTGCATTAATAATGTTGACCTTAGCACAAACGAAGAGATGCGGTGACTATAATTACATAAACTGATCGCGCGAAATAATGTTATGAAGATGCCGATAGAGATAAAGAAAAAAACACATTTTACTTTTAAATCAATGGTGAACGGATTAAGTCAAAATATACGAAACATCCCTTTTTACAGCTTTAGGCGACAGGATTTCATCAAAATAAATTTTACAAATAGGATTAACTATCCGCCTTTAAATCCACCTCATCTCTATGCTAGAAGGCCGCCACAGGATTTTTTTTCAGTGACAAAGAAAACGAATTTTAACACATGATTATAGAAATGTTGACTTACTAAACCATGTATCTATGACAATTGATGATCTGTACAGAGCATTGTATAATGTGCACAGCAACTTTGTGTTAAATATTGGCTTGAAGGTATATTTAAAAACGGTTAAACAATATGTCCCGGACTCTTTGCATCCAGGAACTTGTGCATAAAGATAGACATGATTTAGATAAAAGATTAATATGTATTATGATGCGCAAGTGAGGCTGACATTTTGACTTTAGTTCAACGGAACCGAAAAATTTATCAGATTTATCTCTTGTGACAAAGTTTTGTCCGACGTCGTCTATCCGTCTGTTGTCAACTTAGTTCGTTTACACGAATATTTATTTGATTTGTGGAAAAGTTTACCAGAGAGAAATCTAGCAGGGTGACGATCAATTATTTCAATACAATACTGGAAATTAATATAAAATTATTTACACTAATTGAAACGTATAGATCTTGCCACCAGGTTTTGAAATGAGGCATACTCGAGCACTCGTCATTTGCCGGAATAAATGCTATTATGTGTGGATTGATACTTAATGGAAATTAATCTCAGCTCCTTCATTGATATACATGTGCCTTATTGTGTCAACTATTTGTATAATGCCATGCGAAAAAAATATTCGATTAAAGCATACAACTTCACACAATGAAAAAAATGCAGTAGATCTATATCCTAGCAATTTTTCATTTTTCTAGAAATTCTTTACAATTTCAAACAGGCAGACAGACAAAAAATCATAACCAATTGTAACTTTCTGCCTAAAAGTACCTGCTAGTAGACTGCATATATCCATTATTTAATTAGTTGAACAGTACCGTAAGCATACTTTTAAGATATAAACAAAGCAAAGTTTTCTTTTACGTTTTTTTTCCTTATATGTTCACAAACAAAAACTATTACTTTATGGAAATTATGCATGCTATTTACTTTACATCTGAATACTTTTCGCGCGATTTTAGGAATCCCAGTTCTTTGATCATTGTATTTAAATGTTAATTAATGTGTCGGATTCTCTGTTCTTTGATTTGATTCACATTTTAATCAAGATGAAGGATATACATAACATGTAGTGGTAATTAAACTTTTTCTAAGCGGAAACTCTTTTTCAACGCCGTTTAATATTTTAAAATATATTTAATTTCTTGTTTCGATTTGGCAACAAGCTAATGGTGTAATATTTTCAGTATGTGACGTTAAAGCCTTTAATAAGTGTTTTCTGGAAATACTGATCTCTTATGAAAGCTCTTGTTCAACTTTATGACCTATACGATGCTATACTTTCAGAAATGAAAAATAACGATGTATGTAGTAGGTTGGTGCGCTATTGATTTTAATAGAATTCTGTCAGAAAGTAATGTAAACATTGTAACATATCTATTTTGTTTGAGCGGATTTAGCGTCAAGATGCATCTAGTTTATTTATAAATCATGGAATAGCCAATAAATCTGTTATAAGATGAATGGCTGGTTGGTATCCCGCTTTCTGCAAATATGTAAATGAATACCGGATCCCGGATAAGTTGTTTTTTTCTATTGTGCGGGACGTTGAAAAGATTCTTACCTGCCTTTGCAACAACCTTAACAAATTGCATTGACAATAATTTTCTTTATCAAATAAATTTTTAATAATGATTAATGTCGATTGCTAAGACAAACATTTCTAAAACATGCATAACAAAAATGTATAATTTCAAAATGAAAAAATGTATATAATAGAAATCCTGTGATCTCTTTTGGGTGGGAATAGATATGGGCCTCACGGCCAATTTTTATTTTTTTAAAAGTATTTATATTTAACATGTAACATGTTATTGAATGAAGATTAGATTCCGCATCATTGGTGATGGTGTCATTAATTTATTGATGTATTGAATGTAAGTAGTGTTGCTTTTAAAGAAACGTTTTTTATCAGTTTTGACGATTTAAATGTGATTGGGATTTCTACACCGCTTCATTAGATCACCAAGTACGATAATCTTACGGTTAAATAATGTAAAATTATAACTCGTGCGTAATATTTCCTTAATGAGGAACACTTTGACATTAAATAATACTCTTCAATTTGCTAATGTTCTTTAATCGCTTTGAAACCGAATCCTTTTAGGATTTAGACAAAGTCGCTCCTTGCTCTTAACTGTATGTCATTTTCATCAATTCAAATCATGAAGAAAGCACTGCGTGTGTCTTAAATCAAAAGTATATTTATAAAGGATTGTCACAGAGAATTAAGTTTAGGAAAGTAAAATGTTTTATCACGATCACTTTTGTACTGGATGATTCGCCATTCTTCTCTTCTTCAGAGTAATTTCCGGAGTGCAGTAAAAGATCGATCAGGGGATACAATTACTGATATAGCAGCATTGTTCATAATGGATACAATCAAAGAACATTAAGTTAGAAAATATAAGATAAAACTCTGTGAAACATCCGGAAAACAGCGAGTTAATTCACCTTGATTAACTTAATGGTCATAACTTTATTGTGCTCTAGCCACGCAAAAATGACATTAAATAATAGTCTGCCGTTCTGTGAGGCTGGGTTTTCAATTTATCTTCTTTGTATCTATATTTCTACACTTTGTCTGGCTATGATGCTTTGTTCTCTGAATTAAGGATTGTTTTGTACGTTTTACTGTCAATCTGATTATTTACGCTGAATAAATAAATCTTTATGTGGACATATGTAACCAGGATTCTAGATGCTTGTCAGGCTTCTAGAACGTTATGCAACGGAATGTACTTCACGTATTATGTTTAAATTGATGAATGCATTGTAACGCCGCATTGGAGCATAGCCGCATAAACATTTTTTTTCGTGTATGCGGTGAATTTCAACGCATAAACAGGGCGACCGCGTTTATGCGACGACGCTCAACGCATAAAGCATAAATTTCTTACATGGGGCGCAACTGTACCTTTTTGCCACATAAGGAGGATTAAATTAATCATTTATAATAAAGATTAAAACAAGTAGAAAATATGAAAATCACGATAACAAATGTGTTTATGCGGCGATGCTCTTATGCGGCGTTACAATGCATACATTCTCTCATTTATTTATGTTTTTCAGATGAAATTAAAGAGTTTAAGGATGGTTATTGTCGGATTTGCGCAGTGATTCTATTCAATTAATTTATTTTACATTTTCGAAACGATTTGCATGTAGCAAACGTAATAGACATGTAAAGCTATGTAAATGTAAAGTAAATTTCCGCCGCTTAGAAAACTGGATACAATAAGAAAAGCATTCATGGAGGAGGAAATCAAATGCGAACTGAGATCAAGATATGAACGAACAACTTTACGATATGAACGCACAGGGCGATCCGTTAGGTTTTTGTCGTGTCATTGAGTATGGACGGTTTCCGGTTGGCATTATTTTCAGTAACTTGTTTTTCTTCAACAAATGAGTCTTATGTGATCAGAACAGGACATTTTACCTTTCAAATAAAGGTAAAAAGGTTAAGATATTTAACAGAATATTCGCATCGCTTTAGGGTAAACTTACTGATTGAGAATTGAGCATGTAAATCAAGTTGGCCTACAGTTTATTGTTGCTGTTGTGTTCATTTTCTTTTCTCATTATGCTTATAAACTATTCTTAATCATAGCCTTGTGGTCAATGATGTTTGAATCACGAAATGTATTTATTTTATTTCTTAGTTTTGGAACTAACCTGAACGAATCAAAAGTTATTTATATCGAAATCATGTAACAAATTTTATTATTATTTAAAAAAGTGAAATACGCATATCAGGAATCGCCACACTCACAAAGCACAGCCTCCCCACGCATTGAAAATGAAGAGAGGAAGAGAGAGCATGCTTTTTATAAGTATGTCAATTTAAATAAGACGCCACAAACAATTAACGAAAATGAGAACCCTTGGGGTTACGCCTTGGAACGGTCAGTGGCAAAACAAATTGCCAATAGGGATTAAAACCAAGTTCTAGGGTGCACCAAACTCACACGTCCCAACAGGTTTTCATATCACAAAACGAGTACAAGTTGTCTTAGTGAAATAACTCCAACCCATCCATCATTTCAACAATGTTGCATGTAGAAGCACCCAAACATATAAAACATAAGAAGCTAATAGCATTGAAAAGCCAAAGGGGCGGGTACTCAATGACCCTACCGAGACTAGAGCACCTGGATTCAATTCACCACGAACACGATGAAAATATATAATATATGATTAAACTGTATGACAGCTGATATAACTAATACAAAGCAGGATAAAAACATGGCGTGCAATATTTTTTTTACAGCCAGAGAAACAATTTACCATCTTTAGAGACATGCTGAAAATATGAAAAAGCTATATGACTCTCCCATCTAGTTTAGATGTATTTTTTTGAGAATAACGCATTACATTTTGTTCAGAAACATTTAAAATAAAACTTCAACGCATACTGATCAGCTGCTGATGAGGTCCCAACTAATAACTGTTGCAAAATTATCGCGTAAATATTAGACAGATATCGGTCTGCACTTGCTTCACTTACAGTACTGATACGGATGACATTTTATAAAGGTAACACAAATAACGACCTGATATTTCTTCTTTTACAACAACGCCAGTATCGCAAACCTGTGACGGTTAGGCTAAATCGAACTGTATTTGTTTCTTTTGCAAAATAGTCTCAACTGCCAGTCGATAAAGGTTAGCTTATATCGATCTGTGAAATGTTTTCTTTATTTTCTCAGCTTTGCAATATCGGAGTGTAAGCAAATATAACCCTAATTTATGTAATTGTTGTTGTTGTTGTTGTTTGGCAATAACGGTAGGATTGCCAAATTTAAAATGGTAAGGCTAATAACGACCTGTAATTGTTTTTTTTTATGCAATAACGATGAGATTTCCTATTTATAAAGGTTTTGTAGTTGTTTTTTATTTGCATTTACGGGGCGATAGCCAATTTATGAAAGGCAAATAACCACTGTATATAAACCGATTGTATCATATTCCGGATATAGTAAGGTGATTGCATGGCTGCGATATAAACAATTCGTAAATAACACATTGAAAACGGAATTATTAGGATCATTTTAAGTACCTTCAACAAAAACAAGTACGTTATATTTTGTATAGTCCTTATTGGTTGTAATATCATTTGTTTTGCGCATATATAGGAATAAAAACTGGCAAATGACCCGCATGATTGTATCAAAATACTGTTATTCTCTACAAATAAACGCTCTGATGCACAAATACATACTAGTTATATGACTCTATGACATTAATATAAAGATTATTACATTACAATATTGCTTTAAATGTATAGATAGTGTAAATTATTGTTTGAGGGTGTGTTTCGTAATGACTGTGTAATCTATAGCATTATCATTTTCCAATAATTTGTATCACTTATGGCGATGCGCATTTGCTGATTTTATCAAGTGTATGCTTTTAGGTAAGATGGAGGAGTTCGTCTACATATATTGTTTATACAAATTTTGTATATTTGGAGAAATAATATATCATGGCGTACAAAAAACACGAAGAGAAGAACTTTAAAATAATAAAACAGAATGATACAACAATAGTGACTATAGGTTATTGTTAGTTTGGAGGCTTGTATAAAATTAAACTGTCAGGCCCAACGCAGCTGGGCGACCGTTTAATTTTTCATACAAACCTCGAAATAAACTATAAACTGTTTTGTAACTGATAGATTGGCACACACATAGTTTACACAAATCAGTTGTCAAAACAGTATTTTAATGGCTAGTATAAATGTATTATGAGAATATGTTAGAAAGCGAATTCGTTAATTTCTTTAACTGAAATCAGCATGGGAACATACCTGACTTTCAAGGAAAGACCTTTGTGATAGTCAATCCTTGGGCGTAAAACAAGACATTGATTCCTTTGCTAAAGTCCCATTTGACCCTTTACTCCATGGGATATGTAGTACGTTGTTTTTGCTGTACACTGTTTGCTATTACATTTATTAGAATATTTCTGAAATCAAGTGACCATTGTATATTCCGATCAAATGACATGGAGGTTCCAGCTGACGATGATCTACATTGGTCGTACATTGTGACATTAATTATCGCTTGTTGTAAATTGTAGTTCTCAGAGCAACCTGGGTGTTAACTAATAAAGTCAGGTAGATCCAATTGTTTCGTGTCGCCGCAGTACATAAAGGCACCGAGGCCCTTATATTTCATAATGTATCACATATCTCTGTACGAAGCACTTTTAATATTTTTACATCAAGCCGTTGTTCTTAAATCCGAAAAATATACTAAAATCATCTTTAAAAAATCGCCATAACTGATACACATAAATCACTAGAAACATACAAATGATTGAGTTAACATGTTCAATAAATGATACAGTCTGGGTCGAAGCTGCATGCATGTTTGGTCTAATGTTTTGATGTTTAATTGATCAGCTATGGCATTATTATTATTGTGAGAATAAAAATGATATGTTTCATCATCGCTAGCATGAGAATACCTCTCAAAACCTGTTTAAACATAAACATTTACGCTGACAGTACAGTACAGTACACAGTGCAAACGGTACTTTGTGTGAGTGATATAAGCGATTTTTAAAAAAGTATATTGCATAAAAAGGTAATAACGTCTTTCAAAACAAGTGCTACGAGAATCGCCTGTTGAACATGTATTTGTCGATTGGATTTCTCATTACAATATATACAAAATCTCCTCATTTTTGAACTGTTTACTATGTTTTTGTGACAATCAGTGCGCTATATCCGGTAGATGATACAATCGGTTTATATACAGTGAATAAAGGCCTGTGTTTGGTATTTTAAGTATTGGTTGGCTTGCCATCATTTTTGCGCTATTACATATATATTTAGGTTATGCAAATGTCGACCTGTAATTTTGCAATATCAGGCTGATTACCATTTTATAGCGATTATTTAAAAATCGACATATAATTGTACCATTAACAATAATGACGTGATTACCAATATATAAAGATTATGCAAATATCAACATACATTGTACAATTAATTCATTAGCAATATTACTTCAAGCGACGTAATATTTATGATTTCATGTTGTTATGTTTTGATTTTTTCCCATGTATTTTCTGCAAATGTACCTGAAGTCAAAATATGAATATTCGTTTCCAGACGAATATCTGACCAAATCCTGAAGAAAATTCGAATTCTACATCATAAAAAATCCTGACAAGATATAAACCGCTTATAGACTTTTATGACGACATGAGTTTTGCATTTTGATATCGAATAGTTATAGTGTAAATGCATGTATTATTCTAGGCATGTAATTCCGTGGTCTTCTGAAATACGGCGCCTTCGTGAGTTTTTGAAGTCGTGGTTTTCAATTTCCTACTATCATATTTACAAACAAAAATATATTCATGTTTTTATAAGTTGATAAATCTGCCTTCGAAATCCACGAAAATTACAGTAAAGAAATTTTTTTCGCACGGTTTTAATTTTCGCGTATGGCAAAAGCGCGAAATTCAACCACAGCGAAATGAAACTTTTTAACAGTGTTTCTTTATAGGAAAACACAGGTGCGCGAACTCATGCACCCACGAATTTGTTATTTACGGGGTTTGCGCGAAAGATCGTCCCCGCAAAATTAAATGATACTGCAGTAGTATCCCACGAATATAAATGACTGAAATATATTGAATGAAGTAATTCCAAGTGACAATAAATCTGGTATTTGAGATATATGAGCGTCATTCCACATTTGATAATCTCATACTGCTACCTTATACATGTATAATAGAAGTTCGGTTACACTGACTGACAATTCTCGTCAAGTCCACCTCCATCCGAAAATCCACTATTGCTAATATGTCAAACCTAAAGCTAAAGGATGGTAAAACAGAAAAATGAAGTGCTTATCCTCTGGCGCTTGACCAGCCGCCCCCCCCCCCCCCCTGCCAACACTTACTAATTCGCCCTTGTTTTTTGTAAAAATGGTGTTAAGTCACTAATATTATTCCATTCTATCAAAATATGCGAAAATACACCGTCAAAATAGCAGTTTAAAAAAGTGTATTCTATGTATATAATAGAATAATGGTCAGGAACGGTTCCAGACCCTACCCCCGTTCGAAAGGCTGTTTTTCCTACAGTACGGAGGGTTCCAATCTGACAGCTGTTTGGTTCAACGCAACAGAGTCTGATCTAACAGTAAATGTTAGTAAATGCAGGTTATTTTGTCATAGATTATTCTCCTGAGTGCGACTTCCGGAAATCCCCGACGCTTTTGTTAGGAGCGTTCTGATTGGTCGAAGTATTGACTTAGTCCGGGAAATACTTCGCACACAAATCGTTCGACCAATAAGAAAGCTCCTAACAAAAGCGTCGGGGATTTCCGGAAGTCGCACTGAGGAGAAGAATCTATGAAAAATAACCCGCATTTCGGAGGCCGTCTTCTGTTGAATGTTACGCGTATTTCGAGCTTTTGGTGAGACTTTTTGACATTTACTGTTAGATCAGACCCTGTTGCGTTGAACCAAACAGCTGTCAGGTTGGAACCCTCCGTATTGTAGGCAAAACAGCCTCTCGAACGGGGTAGGGTCTGGAGCCATTCCTGACCATTATTCAATTACATACTTAGAGATTTATACATTTTTTTAAACTACGATTTTGACGGTGTATTTTCGCATATTTTGATAGAATGGAATAATATTATTGACTTGACATTACTTTTACAAAAAAACAAAGGCGTATTTAATAATCGGGTTGACGGGGGTGGGGCGGCTGGTCAAGCGCCAGTGTGCTTATCAAAGTTAATATTGTTGGTTAAATTTTTAGATGATAGGGAACTATATAATTGAATATGGGGACGTGAGCCAATCTAAAGTAATATTTGATTGATTGATTGATTGATTGATTGATTTATATTGATTGAATGAATGAATGAATGAATGAATGAATGAATGAATGAATGAATGAATGAATGATTGATTGATTGATTGATTGATTGATTGATTGATTGATTGTCGCCTCGCCACTGTGGACACTTAAAGTTTACACTTTAAAACAAGCTATAGTTCTGGTTTTAACCATTTAAGTCTAGTTTTTGCTATTATCATCGAATGGATTTCCTCTGTCATCACAAGTCATGAGCTGTGAGGTTTCGGAGGTTCACAGCATTTTCTTGTGCTTATTATTAATTTCTCCTTTTTAAATCTAAGGAATAATAACAAGGTGCGCATATTCCGGTTTTTAGAATCACTTGCTTAATTTTATAACTCACTTTAAATTTAAATATCGGGAAAGTACAGTTATCAAATACAAATTAAATAACGTATATAAATATTTAGTCATATCAATTTATCTACAAAAGACACTTCAACAATGAAACACATTAACCCTGTAATATCCCATTATATCTATTAAAAGATTACTATTGAGACTTTTAAAACAAAGTCTGTAGGGAATTATAATGATGATTGATGTTCAACTTCAATTTATAGAAAGCGTTTTTCCGGAAAACTTAATTTTACCCATGTTCCAAATAACCTGATTAGTTTTGTATTTGGTTATTCTTTTCATTCTAGTCATTTTTACAAAGACTATGTCATGCGAAACAAAGGGGAAGATAAATGATTCTGCCGACAAATATTTCAACACTGTACATGTATGATCCAAATGACATCAATTATTTTAAAAGTCTTACAATTCTATCTTCAACTAGAAGAAACCCAAGGAAGGCCAGTTTTAAACATACACTTTACAAAAATACATATTATTACTTTTTTCAATCCCTCAATTATTACACTCTTGATTTGTTAAAACCAAACATGAGCAAACGCATGTCTGTTATTTAGTCATTGACCAAAAGATTTTAAAATGCAGCGTTTTGTGCTACTATGAATACTGGTACTTCATTTAAATAAAGTGTAATTTTTATTGTCACCTGACAGTTTAATGCGTAGCCCCGATTTTTTCAGCCCTTCGTGTTCCTCTTTAATAGCAGTTTAATGTAACGACAATTGAGCAAAGAGTATTTGTTATCTTAAGTTTAATACCGCGTTTTAACAAGTTAATGTGATTGCCTCGCACAAACAACAATAACAGTAGCCGTTTATTAGCCGGAAGGAGGAGGTTCGTTTATTCCCGCGGTTTTACCTATTGTCGTCTGCTAATCCTGTTGTGATAAAGCGTCTAGCAAGGCGTTGTTAATACCTAACTTCAGGCAGAAAGTGACATATTTCGACAGGCTTAGTAGCCAGTTTCTCATCTTTGTCAATAAAGACATTTACGCCGATGTTAAAATTAATACCTTTGATATTTTCACGAAAGACTAATTGAGCGGTAATATAGGGCACTAGAGAGTAAAGTATTTTAAGTGGCTCTTGCATCAATTTACTGAAGTGTATTGAATTCTACGAAGATTTTACACCATCGGTTTCTATATCGGTATCGATAACAAGTGGCATTTCAAGTGAAAGTACATTTGTTACGACAAAAGGTTTTTATCCGATCTTTTTTCCGTAACATCGGCAACTTTTGGCTATGAAAAGAATACTGAAACATTCATGTATTTTATCAAATCTGCCATTAGTGGTTGGATAATCAGCCAAAATCGGGTGTCCAGATGTAAATTCATATATGTAGCCTTAAGTATTTGATCGGCTATTAAACCCAAGTCATTTTCTTACCAATTAAATATGCAATTGCTGTTTGATTTATTTGTTTGTTTTTCAGGGCAAAAAAAAAGATATTAATAAAATCTGCCATATGTTTGCGAATGAAACATCTTTAGTCAAGATTATTATACGTTTAGTTGTTGATGTAGATTGATTGATGTGTCGTTGTTGATGATGTTGTTGTTGTTGTTGTTGTTGTTTTGGATTAAAGAGTTATTGTTTTCGGCTGAAATAGTTTCATCATATCTTCCAAGGGCCCAAGACAATAAAATTATGATTGTAGATCAGTCTCAAATTCAGCCAATCAGACGCTTAAGATTTTTTACTGGTCACCTGTTTTAATTTTAAAATCTTGGACTGGAAGTTGTCATGGAGAATGTTATTTTCATGTATCACCAATACCGGTTCATGAAAAATTTATTCGCGTTCTTTGTAAAACATTATGATCATCTATTTTAATTTTGAATGAAATATATTTATTAAATTATGCAATAGAGAGAAGTTAACGCGTTTTTAAAAGTATTACATGATATTACGTCTCTTAATGAAGCAAGAATGTTCTTATAATTACGTAGGTAATTTGATAATGATAGTGTATTGTGAAAGTTAAAGTATACAAAAGATTGTAATACGCACCTAATGGACATTCATTCGATCTGCCACCAAGGATCAAACACACACCTATATTTTTAGACAGTATCCTTGACCAAGCTTCTAGACTCCTGTTATACCGCTGCTAATGTTAGTTTTGCGAATATAATCATGGCCGTCAAGATCATAATATGTTGACATTTTATGCGAATTCTTACTAATTTTTTTGCAATTTGGGAATAATGTGGTTTCCGCGTTAATTGCTTTTCAACGTTGTAATATTTTACACATTATGTAAAATATCTGGGATCTTCTATATGTAACAAACATATGGATTACGTGTGAATTTGTCTTTTGTGGGAGGGAGAGAAGTGATGGAGGGTGGCTACATGTATGAGAGTACTGGCGGACGAGTGAGAGAAACATGTTTCATTCAACAGCTATGGTCATATGAGACAGGGGCTTAAACCTGGGCTATTGGTGGTTTAAAAATCGTAACTTCGTCTTTTATAACAGAATTCATACAATTGTGAGGTATTTTAGAAGGATTATGTAATAATTCTCTTAAAGTTAACAAATACTTTATGTTTCGCATATCTAATTTTCAAATTAAAAGTTTTCCGAAGCCCTAAGGTTACTTTCAAATGATACACCCGAAGGCGAAATCAAAGCGGCAATTAATAAAATCTGTTTGAGATGGCAGAAATTGTATGTAATGCCAGCGTGAAGTTAATTTACAGCTGAAATCATACGTATTTTCATTTCAAATTGAAAAGACGCTAATGTTAAAAGCATATTTGAATGATGGATCATAAAAAATCTGTTTTTCATTTCCATATGGCTGTGATATGGCTGTTTTCCCTTTCTTTCAAATTCTTTTAACAGGAAAATGTCACATTCCAATATATGGGGATTATAGGTAAACAGTGATATTTGCTGTATTTGTGCATTCTCGTGTGTAGATTCTGCCTCTGAAGGGCCATTAGGGGGATAAAGCAACCCCATAATCCTATTAAAGATATTACTCAACGTCAAATTGGAAAAGAATAAGCACCATAATTACCATATTAATACCCTTTTTTAAGACCCAGCGAATCCTTTGGACCACTTGTAGGGCATTATGCATATTGATAACTAAACCCGGTTCAAAGTACTCTTGAAGTATATTTTCTTATTGACATTCGAGTACCATTAAATCCACGACGAGAGTATTTTATATCTTCTTAAGTTTGTTTACGTCAAATAAGTGTAACTTTGTTTCACTTCAATCGACTAAAACTGACTATTATATTGATTTCTAATGACGGTTATCTCAAAAACAAGTGCGCGCTTTTCTGGTTTATTGAAAAGTCCTGTTAACAACAATTATATCACTTTATCAATGACGGTCACCTCAATTTAACATGTTTGAACCTTCGCACAAATGGTCACTGCAAATGGCATATTAAGCATGTTTCTGCCTACTGCATATACTTTATGCAATATGCTCTTGGTGACAGCTGTTTTTCCGACCTGTAATCTTTCGGTTGCTCTACAGTAAACCCCTTATTAATGACCTCCCTGATAATAAGACCACTAAATCAAAGTACCTTTATACTGTTGTTCACTATATTCCACCCCGGAATTAAGTTCGCCCTCTATATAGTCTACTTAATTCCAGTCCCAAAGGTGATCTCAATACCGAGGTTTCACCGCATGCATCAAATCTGCATTCAGGGCAAGTGCCGTATACTCTAGTTAACATGCACTCACTACCGATCGTCTAGGTTCGAACCCTATCGAAATGTACAACTCTAGATTCTGACCAGGGTCTACTCTTACGAATATGCAGTTACCTTGACTAGGGTCTACATATTCCCAATACCTTGACTAGGGTCTACCTATTCCCGGCTTACCTTGACTAGGGTCTACCTATTCCAGATACCTTGACTAGGGTCTACCTATTCCCGGCTTACCTTGACTATGGTCTACCTATTCCCGATACCTTGACTAGGGTCTACCTATTCCCGGCTTACCTTGACTAGGGTCTACCTATTCCCGATACCTTGACTAGGGTCTACCTATTCCCGATACCTTGATAGGGTCTACCTATTCCCGGCTTACCTTGACTAGGGTCTATCTATTCCCGGCTTACCTTGACTAGGGTCTACCTATTCCCGGCTTACCTTGACTAGGGTCTATCTATTCCCGGCTTACCTTGACTAGGATCTACCTATTCCCGGCTTACCTTGGCTAGGGTCTACCTATTCCCGGCTTACCTTGACTAGGGTCTACCTATTCCCGGCTTACCTTGACTAGGGTCTACCTATTCCCGGCTTACCTTGACTAGGGTCTATCTATTCCCGGCTTACCTTGACTAGGGTCTATCTATTCCCGGCTTACCTTGACTAGGGTCTACCTATTCCCGGCTTACCTTGGCTAGGGTCTACCTATTCCCGGCTTACCTTGACTAGGGTCTACCTATTCCCGGCTTACCTTGACTAGGGTCTACCTATTCCCGGCTTACCTTGACTAGGGTCTACCTATTCCCGGCTTACCTTGACTAGGGTCTACCCATTCCCGATATCATTTTAAAGGTTTTCTGTCTAGCTGATCGGGTATACAGCAATAGATATGATTATTCGTGCAGTCTGACAGGGGTCTACTTGCATATTTCTGCAGCCTGCCAGGGGTCTACCATGTTTTGCTAGATTTTTTCCTGTGAAATAAACCTATTCAACATTGTCTTTAAATATTAACGAGCTGTGGGTATTCATACTGTATCGAAGCTTTTGTCTTGGATTTCTGTATAACACACAAGGCTGGCGACAGTAAAATTGTATTTCATTGAATAAAACGTCTAAGAGCACACAAAGTATCCATTTAAGTACATTCAGAAAGTAAACACTGGAAAATGCATTTTACATTAATCGGAATATAAAATATTTTGTTACAATTGTATTGAAGGGTTTTAACAGTTGACTGCAAGCATACCACCAATACTGTATCTTCGTTACACTGTCTATTATCGATGCATGTAACGACTCCGCTGTAATCCTAGTATTCCTTCTATTCATTGAATACAAGCAAGAGCCGGGAGTCCTATCCAGTCTCTAAACATTTATTACAGCAAAGAATAACTGCATTTAACTTTTATCGTAGTGATGGCGCGCGCACTTTTTGTTAAGTGACAAAAAAGGTTAATTTGATTTTCTTAATGCATGGGAGTTTAAACAGTTGCGTCGTGTTTTAAGTTTGGAGAATAGAGTGATAAAGGATTTAACTTTGCTGTAAGGTTTGTAGAATTTTAATCTTTAAATATTTGAAATAAGTTGATTAAACATTTTTTTTTCGTGTGGTTAATTTAGTATGATGCTCGACTGCAGGTTATCGCAGCAAAACCACCCGTAATATCAATGATTAATGAGATCTTCCTTAAACTTTAATCACGAATTGTCGTGTTAGGATTATACACAGATTTCTCTCAAACTGGTTAAAACTGAAGGTGAAAAATATTTTAGTGGTTTCTTTATCATACGCCGAATCTTTTATTTTGTTGAATTTATATATCAATGTGTGGGAAGATCTGAAAAAAGTGACTAGTTAATGTAAATATTTAAAGCAAACAGGAAAAAAACTCAATTATTTTGATTTGTATATTTATTTAAAACAAATTTTTTTTGAGTGGGAATTAATTTCTAAACTGTAGAAAACTGGATTACTTGTATGATGGAGAAACTGCAGATTTAGCTTGAAGAGAGAGGTAAATTAAATCATTTTTATTACGTTTTGTTGATGCGTTCAGAAGCATGCATGAAAATAAATTATACAGAAATGAATGCAGTCTAAGTGGAAAAGCCGTAACTTTGGAATTAAGAAAAGCAATTTAGCTAAGAAAGTAGGCTATATATCTGCATACAACCTGTGCTAAAAGATTTTTTAGCGTGGTTAAAACTATATTCTAAGCATTTTTTCTTCATAGTGTTCGGCTTTCTGCATAACATCTTATCTCAATATGTGGCATAAAAATACGAGTTAAATGCTTAAGAAATCAGAATATTTGCCAAGAAAAAATGCAGCAACAATGGTTTCGTAAATTTTATGAATGATCTGGCATTGATCTGAGCGATTCTGCGATTCTGTTAAGATCAAAATCTCTCCTACCTGTAAATAGTTGATATATTCTGGAAAAAGTGCATATTTTGTGGCGTATCTGGCAGGCGGATTATATAGTTACATATGGTCTCTTTGTCGACCGATAATTCTGAATAAAATGTGAGACTGTCTAACAATTCTCAGTTTTGTTAAACACTTCGGGGGCGAGGTCAGAAAATTACAAAACTAAGAATGGAGACCAGTCTCAAATCTCAAGCATCTGATCTGGTTTGATGCTTGAGATTTGAAACTAGCCTCTGATATTAGTTTAATTATCTAAGGCCCAGAGAACCTGGCAATAATGTTATAAAACTGCGAATATGGACCCGTTTCAGTTCAATCTTATTGCGCAGTCTAAGTTCAGACCGACGGGGAGCTTGAGATCTGAGAGAAATTTCCATTCTCATATTTATTTATTTACTATGGAGACTGAGCGTCCAATTCATTAATTCATTGTCGTCCATAACATATTGTCTAGATTTAAAAGACCTTAACATGGATGCATTAAAATATCAAACTTGTGGATCAAACAACATTTAAAAGTACCTGGTATCGTATCAGAACTAAATCAATAAGTGTTTTCAATAATAAAAATGTATAATATAAACTGTAGAAGACCTGTGGCCAAGATCATAAAACTAAGTTTTGAGATCAGTCTCAAATCTCAAGGATCTGATTGGCTGAAATGGCGACTGGTCGCCATTTCAGCCAATCAGATGCTTGAGATGCTTGAGATTTGAGACTGATCTCCAGATTTAGTTTTATGATATTGGGCCCTGTAAAAAGTAAATTTGATATATTATAACCTTACTAGTTATTTAAAGCTAAATTTGTTACAGTGTTACTAACGTAGTAAAATGTACTATATCCAGTCCTCAAATGTACTACTTAGTCTAAACATTCCGGCGAAATTCGCTCCTATTCAGTCATTTATATGCATTATTTAGCGGTACAATAAATATTTACCACATCTACGATATGAAGTATTCCACCACGAGCTGTGAATAGGCTGCTTTAACGCATCTAATTTGCAAATTAAAATTATACAAACTCGCGTTGAAAAGTTGCCATATTTATCACTAAGTATTTTTTTTTCGAAAAACATGTATAGGTTTACTGGAATGTAAAAGAATATAAATTTAGATACAATGACAGCTCTAATACGGCATCTATATAAGCCTATTCCAGAGTGTTAGTTATTTGAATATATCAAGCCAACACTGCCAGAATGCTGCACGAAATGTGTTTATTTCTCATAAAAAGGCACGCGTGTGGTATGCATGTTAATTGTTGCAAGCCTGAAGTATGCAGAGTGCAGCTTTATTCTCGCGAGATGAGATGCATGAAAAATCAATGAATATAACCGACTAATTGGCCATATTTTTTGTTTCCATTCTTTTATAAACTAAAGCAACCCAACGTACCCTTTACACCTGAGGTTTATTCACGTCATGTGTTCTTTAGGGTCACTTACTTTATTAACTATTATCTTTGTTAAGCGCCTTTTTGACAATCAGTTACCTTATAGACCATACATATTCTTACACCCCGTCAATCTGATCAGGATATACATTGTTTGTTTCTTGATTCGAGACAACCTAATGAATCTAAAAGCGGCTATTGTAGATCTCGATCAGACTGATGCAGGCTGATCTGGATCTACACTGATCGCACATAGGATTTAAGCAATATTCAAATGAACCAAGCAATAACAAACGGCATAAATATAATTCCATTGCGTACGGAGTCGGGCTATTCGACGCTTAAAATACGTTAACATTATTTAAAAGCACCGTAACATTTACCAGATTCCGTGTTACATGTGCATGTTACATATTCTCTCATTGTGACAACATCTTGAAAAACGATTACTGTATACTACTTCATATATTTTTAAAACGACCGCCGAAATTCTTCATATGCAATGAACTGAGGCGACGATTATTCACGTTATATTACTGCTAAGGGCCTGTATTTCTTTACTGACGTCACTAATATTTTTTGATGTCATTATTCGCTCAATGTATGTATTCAGCAAGCTAGTAAAGTTTATTTTTCAAAGTTCTATAAAGCATATTCCTGTTTCAATTAAAATAATAATTAGCCATCGATGACATATCACAGAATTTATCTATCACAGGACGTCGATCATATGTTTAGATATATGTACATGTTAATTCGGGGATACGCCCCTCGTGATGTATCCTTGCGCATCTTATCGCGGCCCCGTGTTAAAAGCTCAAATTTATTTAAATTTGGTGACTTCGAATAAACGAACTTTTCACGCTAAAGCAACTGAGAAGGTCCATTTCATAAACGACTTTCGTAGGACTGTAACTGCTAAAATTTTGTTTCTGAAAAAAATAAGCATATACCATTTTATAAATATATAATTAAGAATAGCGTGTTGCCCTTTCTTGACAATGACTTTTAATCTATCATACGACTGAATAATTATTTTATTATTGACATCAATACCTTTGTGTAAATAAAAGGAATTTTCAAAGTTTATTGATATTAATTTTACCAAGTTTGAGGTCACTTAACTATAATTTTTAGGATAATTTAATTATGAACACTTCTCGTGTCTGACATTGACAGCGATGTTCGGAGCTTTAAAGCCTCTGAAAACCCGTTGTAAGTTCACAGCACTGAAGAATACTGGAACGAGCATCAATCGAATTTGTTCTTATTAATTCTCTATCAGAATACAAGATAAATAATTTACACTCTACCAATTGCAAATCCAAGAAACTACCGGTCTCAGTTGAAGCACACGCTACCATAAACAATTTATTATCAATAGATATAACAAAGGCTGAATGACAGAAGATTCAATAAAGTGTCTGACTCCACGCGGCGCGCAAAGTCTGCTCAATTCCTCATTGTGCCACATATCAGTTTTCTTCGAATTGAATAGTAAAGATCGCCGTTCCGTTTGCTTTGACTTTTTAGAATTTATACTTAAGAGCCTTTTGTGCAGGCATGCATGCTTCCTTTGACGTAGTTGTGATAGAATTCCTTTTGTATTAGAGGAAAACTTTAAGCCCACGGGCACTGAAATAAATCTCGGGGTTTTATTTTTAAAACATTAAATATTTATCGACTTGTGGTTCTATACGCTTTGTTTGAGCTTTGACGGAGACCAAATGGGAAACATTTGTGCCTGCTTGTTTTAAGCAACAACAAAACTTCCACGTCCTTGAGAGAATTGCTAACGGTGGGACAGTTTTCTTGTTGAGTTACTTAAGTATTCATCAGAAATCTACATAGGGTGTTTGAAGTTTCACCAAGGCAGTATAATAGCTTCTTTTACGGAGATGAAGATTAATTATATGGCCAGTGTGTATCTTAATTTGTCGGACACCTCGATCACGTGGCAGTATGGCGACTATGTCTAAATCTATTTTACTTATCGTGCTATTTCAGACTTTCTAAGATTGTATGCGTTCACACACCAGTTGCAGATCCAGATGGATTTAGTAGGGCTTCTCGACCCCTTCGTTTTTGGGCTTGATCATACGATCGGTCTGATCGGGGTATATGTATTCAGTCAATAAATGCCCACAACCCTAACAATACTGTGCTTGATTTCAGAGCCCTAACCTTTGATCTCGGTGTGGACTCCGTGGTATGATAACTAGCGAAACATTTATATCAAGTTCTTAAAGAAAAAAACATATAAACAAATTGTGTTTAGAATATACATAATCATCAAAATAATTTAGTTATCATTTGATTGTAAAATTTCCATGCAAATAACGATGAATTAAGAGTACTGTAAAACGCATTAATTTCGCGGGGTCAAAATTTCGCGATTTTTATCAAAATTCAGCTATTATCTTTATTCGCGTAATTTTGAATTCGCGACGTCGTCAGTTCTATTTTAAGTTGCATATTTTCAGATAAACTTATTTTGCGACTTTCTTTGAAATTTACTGTCCACGTTAGAAAAATAAGGTTACGCAATCAAGTGTTTGTAGTAGTTCCATAAAATCTATAAAATTAGTTGACAATTTGTAAATGATTACTAACTTTGAAAAAAAAACCCGTCTAGTTTTAGCTAGTTAGATAACTCAGCTCGTCCTTCTTCAAGAACCGTCGACATCCGTCCCAGTGACAGTAAATTAAAACGCCCCAGTAGATATATCCATATACGCATTTACTATAGATTGATTACATTACCGTTGTTGGAATTATTTAACACTTTTATCAGCTGCATGCTTGCAGGGACTATATTGCAATTTTATTTGACGTACGTCTTCCCCTAAAGCGAGAATATAGCTGTACGTATAAAGTCTTTATGGCGAGTGTGATTCCGTGCCAGTTCTTGTACATAAATCAAATTATGTGAAGCTATGGTATCGTGACTCGAAGTTAAACTTGGTGAAGCTCGAGAGTTTGGTAAAATCTAAGAAAAGTTGTTTTATGTATAGACGTGTTTTAACGTTGGTGTTAATCACTTGATGAATATTTTAGCTGTTCTAACAACAATTGGATAAATTAACAAAACGAGATTATTTAAGAAGTGAAATTTGATTTTCTGCGTTTCACCGATGTATGAATATCCGAATGCTTTCACCTAATTTTCCTTAAAACCGAAGATTTTTATATTGAACTTCTGTTTGATGCAAATTAGGCGTAAACATTCTGACAGTCCTTACATTGATAAAACACAGAAAAATCTGTATTCAATTCTAATAATTCCAAACTTCGACAAGTTTTTTCTTTATTTCTCATTGATTGATTTAGTAGTTGTGATTTAGTTGTATTCATTTTGCTTGGGAATACGAAGCAGCTTCATTGAGAAAGGAAAAGCAATCATGTGACCCTAATAAGCCAATCAGATGTGTGCTATTTTTAAAACTGTTTCAATGTTGTAATTATAAATTTATTATCTCAGAAATCTCAGACCGTAATAAAAGAAAGACCATGGATTGGAAAAAACCTGAAATTTTATTATTTTCTTCTTAAAAATAGTTTAATGTCTATTCCGATGATGATTCAGCCACATGATTTATCAGAAATATGTGTTCTGTTCGAACGTGTATCTGGTTCTACTATTGAACAGCAACCAACGCTCAGCAGAACATGTCGACCTCTTGCTGTCTCATTTATGGACGCAGTTTTTTGGGATGATCCTTTGTATCTTCGTAATAACTGATAAGTATGATAAATGTGAACGTGATTTATGTATGAAATGATTTTTATTCTTCGACGTAATGTGCGATTTTCTCACATTCTTTGCGATGCCTTATCTATCGGAACTGAATAAACGAGATATATCGTTCCAAAAGAATAAAAGATCGTAGGCTCTATTCATTATTCATTATTTCGTGAATGTGTTTGATAGGATCAAGTAAATCATGGGCTGCGGAACCACCTTATATCTTTTTGTGACCCAGTGTAAAAATTGTATTTCGCCTTCTCATAATACGTTGTCATATTTTTAAAGATTTATTGCTTCTGTTGGCGAATTTATTTATATGTTCTATCTTTATATACACCACCAACGAATTTTGAATTGTGCTTCTATTGTGTGTTCCATAGATGAATAACAATAAAATAAATATATTACGTTTGATTTTCATTAACTAATTTAATTTGTTAATCATGATTATCGACGATCTTAGACCTAGAAAATGCACGTGTTTCGTTTCGGAAAGCCTCTATTGTGTATATATGTATTATTCTCGTGTGCAGTTGTGTAATGGGAAACCTACGGAAGCCTATCAGTGACATTTGAAGTTATAATTAAGCACGTCGTGAAACCTATAATTTACTGGTAGTAATCTGATATACATATAAGAATTTTCAACAGTAAGAGCAGGATTAAGACTATCGAACATTGTATGCTGAAAGAACAGACACTTTGAGCTCTGTAAACAACAAGGGAGGGTTTGATTTATATCTACTAAATGGATATTTAAAATCAAAAACTTAGAACTTACAATTTACAAGCTTAGAACATCGAACATCCAACATATTAACAACATCTTTAACTTTCGCGCTAAAGAAAGTGCGCAAAATCAAATTCGAGCAAATTTAACTATCATTTAGCTTATCTTAGGCGAATAATATAACTGTGCGAAATTATGTCACCGCGAAAATGTAATTTGCGACATATGTGCGAAAATTGAACGATAACATGTTAAATTGCAATGTTTGTGAGCAAGGCCATAATCAACAAACGCATTTGTCAGTTTCAAAATGAGCCATTCCTTTTCATCTTAATTTTTACTTTCTGTATTACAAGTTCTTATTTATACTTGGATCAATCATTGTAAATATTAACAATATAATGAATGAACGAACATACGATCGAATGTACTACGAATGTATAAACGAATATGTTCCCGTAAACACATCGTACTGACACACTATTCGGGTCTTTCACGGACAAATATTGGGCCGCTTAAAATTCTGAAACTATGTCAAAAATCAGTAGCCGTTTAAGTATCTTTCATTTATTTGATTTATTAATATTTTGGTTTATACATTAAATTTATTGTTTGCATAAAAATCCGCTTTCTCATCTATTTTTCGGATCTCTTTGTCAGATCCTAGCTTTTTATTTCAAAGGCACTAGATTGTTCATTATTGATTTTAATTGAAAAGTCACTAAAATCATAACAAACTGACGTGCCGATTGACATAAATCAAAAAATATTTGAATTATGTATAAACTGTATTGAATTAGTCTAAAAGATGGTATGAAATAAATGACATAGCCGGCGTGAGTATTGACTATTGACGGTGGTATAGAATATCGTGAAATACAAATGTAGTGTCCGGAGAAGAATTCAGAGCTTTTGCGACAGTTGTTGTAAACATAAATTATGTCTCATAAACATTTTATTACAGTAAGGGTCAGTGAATAAATACTATTACATACAAATGACATACGAAACTTATACATTTTATTGTGGGTTTAATGCTGGGTGTTTTGTATCAATCTATCTTTTGACGTTGTATCAGTTTCTATATTAATTTCAAACTGTTTGTCTTCTTTTCATGCAACGTCTTTTGTTGCCAAATTATACACATTAAATACATTACATGCCTGGCAAAGCTCATAATGTTAATGTGCATTGAAGATTGTTTATAGCTTGCGAACATTTAAAATCTCTGAAACCTAAGATTAAAGTTGTGACCCGAGTAAAAATGCAACAGAATTAGATGCACACAAATATTACCGACCCTTTTAACTTTCTAAGGTTTCATGAATTGTTAGTGAAATATGGTTTCAACCATTGCTAAATAGATGTTGGTATCAAACATTTGTGCTACATTTAGCAATCCTATCATTGAATATCGCTGTCACTGTCATTTGTACGCAGATATCACATGTCGCAAGCATGTTTATGTACATGTACAGCCGTTTGTTCGCGAAATTGAATTATTCTTATAGATACATGTACAATATAACATACATTTTCTAGTAATATTTCGCTGGGATTTTAATTTGAACTTTTATATGAGCGAAATGCGCAAAATAAAACAAATGGGCAAATATGGCTCACCAATATGTAAATATGAACATGTGTGGTCTGTTTTTAGGATTATTTATGATTACCTATTCGTGTTCTTTTCTTGCACTTCTCCTAAAAATGTTGGCAAACGTTGATCTTCTTACTTTTTTCTCCAATGTTTTTATGTAAGTATGGAACTTTTGTTACATGTCATCTTAACAGTTCTTTAAGTAAAACCATTCTTCTTCAAGTGTTATTTCTACGCTGTCGGACTGTTATGACACTAATGTTCCAGTAATTCAAAAAGCGGCCAGCTATTTTGTAGCATCTTAAGTACAGAAAAGATTCCAATTTACCCCAGTTAATGTTCAGAACCGCCTCTATGTTTGATGTTGCTCTTGATTTCTTCCCTTGATATACCTTATACCCTTTGATGCATAATGTTGACTTTTTTCTTGAACACCCCTAGATTGTCTCCAGATTTGCGTTGTAGTCTTCACATTAACCGGCACATTAATTGCATGGTAATGAATGATTTCGATTGATAACTGAAGTTCAAACACGATCTATCTTTCAATAATATGCGTGTTTATGTTGATGATAAATGAACAGATTCAAACACATGGTTTGGAGCAATCACAGCAAACAAGTTAAAAGAAGAAAAGCTAATATTTTATCTGCAAATTAATCGATTTGCGAGACTGGAAAACATCAGTTATACTAGGCCGGCATGTACCGCATTCCGTTCAGTACTCCGTACTTTATCTACTGCACGATACCGATAAAAGCTAGAAAGGCTGGACAACAGTTAAGTGTAATACAGATAGACAACGGGATTCGAACCAACACTGACATTACGGTGTATCATGGCAACATCATATCCAAACACAGAATAACTACTTGGTTGCAACAAACATGCGCGACTGAGACTCAGCTTAACCTAAATCTCCATGGGATAAGGCTGTTAGTCATGCGCAAACAGAGTGGACCATGATCAGCCAGCACATCTGTGCCGTCTCATGCCGTCTGATCAGATATATACTATTCACCTTTAAGATTAGTTCTGCTTTTACCTAAAGGCGACCTAGATCGAGATCATTGGCATGGAAGTTTCAGCTTATCTGAATCTACCCTGGTTGTACATGCGATTAAACACATATGCAATTTTCAAGAGTAAAATAAACTTGATTATACCCGGAGACATTCTACGACAGCCACACAAAATAAATAGAATAGTCTGTCTGTAACACGTATAGCTCTGGCGAGGTAAATCAAACGTAAGCGTCGGTCTACCAGTTTAATGCCCACGAGTTCGATTCAGTTAAAATTAAATCTCGCTTGGTTGCATAACTACATATTACACGACAATATCACCGGCTGTTTCATGGAAGAAGAAATTCCTGACGAAATCATATAATACATTAGTAATTTTAAGTGCACCCATATAAACCAAATAGAGTAACACACGTTCATTCCTCATACAAAGTCAACAATTCATACTTTGAGTTTAGTTTAAACACAATTTTAGATCAACCGCGAAAGAAATTGTTCCCACTTTTATTAATTACGCTCGATGACCGCTTCCTGTGTCGAAACCTTTACTCGCACCGATTGTGGATTGGGAAAACTGCAGAAGAATCTCATACCAGCAGGGATTCGAACCCGCAGTCTCTAGACTCCGACGCTCTTCAATAAGACAACTTTTTCTCCATCAAGCAATTCTTTATATTTTAGTCTAAGACTTTCAAATTGGCAGAAACAACTGAGTCAAGAATGTTCAGAGCTTACTTTTAATGCGTGAACGGTGTGCAATCAAAATTATCATGAGCGTTCGCAACAAGAAACCAGTGTTATCAATGAAAATAATCATCAGTTACAAGATCGGAATATATTCTTGAGTTCTTTTATTGCTGTTAAACAGACCGACTTCATTACCGATATTATCCGTCAAAGTCAGCTTAAGAAACTATTCGAACAGTTTATTTCATTTAAAATGAATGTTTTGTATCACAGCGTGTCAAATCATTATACCCTATAATTTATATTTATTTTTGCCAGTACGTTTTGTGTGCGTTCTAAATAAATATATATAAACAAATATAATTTGGATGTAAATATTATCTAAAATATTGAAAAGAAACTTTACTTTGGCATCATTTAATTTCGCGTTGATGGAATTTTGCGCAGAGTGCAAAACTGATATTTTTGCGCGCGCAGTTGTAGTATATTAATATGATAAGCTATTACATGGTTTTATTTCGGCGGTGCTTGATTTCGCGCAAGTACCGTATCGCGAAATTTCGTGAAGATTTAACTACCGCGAAAAATAATGGTAAATATATGAAAGCAATAAAAATTAGGTGGGTGTAGACTTACCTAACATTTCAGAATCATGTTATGGAGTGTGTTTGTAATTAGGAAACCGTTTTATTTGTATTTTAGATCGATGTCAAAAGTGAGGCGAAACTTGGAAGTACTTGGAAATAAGAAGAGGATTATTCGCTTCAAAGAAACCAAATCAATTGTTCAATCGTCGAGGAGCGGACATAAGTGATTACTTATACAAGTGGCCGCTGGAGTAAGAAGCTTCAGTGAATGTTAAACTACAGAGTACTGCCCACTTGTGATCCGAATAGTGGCAGTAAACTATAGTGAGTGACATTGTGAAGAGAGTATAGAGTGTAAAAAGGGATATACTTGAATTTATTACAGATACTTCTGTTTCGGAGATTTACAGTAATATGGCCCAATGAATATTTGTGATTTTTCAAGGATTAAGCGGTATGAGATTCTGTGAAATGTGAGAGAAGGATAACACGTGGCTAAAGTGAACCGGAACCAGAAAGTCATGTGACAACAATGCTGAAGCGGACATTTGGAATCGTCGTCTCTTGGTGTAATTCGTTGCCGCCCATAGTCACCTTTCAGATCATCTTTTACATGATGTTAGCAGGTAAGTGTCAGCAGAAAGGCTGTTTCGTTTTATTTTGTCTCGGATATAAATATATTTATGTTCTTTCAAATTTAACAGCTAATTTTAAATTAATGTTAATATGTACTTAGAGAAATATTGAGGTTCGTTTAGCAAAAACATACCTATGCATTTTTACATTGTCATGAAATATAACTTTGAGATGCACCAAATAACAGCAAAAAAAATGCAGTAAGATGATAAAATCGAGTGTTTGGATTGCTTCTGCATGTTTCAATTAGTGTGTTTTATTGATGTGCAGCCGCAAGACCGATTTAATTTGTAAATGCTTATTATTAAACACTAACTGACTTAGTGATTGAAATTATATTTAGTAAAACAAATCAATCACTAGGTAAATCATTCAATGATGCTTAAATATTGTTTTTTAGAAACGATTTTCCTACCAATTTGAAAAATACTGCGATTCTATTTGAAAAATATTATTTCAACCACTAAAGTTGTGGAAGTTAGGAAAATAGGAAGATAGTTCTGGTTCTCGTACTACGAAAGTTCGTCCAAAGCCATAAATGCGACTCGTAGGAGGCCGGGCAAAACGAACGTTGACTGGCGTAGCAAGTGGGTGGCGGCGATAGTCGCATTTAACTATCAATCAGATGATCATCGGAGATAAAATATTTACAATCAATTATTAATCAAAGAAACATATCTAGTACTTGTTAATATATAAGATAACCTGCTAAACTCGTTAATCAATCGAGGAAAATATCGTTAAATGATAAATACATGTATCATTGGTGGGTAATAATTTATTGACAGTATGTACATTATATGATGGTATGATATGATAAAAAATTCTTCCCGCGGAAAAGAATATCGGCGGGAAAACTGTATAATCCAGTAATTTGTTGAACTTTTCCAGTGCACATTTTTTAAGGATATACATGTTATGCGTTTTGAAAGGAAAAAAAAGCAAACATGTTTAATGGAATCAGTGGTTAAGATGCCCTGAGAATTTTGCAAATAATCTGTAGTATTTTTGTGCCTGATTCTACACGTGTACTCTCTCGCTATCTTTTGTATTAACACGTTAGATTCGGTTATGACTCACTAAGAAAGAACGGAATAAGGCTTTCGAATTTGTTGTATTGTTCAAGAGAAATTCAAAACAGCATCTTATCATAGAATCGACAATTCATCCAATTTTAGATTGGCATTTTGTATCAGCTTATCGCTTGCAGACATGTAAAAATATAACGTAAAATTTTAAAATAGACATTCAACAACAGTACAAGTTTCTCTAAAAAGGCACATTGACAGGATATTGATGAATCCAAATGAGAAAACATGTTTGAATGGTGTATTTATTAAGCTTAATTAACTGTTACCGTCCATCGACTATCTTTTGGTTAAGGAACCGGAATATTTATTTCTTTATGTACAATTAACTGTTACCGTAACTGATCTATGATAATTAACTCTTACCATCAAAGATATACGTGTTGGAAAAACTGGAAATCTGAATCGTCACTTTCCGGGTTATATGAATGAAGTGAATTGGTTTTTGTTCCTTAAGTCTTGAAGCAGGATTAAAATCAAAAGTAATCTTATATCAAATCCTCTCTCTCTCTCTCTCTCTCTCTCTCTCTCTCTCTCTCTCTCTCTCTCTCTCTCTCTCTCTCTCTCTCTCTCTCTCTCTCTCTCTCTCTCTCTCTTCCTCTTTATCTCTCACGCACTCCCTCTCTCTCTCTTTGTGATTTACTAGAAAAATTTTTCAACCTTCCATCCACCTGCTGACTTAAAGTCATTATATCGGGCATAATGGCGGATGGTGCTGTCGGATTTAGTGGAAGACAGGATCAGTACCTTTTTACAAAAAAGAATCTAACCGGGTGGTGATATAAACTAAATGACATGAAGGAATATTTGCAACGGTTTGCCTTTTCTTTTATCGCCCGCCAATAAAAACAATGCACAAGAGATCCACTTTCTCAACTGACATGTTAATAAAGTAAAGTAATTAATGTATTCCGATGGGCCGTTTGTGTAAGACGAGATTTTCTAATGAACTTCTCTAATAAGACAATTCGACTGCAACGAGGATGATCCCATCCCTTTAACCTTTTCCTTATGTGCATATACGCATTTTATATCAGAGCAAACAGGTCCAGATCAGCCGGCACATCCGTGCTATATCATCAGAATCTGCACATGTTCGTTTTTTTATTTATTAGGTTATTTCTGACCAGATATGCGACCAGTGCAGATCCAGATCAGACTGCTCGGGTGTTCCTACTGATCTGAATCTATACTGGTCAAACATGCGGAAATTAGGGAAGTAAAATGCATATCAATAAGGTACCTGCAGGAGTTGCTCTTCTTGGAGGTATTGACGATTATTGTATTAGTGAAATGAGAATATATAAGAGAACATAGGGACAGGAGCCAGTCTAGGCATACACAACGGGAGCCAGTCTAGGCATACACAACGGGAGCCAGTCTAGGCATACACATTCATTCCCTTTTTGCATTTTACTTGTTTAACTCTTTACTTCATATATAAGGTTCAGCATATCAGAGAAAATGAAATGAAATAAAAAAGATAATACGTATTTTAGTGTTTTTTATAAACCATCTAGCTGGTACCAGGCTAGTGTATGCCCTACTGTAGTACTCGCTGAAACCTGTGAGCGCAGCTGCAGAAACAAGAATACGATATACAGACAGCAATACAATACACGATTCCTCTTTCTGTCGCTGTTTTAAGCATTAGAAAAATGGTTGCATATTTCTACATTTCTTCTTTTAGAACGGCACGATGTAATGGAATTGTTGCGGTTAAGTAATTGAAAGTGTATATTTCACACTTATAAATTGTTTATGTCTGTCTTATCCACTTTATTAATCTGTGTATGAGGTTGTAGACTGTATCAAGTTGGCAACTACAGAACATTTTATTCCTTCGGTACACTGTTAATGTACTGACAGTATTAAATATTGTCGTCTGGGCCATTAATCCATCACAGGAAAATCATGTTCGCCTGATATGTGTTGAGATGCGTACGTCTTATGACCAATAGTGGCCGAGCGGGTCTTACACAGCTTCCTTGAAAAGCATCACATGGGACTCCCACTAGAGATTTTTATCGGCCAGTACAAACTATATGTTTACAATTTATGCTAGTTTGGTTTCTTCTCTATGTCATATGCGAGTTTGTAAAGAACTTTTTGTTTTGGAATCAATTATTTAATATTTATTAATTAATGAATCCAATACCGTTTACTTACACATCAGGGTCGATATATTTGACCTGTAAGCTAAAGTTAGTATAATTTTTTATTTTAAATATTTAGAACATTATAAAATATAAAAGTTAGTCATATATGCTATTCAAAACTAGATAAGATTACTTTTGTTATATTCCGTTTGGTTTTCTGTTGTTAACTAGATATGTTTGAACGCGGTTATTTTTTCCTTATTGTTTATTCCTGGAAATCTCGTTTTGTACACCTACAGTTGTAAGCTCTTACCACAGTCACTGCATGTTATCTCAATTAATTCCGAAATCAGTTGTGAATCAAATTGCTTTGTGAATCAAATTGCTTTGGGAGTCCCATCTAGGCTCTTTTGGGATTCTTCCATCTAAATAATGCAAATGTACTTATTGCAGTACATGACTGTTAAACCGCTTCTGCATTCTGCACGCCGTAATCTTGTTTTCTCGACTTCTTTGCGAGCGTATCATTATCGAGATTCTTACCTAAATCTTCAAAGCCTTTTACAAATGAAAGTTTTTGCCATGCTCGACACCAATTGTTTTTTCTATGTAACATTCCATCACATGTAATTCCAAAATGGTTTGGAACCGGTTTTCGTAAAATTAATATCTTAATCAACATAACCATGTGTTAATTGTTAAGCAAAATTCGTTCTTCCGGGTTAGGATTTTCGATTCACTAACCTACATGTAATTAGACATGTCCAATATACATAGTAACTGAATCTAAAATTATATCATTATTCAACATAAATGACAAATGTACGATTACGTTTTCCCGCTAATAGAAAGACCGTTGCTTCCGATTGTGTGAATAGTTAAAGATTAAAAAAGTAAGCAAACCTTTGACAGTTCTCAAATGAAATAGAAAACATTTTTTTAAGTTCTGAAAGTAAATTCTATCTCTGAAAGGTTTTAATCAAAAAGGAAAATCAACGGTGACAGAAGCTAAATCATTCATAAAATTTTGGACAATACTTAAGATAATTAACGGGCTCGATAGCTCCATATCTTTCTTCTATTGCTGACATTATTATCCAATTCCCGTCTGGTCTCAGATATAAATATATCAGTCGTTTACTAACCATGTATTTGGCTACGTTTATTACATTGCTTACAAGGTCGCTCCGCCTGGCAAGGTCACTTTCTTGTTTTAGGTACAGCTTATTAGCGTATTTGCATGTACATTCTTAACTGCGTTATGCTTTATGCATTTCGCTATGAATCTGACAGCATATACAGAAAACAATTATAGGAGGAACAAAAACAGCCGAAAAAAATGCAAAGAGAAATAGACCAAAAAGCAATAAAACAGCATTGCTAAATCCGCAGTAATTTGTAAAGATTCCAGATAAACTTAGAGACACGTCGGAGATTGGTGCACCCTAGAACCTGATTTAGCTCCAGTACAAAATGCTTTGGCACTAGCCGTTGCAAGACGGTAAACGTTCGAGTTATCAGTTGTGTTAATTGTTTGTGGTGCCTTTTTGTGCGTTTTTTTCGTTTTATTTTGTTTTGGTTTTTTAATTTCCTCGCTTTTTTATCATGCTGGGAGTTTTGGATTTCTTAAAATGGCTATTCCTGATATGCATGTTTTACTTGAATATTTTCCATACTGAAAAATACTTCTTACTGTTTGGATCAAAGAAATTTTTATCATGTTCTACTGTGATGCTGCCTTGACATGGTCACTAGTCAAACTTTGTATAATAAAAAGTGCCACTTTTCTACGATGTTTTCCTTAAGAATCCATAAGTAGACAGACACCTACAACAATTCTAAATATTTGGGTTTGTCGGCGTATAGCAAATATAAAACAATCGCATAATTTGTAAATAAATGACATGGGATTATGATTACTGATAATTAGGAAAAATAGATTGACAATGTGCCTTTATCCTTGTTGTGTGCAAGCAACTGTCGTACACGCAATGCCACACCAGACTAAAGTACCCACCCACATTGATGGCAGGTGTATTTCTATAGAGTACACTGTGACATAATACTTGAGGAAACATAATAGAATTTTCCATTTTTGATGATGACTCAATTGATTTATTATTAAGCTGAACGTTCTTTTAGAGTCAATTGATATTTGGTTACATAATATAACCTTTTATCTGTATACATATCTTATCACAAGTTGCAATCATTTTTACGAAGAGAACGAATGAATATTTATAATTATATATAGTATTTTGTGTTTCCGGCTGAAAACAGTACGAACGTTTTAAGCTGCTGATTTAGAACCACAATATATTGACGAGACCAACCATAAACAGTTTCATGTTAGTGTTCGTTCCTATAAATCATAAGCCTATTGTAATAGGTTGTTTTCAATTAAATACAAATTTCAAATTCATCAGTAATCAAACGTTTCTCATAAAACGGTTTAGAAGACAATTTCAAACACATTATATTGAAGACGTGTTCGCTGCGAGAGGCACGGAAATGCAACTGTTATAACTTATATCAATTCACTCATCATCGGGCTTTGCGCAGTCAATCACACGGTTTTGTGGTTTGAAATATATATTTATAGACTACCGAGCCTCGTTTTAGGTGCATGAAGCAAGTCACATTTGGCGTGTCTGTGGTCTGTGTCTGTGGTATGAAAACCTGTTTAAATCAGACCTAGTAACGTTGTGGGTGCATGAAACCAAAGTTCAGTTGGCAAGACTTAAATTTCCCAACAGAACACCGGTAGACGGTGCAAAGTAATTTTTAATAGATGTGCTATTCAGATTACGAACACGAGATTCCCAACTTAACGACCCTGTAACAAGGTGCGCAGTAAAAGAGCAAAATTCTAAAAGATCTAATTACTTTAAGTTAACCTATCCCTTAATATACATTAGCCATAACAATACGATTGTATGACCTGTAAGTAATTCAAATTGCCTTTAATCCCTTTTATCTCCCATCCCTTTATGTTGCTTTATCTTGTTATATAAATAAATTATAAATGAAATTACTCCACACATGCAACAATATCGTTATAGTAAGAGAATAGCGAAAATAATGATACCATAAAAAGTGAGCCACGTGAATCTGATATCACCTAGAAATGTTACAGAAAATTATTGGGTAAATTGTTATTCAGTCTTTTTTATCTATGTAAGTATACCTTATTGTATTCAAGAAAGAGTTCATGCATTCCAAACATAAATTTTAATGTTCCCATAGAAGACCAAACGCGATTGTCGAACTTTGAACCTAACCCGGACAGAGCAAACAGTATTTTGAAAACACATAAGGTAATACAAACACTTACAAGCACTCTTATCTAAGATTGAAATACAGGTAAATACGTTACCAGAGAAATACATGTCCGAATTTCGCCCATAATTGTTTCGTTGACATAATGGCCCATCCACTTACTTCAAATATTATATCTTGTAAAAAGAGTTTCCGGATTCGTTTTAGGCCTTGATGAAAATTTCTGTAATGACTTCCTCAAAGACATATCTCTTCAGTTTAAACTTCTGTGTCCAAGTTAATAAAACCAGAACTGGGAGACCAGTCTGAAATCAGTCTGAACATTTGACTGACTGAAATGAAGACACGTCTTGATGCTTGAGATTTGAGACTGAGTTTAGTTTTGTTTTGTTTTTAACTTGGGAACTGGTTTTCAAAGATTTTGGCCTTGTTGATGCACAATATGAAAACCATTTAATAATAAGCACATATAACAAGCAAGTAAAGTTAGTTTAAACGTCTTCGACTAGCAAACCAAAATAGCATTTTCTGTTCAGAAAAAAATACAACGTTACTCACCAAGCAATACATACAATTCAAACAAACCACTTAAAATACATCAAGCTTCCCAAACATAGCAAAGAACGCCGAGAAACAACCCAAACATCAAGCTATAACATCAATACAGCCACGATTACGTAACTGTAAAACAATGATTGCATATTACTAGTTGTTATTTTCTATGCTTTGTGTGGAGGTTGCGAATGCATTACTCTGGATATCTTGGTGTGAGTTTGCCTTTTTAATCTTTCCAAACAGACAAAAACATAAATGGCTCTTTCCTTAAACGATCTTGTGCATAATTAGTTAAAGTGATATAAATATAACATTTACGCAGACACCTGTAAGCAAACTTGAACTGTGGAAAAGTCTGGCCTCACCGTCTAACATCACTCACTAAAGAGCACTGTTTTCATTGAGGACTATAAATTATCACACACAATGGAATTCGAGTCACTTCATGATTCGTTCATTTATTAGTTATAATAAGTGATAACAATGCGTTAACGCCAAAACCCATCCATCACGGACAACATCCGCGCTGGATGATAAATGCCGATCATCTCGGAACATATATCGACGGGCCACTATTGATTAACTTCATCAATCGGAGCAGAAAACGATTGTTGGTTTTTAATGTTGGTTTCAATGTTCAATTAAGATACCGCCCCTGTTAAATTAGATCGCCGTCTGATAGTTTTCTATCAGTGATTGCCTGAAATGGACCGAAAACCTCAATTTACGTCCAGTCAATCTGGACACAAATCTAAATTTGAATCTATGTTTGGTGAACTTTTCACTTAAACCTATGAATCAATGTCAACAATCGCTGCCTCTAAATTGTTTATTTAATGTTTTGCAATAGAATATTAAAACTAATTTAACTGTATCATGCTGTTTATGTTTTTATCAATCCAATAAGCTTTATTTTCATAAAATTCAAAATTTTGAGATTTTTAGACATTTGAGATATTGATAAAAAGTAATTACCACAATTATTTTGATTAAAAGCGATAATGAGTTTAAGTCAATATTTTCATTACATTCATCAGAGAAATACGAGCTGTTGTTTGTACATTTTCTTTAAAAAGCGTCGTATTTGTGAACTTGCACGTAGATTAATTGGATTATATAGCTAAAATTTGACAGATAATATATCAAAATATTGGCTCATTCAAGAACATTCCAAGATTACAAGAGACTAATTTATTGATCAAAGAAATTCTTAAATAACTGCATGGGTTTTTATATCTTTAAATGATAGTAATAAAAATACTTTTTAATAGGCTCGTGATTGTTTATTAATTTAAATTAAGTATGACAAGTTCAGTTCATGTATTGATAAATAACTGCAAAATATATTAACATTTACATGTGTATGTTAAACATAATAAATAAATTAATAACCGATACCTTAGTATCCAAGAGACCATTACACAATTTACCCTAGGACATGTACTTAGAAGTGACTAATGTCAAGAGATCAGACATTTTTTTTACATTGACGACCTTAACTTTTGTTTCTGAATGAAGCTTATATTATACTGTTATACAGAAAGATACACCTTAGTGTATCTATCTGATCACCTTTACACAACTAGCAAATTGTTTAAAACGAATTTCAGAACTTTGAAAACTGCCTTTAAATATAGTCATTAAATAGCAGCGGGGACTTATACTCAGTTCAACAATGTCATGATGACCGAACATTACTGTTACATAATTGTTTGTTAAATACTTCACATGTAACTTGTTACATTGGTACATGCTTATCTTATTTGCATGTGCGTGTAGTCCTTAGATGCTGAAACTAAGCTGAACATCTTTATTTCATTTATATTGTGTGTTTTTCTTTTCATTTGGACCTTTAAAACTAGAGCACTAGACAAGAAACTGTTGGTAGAACTTAATATACCCATAAATTCAAAGAGTTAAATTTATAAAAGATAAATTTTGAAATTTGGATGATAAGCAAATCAGATACGACAAGAGGACTAAGTTTTCATCTGTAATAATGTTCTTGTTTAATTAAAATACCATCCGAATATATTTTCTAGTGGAAAATATTGCTTTGCTTCAGTTATTGCCTGTGGGTCTTCTATATTCTTATTGTTTGAAGTACAATTAATGCCCTTCTGTAAGAAAAGTAGTTTTCCTTACCACACATTTCAAGATAGTAGAATACAACGTTAAGTTGGTCTGAAATGTATTCACCAAAGACGGCCGGACTTGTTGTTTGCGATGTGGATGATTCCTGATTGTAAGTAAATCGTGTCAGGCGATGCTCCATTCATTTCTCATTCTCTCTAAGCCTGACCTCTCACTAGAATAGAACTAACCATCGAAACGAACTTTCGGGTAATTTTGACTAAACAACAAAACTTTAATAGCTTAATACTTTTATTAAAATGTATACACTTCTTTCACTTCTACGTTTAACAAATCCAAAATAAATGACGTTCATAATTTTTTGCGAAGGCGTTGGGATTTTCTGTACTTCAAAACACTTAGCAGCAACTTTCTTAGATTATCTTATTAACCTAAGAGAACATTTGATAAATTGCTTTTTTAATCGGTTCTCTTCGGTTGCTAACCGTTTAATGTTGATATCATGGCAAACATGAAGATGTTAACAAGAGGGATAGTGATGACAATAGTACATTAATTTAATTGAATTTTCAACATTTGCACACAGAAATAAACATGCATAAACAAAACGAAATCTCTTCAGGAACCCCGTGATCGAGAAATTTAATTGTTTCTAGAAACTCAAAAAAACAACAAAAAAAAACAGCAGCTGAAGAAATGTTGCTTCGTCATAGAATCTTGAACAGAAAAACAAGTCTATTCATCAGAAACTATTCATAGATAAGTGGTTAATTAAATGAATTGTCTATTTTCAAGTGATCGTTTAATGTTAGACGTTGAAGTGATTGTTTTATTTTCGTTGTGATCTCATTTTAATAATTGTCTGTGGTGTACTTTTTATAGACGATTGCGGTTGTTTCTGATTTCACAATCTTTTGAATTGTACGTGCACACCGTTTGCGTAACATGGTTGCAATTAGCAAACCCTGAAGTGGACACGAAACCAATAAAAATAATTCATAAGTATTATCTTAGAAAGAAAGTATCTCCTTTGCCAAATGATAGCAATGATTACATTTTCTTGAAACAAACAAAACCAAAACTATGTACACCATACAAACGGCTCTCACGTTTAATTCATACTCTTGTGAAATATGAAACTGCCACACTCGTCTTAAAATTAACATGGTTAACGAGTTTTAAGAGTTTTTACTCGTCATGTTTTATTCTCCTCTTTACGTTTTGGCTGTGTGATACAGGCTCTGTTATGCATGATATTTAGTGATTGCAATGTGTAGACACTATTTCAAAATGTGTGATGTGTAGACACTATTTCAAAATAGATGAAGATGGAACCTTGAATGCCATCAAACACGACACACATGAAACTATTGCAGGCTTTGAAACCTTCATTTTTAAGACTTTAGTGAAATATTAATTTTCATATCCCAGCCAAAATAAATTTGGATATTATTCAATCACCCCAAGGATATACTTCCTGCTTTTTAAATTTTACCTTTGGCGTTGTCTGTGATATGCAGGATTTGTATTCTAAGATCCCCTATCAAAATTCTATTCTGTTTAGTTCCGCCCATTGTTTTCTCGTTTAGGGCAACCCCATTCTTTTATTGGGGACCATACGCCGCTGAACATGGAATGGTATTAATATAAAAATACCACATTGAAGGTTCCATGTTCACCGCCAAATGCATACCATCGTTTGGGATGGATCAAAATTGTACTGTTTATTGGTGTAAATATTGAGTTGCGCTCAACCCGGGGCTAGGCGGCGTGGGTAGTAATAAGAATTTCCATTACTGCCCATGAACAGGCTCAATCAAACCGAGCCTGCAATATTTTCATATTTGTCGTGTTCGAGGGTCTTCAAAGTTCCCTTTTCATCATTTTCAACATAATAAGAATTGGAAATAGAAAAGGAAACATATTAAAAAAGGGAAAGCGATAGTGTTTTTTTTTACCGAGCACAATATATATGAAAATATATCGGATTGATTGGGCCTGATTGAGCATAATGGAAATACATATTAGTGACCGTGCCGTTTAGCTCCTGGCAGAGCGCAAACACATTTTCTGCACAAGTGAACAAAAAGAAATTTGAACTTCGAGAAACTCCTTCAAAGTAGAATTAATCTCATTAATTTCATTTAAACGTCAATCACTTGCGCGGCCTATGCTCAGCTGACCGTAACCTTACCTGGAAATGCGGGGTTCTGAGAGCGCCTTAGCGCGCCAGTATCAAAAGTTATCTTGTCGCGCATGCATATAGTTTCAACTCTGCTAAATTTTCCCACCCTCCACACCACCTTTTTTTTGGTATTATCTGTGTAAGTTATTTCACCTACATGACTTTGTGTTCTCAATGAAATTGGTTAACTGCTTTTTTCTCTATTAATGTGTTGTATTTTGTACGAATTTTTCATTTATGATTTCAGTACTATTGTTTTAGGATTTATATTATTATTGTGATGAGTATTGTATATTTGCCATTCTAAATGCTTGTACGAATTTGTAAAATGTGTCATATATTACTGCGCTGATCTATCTATGTTATATATTATATGCGCGCTTACTCGTAGTTTGGAGCTGTAGCTAGTTCATGTAGTTTAATAAATCTCTCATTATCCCCCTATTGGCTCTTGATTGTTTGTTTAACTATGTGGTACAATAAAACTTCTGACAGAGGAAATCCGGCAATCTTAGGCCTGCTAAATAGTAGGAAAACTTCTTGTTAACGCATAAATTTATGTTTGGAATCATTTTCTCTTGGCAATCTATAGTTTTTGCTTGTCTCCATTCTAGCCTTAACAAAATGACAGCTATCGTTCCTTTCTACACATGTTTTCCCGGGAACAAGAGGAATTAACACTCTGATAGCGCGAAGATTTCTACAATCTCTCGAGCGATCTTCGACTGAGGAAATCAAATGGATGTTCTGTATTTATTAGCCCTATTACTTTGATTCCGTTCTTCTTTATCTTGTTTATTATCATGAACTTAAAAAGCATTAATATTCATTTTGTTCATTGGGGAACCAGAAAAAAGAAACATTTCTGTTTGCTATAAACCAATTTATTTGGAAGGATTTTATATTACTGGGGCTATAACTCATTCAACAATTGATTTTCACAGCTCTATATAAGCCAGAAAATCACTAACACCAGTCGAATGAGTGTCATGGGACCTCCAAATGTTCGAGATTCGAAAACGTGCAATTACCTTAAATCATTACAAACTCTGGGCTTTATGTTATTGCTGCTGCGGACGTGTAATGAATGTTATTTTCGCAAACATGTTTTATGACTGCTGGTAGGAGCTGATCAATAAAGTTGATGTAAATTTTCAAAGAAGATTACACAATGGGACTTACTTATATTCAAGTTCAAATATTGTCATTAAAGAATATATGTCACTAATTCTGCATATACGGTTGTGTAACTTCTAAAAATAGCTTAAGGATTGTGGTTTAGTAAATATGAATGATGTCACAAGTCTCTGTACATAGACCAATGCGTCGTCTGTCAACATTACACAACGATTATAATATCCATTTTTGACAGAGACTTGGGTGTACGAGATCCCATTATTTATCGAAATCGAAACTCATTTGTCGGTCCTTATTGATTCTATGCCGGCAAACATGAACCTGAGAAGAAAAAAAACAGTCCTGTAATGATCACTAAATGTACATGTAGTTAAAAACAAATACTGATGTGTTAGCAATTTAAATGTTACTTTTAAGTCTACTACACATTCACACCGCAAAGAACGTATCACGTTCATTTGAGCCGCGCCTTGCGAAGATAATTTCGAAAACCTGACCTCTCTTCCTTAAAATGATGTAAATAGTGTAGCAGACGATATTGCTAATTATAAAAATCACTGGAAAAATATATTTAGAATGAAATAAATAAAAATTTGCGATCGTTCTAAAAGATACCCAAATCTGAAAGTGCTAAATATTACAACTGTTACACTAATTATTTTTCCAAAAACTATTTTACTTTTTCTTATTTTAATTAATATCAACATTGGACTATTCCCCTGCGATACCCGTTTCATAGTAGTAATTATAAAGACACTCGCGTAATACAAATTAGTAGATTCTAGAAATAAGTAGATTTGGTAAGTGATTAGTGGTTTCCCGACATAAGTGGATTATGTTTTAGCGGATATTTTGGCGTCCTACGTTCGCTTTAGCAAATGCTGTGTGTCACTTAGTCTCTAGAGAGGTCTTTAAGAACTACTCAATGTTTTACAGTAGTGATTTGTTCGGCCATAAAGAGTCATTGTCGTAGAGTGATTGGCGCAGAAATCGATTGTCTACAGATATGTCTCTCTGAGATACCGAGACGAAATGGCAATAGTTCGGCAAAAGCCTGTCTTAGGTTTCGTAGACGAGTTTGGTGTTTATGTCTGGGCGAGACGTTGAATTGTTTTCTTAGAATTAGGCCATATAATGTGAACTATATATTCACACAGATTTAAATAGCATTGTTTATTTATGTTTAAATATGAAACTTGCATATGTACATACACAAAGAACAATATTTTCTTACATAACAGAACGGTAGGTCCACGTTTTTACTTGTGCTGGAAACTCGTGTAAGACGAGTACCCCGCTGTTACGTTTTTTTTCCGAATTACGAATGAGAAATAAATTACTCCGCTTACTATAAAAATGAATTCGAAAATAAAGAGATCAATAAAGTGGTAAAATGGAGAGAAAAATTTTCTATCTCTTGTGGTCGGTTCGAATGGAAAAATTCAGCCATCGGGAATTTTTTTGGGTAGTAACTCGACAGAGTCTGGCAGTTTTCTTGGGCCGGATGTTCCCCTTCGAACCCCGTACACATGAAAATACATGTACGTACATTCTAAATTCAAGACTACACCCGTTCTACACTGGTCAAAATGTGAAATAAATTAAGTACAAGATAAACAGAATTAAACACTAATGGCCACAAAGTCGGATGTCATTTCATCAAGACAAATATAATGCATCACCAGGTCTAGCTTGACCTAAAGGATACATACGTATATATAAATTGTGGATATTTATTAAAAAGCGTCCTTAATTTCAATGAAAATGTATGGTTACGGTGACTCAGCTAACTTAGTTATTTTTACGAAATAATACATCAGGAAAACAATACATCTAATGATGGGAGCGGAAATAAAAAAAATCATACCAAATTTTGTTTTTCAAACATGTTACATGAAACTAAGATATAATATTTAGCCTTACATGTTAGTTATATGACTAACCTTTTAATATTTGATCATTGATTGGACACGGCTTAATATAAAGCTCATCAATCACATTTCATGAAATAGGTTTTATGTGGAATACATTGAACATTTCTCGGAAAACAAACTTCGGAACAAGATCCATATCTTCTCTTTGGGTTAATTAAAAACTGAAGCTTTATTGATGTATGAAGCAGATATTCTCGCTTCAGAGGCGCTTTATCTTGGAAGACTTATGACAGATTCCGAACAAACTCATTATTTGTTATCATCAGAAACTAGTGATAAAATTTAATTACCATACAGTTAATGCAGTTTTCTTGAATTTCCCTCTCAAAAGATATCGCTTTAACTTAAGTGTGGCATTAAAATCCTACTCTGATGTTTTTGTTATAGTAAGAACACTCTGGAATTTCGTTTAATGACCTACCCCGCATGCGTTACACATCATACACAGTTTATTGTCTGCCTTCTTGTGATCTTTTTCATATTGATTGATCGCGGAAAACAATTATAGTTTCTTTGGGCTCCAAACCAGAACATACAGGCGTCGTTTCAAGGACTGACGTCAACTGTCCATTTCCCGGGGCGTGCCCCATGTTACACCGGTTACCTATTTATACTGATGATAATACTGAATACTGGTATCCCCTTTCTCCATTTCCATGTTTTATCGCATGTCCACCCATTTAGATCCAGATCAGACATCACAGCCGCGTCAAAGGATCTGGATGTACACTGGTCGCATCTCGGTAAGAAATAGCCTAATGAATCTAACAGTACAATGTAGATACTTATCATACAGCACGGATTTTCCAGCTGATCTGAATCTACGCTGTTCGCACGTAGGATAACATCCAGGAATGAAGATTATAAAGCTGAGCATGGAAACCAGTCTCAAATCTCAAGCATCTGATTGGCTGAAATAGCGACCAGTCGCCATTTCAGCCAATCAGATGCTTGAGATTTGAGACTGGTTTCCATACTCAGTTTTATAACATTGAGTAAAAGGTTAAGGGATGCCCCACGACACAAACAACGCAATTTAAATTATGACGTTAATTTGTGTTACTAAATGGTATTTTGTCAGACATATTCTTAAATAATGTTGTATACATTTCACTGGAAGAAAAACAAATTCAACATATCAAAGTAAGAACCTTGTGATATTAGGATGACATGTTTTTTTCTGCCTTTTACATGTACTTAATTTATTGTGCTTGTTATTGGACTGCTAATTGCGATCAATGTTGTATTGCGATCAGAGTAGATCGAGATCAGCGTGCGCATCCTGGATACCTGATCAGAGGCTATTTAGGTCATTAATTTCTGCGAATATCGCTATGCTCAACTATTGGATCGGATCAAATTCATAGAAATTCGAGTTCATGACATAAAAATAAGTTAACTTCTTTCATTTACTTTTGATTTTGTTTAATATTGAAAACCACAGTAATTATAGCATTGCGCTCGTGTCTTTCTCGTAGTTAATTGAAGAAGCAGAGAAACATTAAAGATGAAATCCAGAGTTGTATTTCTGGGGATGATTACGTGTAATTAAATGTCTCTTTCTATCCCGGCACAGAGCTGTCATTGTCGCTACTTATTACACAATTCATTTATCAGGATTGGAAGGTTTGACCAATTTATTATTGTCATCCTGGAGTCTGGCATCCTGGAAACTCAGCATGAAAAATTGAATCGAACATTAAATTCCTATCAAGATTTATCATTTCCTTGTTATAGAAAACTCGTTTTGTTTTCGGGTGGGGTGGGATGGGGTGAAAGGATTGTATAATTTCACTTTCCACGGGTGAAAAATGTAAAAAAGCACACTAGCTACCTTGGTACAGTGGCTCATCTGTAACAATAGAAAATACCTTTCAAACGACCTGTCGTAGTTGTACATGTACGTGTACTGGTAAACAGGGCTCAAAATGGGAAAATGCGTCTTTAAAAAGTTTATTTTCAATACTTAAAATGACGTCACAATGTTGAGCAGACGACACTGTTTTTTTATGCATATTGCTTTGAAAACAAAACATTATTATAGTCTACTTGTTTAACAATATTATTGTTTATTGTGAGAAAATAATAGACATTGTTGTAAGTTCTTTTTAAATAAAGCTTAAAAGAAAATGATAAAAAGTATAAAACAACACATTTTATTGTGAAGTGCCCCATATTAGGTAATCATTTTCACCCATTCATTCAAAACATCAATAGTTATCCTACAGTGCAAAGTTGACTTGGCAGAAATATTTACCAGTGATTGGCTGGTCTCCAAACATGTGTCGAAAATGTAACTGTTTAAGATTTTCAACAAACCTGCAAATTAGGAGAAACTTTCAATCCATCAACACATCCTACATAATGGCATGGAACGATTTACATGCCAGCATTATCAAAGTCTCTCTTCAGTACATGAACACATTATTGAGCTTTCTGGAAAATGAATCAAGTGAATTCAAGTGTAGACTAAATATAAAGCCTTGTATATTTGCCTTAATATTCTTCAATAGTATCAATATTTTATTATTGTAAATGTGATTTAAGCTCAGCCTCTTTTTTAATATATGTACCTAATATATTAAAAAAAAACCGCCTTTTTAAGCTCAACACCATGATGATATAGGGCAACTTGGTTATGTATTTATGTGACATATAAAACAGGAAATAATGTATAACCCAATTGGTAAAGTGAGGTTGTTGTAACATTAGGAAAATAGGTTCAGTTTACATTTCCTAATTATCTAGAAAATATCACATTAATATGTTTGCAATCAAATTTGATACACTGTGTTTCAGGAAGTTCATTATTTTTAACGTTATATAGAGTATAGTACATGCTAATCAGCCACGAAGAATTGACAAATGCTCCCTATAAATGATAAACACATGTTTATGAAAAAACTTTGGTTTTGCTTGTCTTATGTGAGGAAAATTGTCCCGAAAATAAAACAAAATATGTTGGAATGGATATAAATTCGTGGTTTTGGTGAAACAAACGCAAATATTTCAACTACAGTCAGCAATTGTATGATATTATTTATTCCATCTGCAAACAGTTAGTGGAAAAAAGATAGAATAAACAGATAAGTTACGATAAGATAATGGCTTTGGACGAGATAAATGTTTTCACATAGCCTAACAATCATAGAAACATGGTGTACATACCAATAGTTACGCTGCAGATACCTCCTGGGTTAACTTTTTTATTTCTCAGTGTTTTCCCTGAAAATTGTGTTCGCCTTTTGTGGACGTATCTTGACAGTTAATATACCGAATACTAGTTACGGTGGCGCGAAAATCACCATCATTCAAAGCTTCTTAAAATATGCATACTAGCCCGAGAAACCAATGGCGGTAAAACTAAATCACCAAGAAATTGTATTTCAACACTCGTAAAAATAAAACATAATAAAATATTTTAGTAAATCAAGTGTGAAGTGTGTAAGTATTTTGTAATTAATTATTGAATCCTGATTGTCAACCTTTTAAAATTACTTGTAAAAGTTTATATAGTTATATAGTTTAATATTTGCTTTTACAATTAAGCATCGCCTTATTATGTACGAAATCCAACAGTAGTTCACGAATAATAAAAGCAATTATTGTTAAACCTTTTGTGGTTCATTGGCATCTGTGGAGCCGTTTCTATTAATAAATCTGTCTTCTTCTGAACTTAACCACGACAGATCACACTGTGAAACTATTAATGTGCAGGTCTGATAGATACCACCGACTGCAAAATGCTGCGATATTTTACCAACATTGCTTGCAAATTCTATGGAAAGTCAAACAAAATCTCGTCTTCCTGGCTAATTAGTGCCAATGACAATATTTCACATCACGCGGTTAGGTGTTAACTCGTCTGTTATTTATTTGTTCCGGCTCTAAGCTTCTACTCAATGTCATCTTTTATCTCGTGAATCTAAGCTGACATGCGGGTCTTAGAATTACTAGTATGTTGAATTTTTGTCTGCGAAATGGTTCCGAAAAAATATGAGACAATTTTTTACACTTCGGCGACATGAAACTTAAATCGTTTCTCACTATCGCTTACATCAACAAACCAGCAAGGCTGCAGAAAGTAGAACTTGTAACAAGTGAATTTTTATAACAGTTTTGACGGCAAAACAACATGCCACTATTCTATATGAATCTCTCATAGTGAGTGTTTATTACTTGTAATTAACCGAAACATATTTCTAAATGGTTCCCCAATTTTCTGTCAAATTGTTTTTCCAGAAATCTACAAGCTTCAATGAATTATGCATACTAGTTCGGTGTAAACAAACAGTAAATGCAAACGACCGAAGGACACGTTGAACGAAATGTGATGAAAAGCCATCTGACAAAGCTATGTAGGAACACATTCTTGTGTTAACCCAACCTTGGTGTGAACATAAAAGTTGGTTATGTATATGGAAATCACTAGGGTGTCAACACACTATTGTAAACTTTTAACAGATTGAGTTGATTACATGATAAAGTACAACTTGAGCAACGCATTTGGTATTTTTTCTTCTGTTGAAATCTTAAGTACAGTTTTTTTTCTTAAAACATGATTTTATAGAACATGTTATATCTACACGGATGATGACGATGATGATGATGAGCGGGCATGTTTAGGTTGATAGGCACAGAAATGACGAATTTAAAAACCGTAAAAAATTTAATTGTACAAAACCGTGCAATATAAAATAGCGTTTCACCAATGATAAGTATAATTGCACGTACTAATCCTTTGGTGCTTAACACCACGAATAAGCTTTAATATTAATGTGTTATTTTATTCTTACTAAGAAATCTGATATCTGATTTAGTCCCAAATTTATATCTGTGCAGTATCAGTGCTCTTAACGCAAATCTATTGAGACGTTTAGCTGGGAACTCGTCCTGGAACGAATAATGGTATTGCATTTCTGTAGGAATTCATCATTTATTACATGAACAACTGTTTACAATACGGTAAACCCGTATAAAGAGGATGTAGTCTAGATCAGGCGTAGTTCCTAACAACCAGCGTACAATGCTGCTTTTCCTGTATGTTCTATAAAGAGTTTTCGGAGTAAATCAGACATGGTCAATAAAACTGCAGGAGGACTTAACGCCATGTCAACATGACTGTTGGTTTCTCCCTTAAAATTCCATTTTACATGCATTCTTTTAGTATTTTATTCTAATCTCCAATGTGTGGATAATAGTTTTTTGTTTCCAACAGTTATTTGTTTTAATTGTAAGAGATTCCTTTAAAAGCTTTATTAACCAATCAGCTAATGTTTCTATCTACTTATAGTCTTATGGATTTCTAACGTTTTTTAACCAATCAGAAGGCAGCTTTTTTAGTGAGGCTGATCCTTTCCACGAGCAGTATGTTTAATGATACTGCACGTAAATTTGATGACTCTGTCCTGAACTTCTCAAGAGATATACATGTATGTACCAATGTAACTAATATATCGTCTTTTCTGCTTTTCTGACATGGACATACGTTAACAGTCTTCATTCATAAGGAAGAATAATGCTCTCTACATTGTTTTAATTTAATTTTTAAATTAAGATAGCGTAAAAATACTTCTCTGCACTCTATTTTGCGGCGGAAAATTGTTTCCATATCCAGACTGCAGTCTGCTTACGTTTGAACCATTCAATATAACATGCGCTTAAGTTGTCTTTATGTGTATCTAGTCTGGTGATTAGGATAAGGCGAGAAGTAATCTAGCAATTTTACGTGTATTAACGGCATAAAAATCATATTCTCATATCTTTGGCAGCTAATTAAGCTAGAGAGAGCAAGAAAAAGGTGTCAACAGAAATGTTAAATAAGTGATGCTTTGCGATGTAATCAGTTTTATTACTGCAGAATTTCTCCCCCATGAGTAGTCTCCAGTAGGCGCCCTCTGCTACATGATATTCATTAGTTTTCGCGACCTTTTTCGCACCTCAGTTAATACAATATGGATGGAATTTCCTAGGCTTGTTTTTGTGGAATAAACATGCTCATCGTCTAGGAATTGATGGATGAAAACCTGACTTTGGCTCAAACTAGCTTTTAGATTTCAATGCTTATGAAACTAAAGTATAACATATTTTGATAAAACGTGTCGTATCCATCACTATATATTTTTTATATTCATTGATCTGCAGCGGTATCCTTTTTTTTAACTACATCTTATTTGATCTTTTAAAATATTATTCATATTAACCTTTTCAGTGAGAAATCGTCATTTATTGCTTGTTAAAGATTCTGCCGTTTGTTTGTCCGTTATTCCAGAATAATATGCTGTACAATTACAGCAATGTCCAGAAAAAAGAAAAATCTTCTAGAAAAGCCTGAGGGGACCTTATTAACTTTTTTCCTAGATTGTTTGCTTGGGCATTGAATTTATATGAACATCCCTGCATTGTAGGTAATACCTAAATCTGTAGGGTAATTACGTGGTTTACTCCGTTTTGTATGAATTTGATTTTATTTGTATTTCAATTCATCAAAGATCTAACTGCAATATGACCTTCAATATTGAACCAGTGTTTACAGTGACCGAAATCAAAAGAAACTCATAGATGTTGTAAAACTGTAACAAAACTCTTAAAATAATAAGTACACAAAGGCACATTAATTTTATAAAAATAAAGACAAACACATGAACCCCTAAACATAACATCATATCACTGAATTAATTTAAAAGGGAGTTAAATGCGTGTGCCTCATGTCATTTCGAAAAAATGAAGTTAAGACACAGAATTTCTAAGTACTTGAGATATAAATAAAAAAAATTGCCTCATCTCATGTTTGCTATTAAAGAAAACACGATTTGTTTCCTGCTTTTATCGTCGGTATGATTTAGAAAATTTCCATGTATATAAATAAACCAAAATGTTTGTTTTTTTTCTAACTGGAAGCATGTGTTTCTTTCGCAAATCAGTGACAGTACAAATGATATTGTCCTCACTGGGGAATGAGTCTATACAGAGACAACACCTGGCAATGCAATTTTAATAATGCAACTGATTGAGCTACCCGGGAGAAACTCAATAACAAGGGCGTTCTGACACCCCGATAAACGTAATCATCTATACACGACACCGGTGACCGATTATTACTGATAACAGTTCTGATAATATGTACGGGGAGACTTTTACATCCGCAACACTGCAATGCATACACAGCTCGTTCAATTTCCATACGAGAGTGCTGTGTCCTTGATCCCATAGAGAAACAAATTTTTTTATATGTATTATTTAATATGTATTAATTGGCTACCTAAATCTCTACTTAAGGTAAGTAATTGTTTCAAGTTAATTGTTTCTATTTTGCCAGTTGTCAACACATCAAAAGAGTAAGATTCACTCTATGTGGAACTGATTATCATAAAAGTAGGTCTGTTGAAGCAAACGTAATAAAATGCATACCTTGATCAAGCAATATATTAAATTACCTGGTAATAATTACAGCAATAATGTTACCATTACATACGTTTGACTGAAATGGAACTTGTTTTATTCTAAAATTCCACGTTTTATTGTGTCAAACACCTGTCAAAATTGTGAGATGCTCATGATTTTAATAATAATTAGCCATCTGTGTTGTTTATACGTGAAAGCAAAATACTGTGTACGAAATAATTGACAATGTGCAAGCACTTTAGCTGCTTAAGCATTTACGAATACAGATACCTGCATACTGATACTTGATGATCCCAGGCGATAATTTTAATTATAATATATTTTTTAAATTTTAACTTGTCCAATAAACCAGCTTTATTGACTCCAGGGGCTCAGGTCTCGGTAAGAGACTCGAGTACTTGCCCATTTGTCTTTGCAATGCAATAGCTTCCTATGTTTTATATGTTTGTGTGCTTTTGCATGCAACATTGTTGAGCTGATGGGTGAGTTGGAGTCATTTCACCAAGACAACCTGCACTTGTTTGTTGATATGAGAACCTGTTGGGGGAAGTGTAAGGTTGTTGCACCCTAGTTTAAACCTCCAGTGGCAATTTGATTTGCCACTGACTGTTCCAAGGCGGGAACCCCTCGGGTTCTTACTTTCGTTAATTGTTTGTGACGTCCATTTTATTACTGACTATTTTAATACCATGGTCTCTTTTCCTCTATGCATATTTCACTTTTTTCTCTACTTTTTGGATGTATTGGGAGGCTGGGTCTGCTGGATGTGGCCATTCCTGATATGCATATTTCACTTTTGCATTAAAAAAGTGTGTGATATATCTGAAGTAAAAATGTACTACAAATGTATGTTAATCAAGACCGAGTCTTGATGAATATACAGCATCTATCTTACAAGTGAAACTTCTAGCAAAATTATTCCAAATTTGTGCTCTCGCGCTACATCGTAATATCCAGCTAGAAATAGGTTTCAACAAACATGAAAACATCGCTACCTTTGAAGTCAATTATGTTGTTCTTACAGATGATTGGAGTTACAAGTTAGCTTTGTTTGAAATTGTCTGCTTTGTTGCTTAAAAGCTCATCAGTTACATTGTATCGGACGCACAGTAGTTGACAAAACGATAGTTACGATTTCACTATATCATTTCCTATCTATATTTTTCCGAAATGAGGATAAACATATAAAGGATTTTATGATCATACGGTATTTACAATTATCGCAGTGTTATCACAACTTGATCCTGTTTTAATAAATAAGCATGTGAAGTGAAGTTTCATATTAATTATTTGGCAATAACATTGTCAAAATGTGATATATCTCAGTGGGGCATCAATAGGCTTTCCAGATAATTTGTTCCGATTTAACAGATGATTTCACCTAGCTACAACTTTCATTTATTTCCTTGTCATATTTTACCATTGTGTGTTGCCTTAGCAATGAGAATAAATCACAAGGTTTGTTATTCTTACCTGACTCTAAAAAGCAAACAAAATATTAACAAACATCATAAAATGGTTGTTATGTTGGGAACATATTATTTGAGGAACAGGGGCGTCGGACATTTCATCCTCAGGTTGCGGGTTTGAATCGCACTAGTGATAGGATTCTTCTGAGGTCTCCTAAGCGATTTTCTAGTCATTTAGGGGATACAATAATTAGGAATACATGCATATCTGCCCAATGGACCAATAAACATTAGCAACAGTACATAAAATAAACATTTGTGTATTCAGGAACATCTGAGGGCATTTTTCGGAAATATTATTTCTTTTGGGAAATTATGTTTTACAGAAGAGAACGAGCGTACGAAAGAATTTACAGGAAAAATACCTAACTAATAGTTCTTTATCCTACACTTGATAATGTTTATTCCTCCATCCCTAGTAATTAATTTTAAAAAGCGATATACTTTTAGACAAGACGATGACCATAAAGTATACGCAAATTATTGACAACAACCTTAAATCAATTCATAACACGTCCTTTGGGACATGTACAATAACTCTGCCAATATTAGCGACGGCTGTACAATTGTAATTGATGACTGATAACTTTCCTAGTCACAAGTTAGATTGGAAGGTTTATACTCAACGGGGAAATCAGTTATCAACATTAAAGTAAACCATTTTTACGAACTGAGGGAATCAAATCTGCTTAAATCATTACATCAACATTACTTTAAACAGATATTGAACACTCCCTGAGGCTTTATGTTTTGAGGGAATTGGATGTTGGATTACAATAAAAACATGGAAAGGCAAGTGAATGCTTGCCTTTTATGGAACGAAAGTAACAAAGGAATAATGATGGAAAACAGAAATAGCGAGCACAAATTGTTTAAACTAGATAAGTGTTTAACTTTTCCATCCTCTGCATGTTTGCTTATTTTAGAATGATCACTTTATCTGATATAATATCAGTCGTTTTCGTTTGTCGTTAAACAAATTCAAACGAGACTTGAACGAACAACAGAATATTTTTTAGGTTTTTCAGAAATCACGTTAATTTAAGCACACGGAAACAGACATTTGTGGACATTGAGCGTAAATAAGTCCTCGTAAGCTGAAAACACAGTAATATTGCCATACCCCTATAACAGCTTTTATTGTTTGCAATTACTGCTTCGGGTAATTTAATTGTTTACGCGATGTTTTGAATGTTAAAATGCATTTTGTCCAAACACGACATTGTTGCATGTTCTGGATGATTTCGTCGACGTGATATAAACTGTACATGTAAGCAGCGGCATATTTTGTTCTCTATTTATCATCACCTTGCCAGATTTATGACAAGGCTTGATGTTTAATGCTGCAAGATTAATTAATTGACAATATTTCATTGTTTTGTTTGTTATTTGTTTATTGCCAAGACTCGGATAAATATAGCAATCTTTAACGATATTCGTGTAAGATGTGTATTGTTGTTTATATCGAATCTACTAGTAAATCAAATGACGACTTCTCAAATGTGCTCAGTTATATATATTTTACCACGAAATGATATTGCCTTTACCTGAAGCGAACCCGAACCGTCACGGGGACATCGCCTAGCCCTATAATTCCGACAACGCAACCAATTGAGTTAACCGGGACCGCCTCATAAAGGTTGAACGGATAGCCCTAATATACGTTACCATCACTGCATGACATCGGTAACGGGTTATTTTACTGATAACAGCACTGACTATATGTACAGGGTGACTTTTTTCATACGAAATAGTATTGTGCCAATTTGTTTTTTAAACATAACCGTTCTGATCATTGTATGCGTTACCTAAAATTGAAAGAATAATTTTTAAAACAATACTTTTAAGCTTGATATTTCTCTCAGATTAAGTGTTATTTTATATTTAGTAACCTTTAATTTATATTAAGGTTGTGCGTTCGAAAACTAGTTCAGTGTATACCACTATCATCCGTATTCGACAAAAAGGTGAACCATGCATATCAGGAATTGCCACATTAAAAAAAAACAGCCTCCCCACACAGTCAAGAAGATGAGAGAGAGAGAGAGAGAGAGAGAGAGAGAGAGAGAGAGAGAGAGAGCATGGTTAATAAAATGATCAGTTTCAAAAAAGACGCCACAAACAATTAACAAAAATGAGAACCCCAGGGGTTACCAACTTGAAACGGTTAGTGGCAAATCTCCCTTGCCCCAACAGGTTCTTATATCAACACACAAGTACAAGTTATCTTGGTGAAATAACTCCGTCCTAGATTATAACTTGTTTATTCATGTAACAGATTTCCGAGTTTGTACAGGAACAAAACTATCATATACAATTTTAATAAAATAATACCATTAATCTACTGGTTCGTTTTATTAAACCATTTCTATCTTTTGTTTTGACATAAACAACATCTATTATATATACAATGTATGATCCATCAAGTTTTGAGATACATAGTTCTGCTTTAGCCGGTGATTTGTGTTTTTATTCAATGATTTATTGCTCCTCATGTCAGTAATTGTTCCATATTAGGCTTCCCATTTCGTCTTTGAATTAATGACTCAGTTATAATGTCGACATGATTATATGTTTTAGACAATAATCCATTAAGGGCTTTTATGCTTGCGGTTCTGTATACAATAAAATGCCCTGCTAAACAATGGAAATACGAACGTTGCTTCATAATACAGACACAGGTTATTCAAACTCCGTTGAAAGATTTATTGTGTAAACAATATACAACAGATGTGGATTGACCAAGATTGTACCAGCTATTCAACCGTGAAACAAAAGCTGTCACTGTGAGAGTGTGATTGTTTGAACTCTTTATTATTCTGTACCCTTGCCTTACATTTTCCGGAACAGCTGAAACTCATTCAAAGGTTGTTTTTTTCAGATTGTCAATGATGCTATGTAATATAACACTATGTGTGCTGACTTTTTATAAAGATTATTAATCTTTTCGAAAGAAATGTCTTCAGTTGTAACAATAATGTTTCATTTATTGTTATCTGGTTTTGTTTTTGAAATTTGTTTAGCAAATGTTAGATTTAACATTAGAGTGACAAGCATGCAAATTTTATTAACCACATGTAAACGGTAACCCTTTTTGACCAAACGCATTAAAAGATTAAAACAATACTATGCGCTTTTCTCAAGTAAACTTATCGAGTAAATGGGTGGGTTAGAGGTAATTCACGAAAGCAACTTGTATTTGATTGTTCATATGAGAACCAGTATTGACCATTGTGAAGGTTTTGCACCCTTAAACCTGTTTGAAACCCCAAGTTGCAAAATTTTTTTGTCACTGACTGTTCCAACGTAGTTACCACATAATATTTTCAAACGTGTTTATTTATTATAATGCTATAACTTTGTCATTATTATACAGATTGGCTGCAACGTTGGACTGAACCTCGAAATTTTTTCAGATTCGGATCCATACATTTTAAAGTTTATTCAATCAATTCTATTTATTTTTCTTAAAGAAATATTTGATCTTTGGTTGTATTTTACAGAAACGTTTTAAAAAAACAATAAATGATTAATGTGATTTAAATACATGTACTTAATTTTGTGCTTGTTCCAAGACTGAGTTTATTTATTTAGATTTGTTTAATAAATGGGATCATAAGTAAACTCATAAATAACTTTATTTCGGAGACGTAATATGCATTTCTCTTAATGTCCATGAAAAGGCACAATCAAGCCGTGCCTGCAATAGTTTCATATTTATCGTGTTCTGTTTTTTTAGTGACAACAACACAATTGTGATCATGTTGATTTTTAAAAAAGTTATTTAGTAATGGTTTTGACCACAGTCATGTGGTGATCATGTAACAACACGTGTCGAGGCCAAGAAAACCCACTCGTGTCCACAAGAAAAGACGATTTTGTCCACATAACGCGGCATCGAAGTAATAAGATATTTTTATGTATGTTTATTTCTTTGAACGTATGTTAAAATGTAGAAAACGACGACGAAGGCTACGGTGACGATGATGATGATGATGATGATGATAATGAGCGTGCACGTTTAGGGTGATAAGCACAGAAATGATGAATTTAAAAACGGTTTAAAATTAAATTGATAATGTACAAAACCGTGCAATAAAAAGCACCGAGGATAAGTATATTTGCACGTGCTTAAAATCTGATATCTGATTTAGTCCCAAATTAATATCTGTGCAGTATCAGTGCTCTTAACGCAAATCAATTGAGACGTTTAGCAGTGAACTCACAACCAGCGTACAATGTTGCTTTTCCTGCATGTTCTATACAGAGTTTTCGGAGTAAATCAGAGATTGCCAATAAAACTGCATGAGGACTGAACGCCATGTCACAGTGACTGTTTATTTTTCCCTTAAATTTCATTTTGAAGACTATCAGCTTTGCTTTTTGACTAAATTTAATGGTGTCGAACCTGTTAACATGCATTCTTTTCGTGTTGCGTTCTCATCTCCAATGTTGTGGATAATAGTTTGTGGTTCTAACAGTTTCAGACATGCATAATTTTTTTATGTGTAGAACACTTTTTTCTTTAAAGCTTTACTGACCAATAAGCTAATGTTATATCTACATATAGTCTTATGGGTTTCTAACGTTTTTAAACCAATCAGAGACCAGCTTTTATTTAGTGAATGCTGATCCTTTCCACGAGCAGCAGAATGTTTAATGATACTGCACGTAAAATTTGATGACTCTGGCCTGGACTTCTCAAAAGATATACATGTATGTACCAATGTAACTAATTTATCGTCTTTTTCTCCTTTTATGACATGGACATACGTTAACAGTCTTTATTCATAAGAATAATGCTCTCTACATTGTTTTAATTAAATTCTTAAATAAAGATAGCGAAAAAGTACTTATCTGCACTCTAATGTGCATCGGAAAATTGTTTCCATATCCAGACTACAGTCTGCTTACGTTTGAACGATTCAATATATCATGCGCTTAAGTTGTCTTTATGTGTATCTAGTCTGGTGATTAGGATAAGGCGAGAAGTAATCTAGCAATTTTACGTGTATTAACGGCATAAAAATCATATTCTCATATCTTTGGCAGCTAATTAAGCTAGAGAGAGCAAGAAAAAGGTGTCAACAAAAATGTTAAATAAGTGATGCCTTGCGATGTAATCAGTTTTATTACTGCAGAATTTCTCCCCCATGAGTCTCCAGTAGGCGCCCTCTGCTACTTGATATTCATTAGTTTTCGCGACCTTTTTCGCACCTCAGTTAATACAATATGGATGGAATTTCCTAGGCTTGTTTTTGTCTAATAAACATGCTCATCGTCTAGGAATTGATGGATGAAAACATGACTGGCTCAAACTAGCTTTTAAATTTCAATGCTTCTGAAACTAAAGTATAACATATTTTGATAAAACGTGTCGTATCCATCAGTATATAATTATTTTTTATATTCATTGATCTGCAGCGGTATCCTATTTTTAATTAAAAAAACTACATCTTATTTGATCTTTTAAAATATTATTTATATTAACCTTTTCAGTGAGAGATCGTCATTTATTGCTTGTTTTTTTTTAGAGGCACTATCATTTGAAATTCACTGTAGCGCTATTTGTGCAGTGTGGCGGCCGTAAAAAGTCTCCCCGTACATATAGTCAGTACTGTTAGCAGTAAAATAACCCGTTACCGATGTCATGCAGTTATCGTTACGTATATAAGGGATATCCGATCAACCTCTTTTGGGGTTGTCCCGGTTAGCTCAGTTGGTTGCGTCGCGGGAATGGCAGGGCTAGACGCTGTCGCCGTGACGGTGCGGGTTCGCTCCCAGCTAGAGGCACTATCATTTGAAATTCACAGTAGCGCTATTTGTGCAGTGTGGCGGCCGTAAAAAGTCTCCCCGTACATATAGTCAGTACTGTTATCAGTAAAGTAACCCGTTACCGATGTCATGCAGTGATCGTTACGTATATCAGGGCTATCCGATCAACCTTTTTTGGGGTTGTCTCGGTTAGCTCAGTTGGTTGCGTCGCGGGAATTGCAGGGCTAGGCGCTGTCGCCGTGACGGTGCGGGTTCGCTCCCAGCTAGAGCCACTATCATTTGTTAAAGATTCTACCGTTTTGTGTCCGTTATTTCGGAATAATATGCTGTACAATTACAGCGATGTCCAGAAAAAAGAAAACTCCTCTAGAAAAGCCTGATGGGACCTTATTAACTTTTTTCCTAGATTGCTAGCTTGGGCATTGAATTTATATGAGCATCACTGCATTGTAGGTAAAACCTAAGTCTGTAGGGTAACTGCGTGTTTTACTCCGTTTTGCATGAATTTGATTTTATTTGTATTTCAATTCATCAAAGATCTAACTGCAATATGACCTTCAATATTGAACCAGTTTACAGTGACCGAAATCAAAAGAAACTCATAGATGTTGTAAAACTGTAACAAAACTCTTAAAATAATAAGTACACAAAGGCATATTAATTTTATAAAAAAAGACAAACCCATGAACCCCTAAACATAACATCATATCACTGAATTAATTTAAAAGGGAGTTAAATGCTCACCTGCCAGTGTCTGATGTCATTTAAAAAAATGAAGTTAAGACACAGAATTTCTAAGTATTTGAGATATAAATAAAAATTGCCTCATGTCATGTTTGCTATTAAAGAAAACACGATTTGTTTTCTGCTTTTATCGTCGGTATGCTTTAGAAAATTTCCATGTATATGGAAGCATGTGTTTCTTTCGATAATTCAGTGGCAGTACAAATGATATTGTCCTCACTGGGGAATGAGTCCATACAGAGACATCACCTGGCCATGCAATTCCAATAATGCAACTGATTGAGCTAGCCGGGACAACTCAATAGCAATGGCGTTATGACACCCCGATAAACGTAATCATTTCTACGATACACCGATGACCATACGAGAGTGCTGTGTCCTTGATCCCATAAAGGAACAAACTATTTATACGTATTATTTAATATGTATTAATTGGCTACCTAAATCTCTACTTAAGATAAGTATTTGTTTTAAGTTAATTGTTTCTAGTTTGCCAGTTGTCAACCCATCAAAAGAGTACGATTCACTCTATGTAGAACTGATTATCATAAAAGTATGACTGTGGAAGCAAACGTAATAAAATGCATACCTGGATCAAGCAATATATTAAATTACCTGGTAATAATTACAGCAATAATGTTACCATTACAGACGTTTGACAGAAATGGAACTTGTTTTATTCTAAAATTCCATGTTTTATTGTGTCAAACACCTGTCTAAATTGTGAGATGTTCATGATTTTAATAATAATTAACCATCTGTGTTGTTTATAAGTGAAAGCAAAATACTGTGTACGAAATAATTGACATTTTGCAAGCACTTAAGCTGCTTAAGCATTTACGAATACAGATACCTGCACACTGATACTTGATGATCCCAGGCGATAATTTTAAGTATAATATATTTTTTAAATTTTAACTTGTCCAATAAACCAGTTTTATTTACTCCAGGGGCTCAGGTCTCGGTAAGAGACTCGAGTACTTGCCCATTTGTCTTTGCAATGCATTAGCTTCCTATGTTTTATATGTTTGTGTGCTTTTGCATGCAAAATTGTTGAGCTGATGGGTGAGTTGGAGTCATTTCACCAAGACAACTTGTACTTGTTTGTTGATATGAGAACCTGTTGGGGCAAGTGTAAGGTTGGTGCACCCTAGAACCTGGTTTAAACCCCTAGTGGCAAATTGTTTTGCCACTGACTGTTCCAAGGCGGGAACCCCTCGGGTTCGTACTTTCGTTAATTGCTTGTGACGTCCATTTTATAACTGACTATTGTAATACCATGGTCTCTTTTCCTCTAAGCATATTTCACTTTTTTCTCTACTTTTTGGATGTATGGGGAGGCTGGGTCTGCTGGATGTGACCATTTCTGATATGCATATTTCACTTTTTTTATTAAAAAAAGTGTGTGGTATATCTGAAGTAAAAATGTACTACAAATGTATGTTAATCAAGACCGAGTCTTGATGAATATACAGGATCTATCTTGAAACTTCTAGCAAAATTATTCCAAACTTGTGCTCTCGCGCTACATCGTAATGTCCAGCTAGAAATAGGTTTCAACAAACATGAAAACATCGCTTCCTTTGAAGTCAATTATGTTGTTCTTACAGATGATTGGAGTTACAAGTTATCTTTGTTTGCTTTGTCGCTTAAAAGCTCATCAGTTACATTGTATCGGACGCACAGTAGTTGACAAAACGATAGTTACGATTTCACTAAATCATTTCTATCTATATTTTTTTCTGGAATGAGGATAAACATATAAAGGATTTTATGACCATATGGTATTTACAATTATCGCAGTGTTATCACAACTTGATCATGTTTTAATAAATAAGCATGTGAAGTGAAGTTTCATATTAATTATTTGGCAATAACATTGTCAAAATGTGATATATCTCAGTGGGGCATCAATAGGCTTTCCAGATAATTTGTTCCGATTTAACAGATGATTTCACCTAGCTACAACTTTCATTTATTTCCTTGTCATATTTTACCATTGAGCGTTGCCTTAGCAATGAGAATAAATCACAAGGTTTGTTATTCTTAGGATTAACCGTGATCTACCTGACTCTAAAAAGCAAACAAAATATTAACAAACATCATAAAATGGTTGTTATGTTGGGAACATATTATTTGAGGAACAGGGGAGTCGGACATTTAATCCTCAGGTTGCGGGTTTGAATCGCACTAGTGATAGGATTCTTCTGAGTTCTCCAAGCGATTTTTTAGTCATTTAGGGGATACAATAATTAGGAATACATGCATATCTGCCCAATGGACCAATAAACATTAGCAACAGTACATAAAATAAACATTTGTGTATTCAGGAACATCTGAGGGCATTTTTCGGAAATATTATTTCTTTTGGGAAATTAAGTTTTACAGAAGAGAACGAGAGTACGAATGTATTTACAGGATAAATACCTAACTAATAGTTCTTTATCTTACACTTGATAATGTTTATTCCTCCATCCCTAGCAATTAATTTTAAAAAGCGATATACTTTAGACAAGACGATGACCATAAAGCATACGCAAATATTGACAACAAACTTAAATCAATTCATAACACGTCCTTTGGGACATGTACAATAACTCTGCCAATATTAGCGACGGCTGTACAATTGTAATTGATGACTGATAACTTTCCTAGACACAAATTAGATTGGAAGGTTTATACTCAACGGGGAAATCAGTTATCAACATTAAAGTAAACCATTTTATAAGAACTGAGGGAATCAAATCTGCTTAAATCATTACATCAACATTACTTTAAACAGATATTGAACACTCCCTGAGGCTTTATGTTTTGAGGGAATTGGATGTTGGATTACAATAAAGACATGGAAAGGCAAGTGAATGCTTGCCTTTTATGGAACGAAATTAACAAAGAAATAATGATGGAAAACAGAAATAGCGAGCACAAATTGTTAAAACTAGATAAGTGTTTAACTTTTCCATCCTCTGTATGTTTGTTTATTTTAGAATGATCACTTTATCTGATATAATATCAGTCGTTTTCGTGTGTCGTAAACCAAATTCAAACGAGACTTGAATGAACAACAGAATATTTTTTAGGTTTTTCAGAAATCACGTTAATTTAAGCACCCGGAAACAGACATTTGTGGACATTGAGCGTAAATAAGTCCTCGTAAAATAAGCTGAAAACACAGTAATATTTCCATACCCCTAGTAATATTTCCATACCCCTATAACAGCTTTTATTGTTTGCAAGTACTGCTTCGGGTAATTAAATTGTTTATGCGATGTTTTGAATGTTAAAATGCATTTTGTCCAAACACGACATTGTTGCATGTTCTGGATAATTTCGTCGACGTGATATAAAGCTGTACATGTAAGCAGCGGCATATTTTCTTCTCTATTTATCATCACCTTGCCAGATATATGACAAGGCTTGATGTTTAATGCTGCAAGATTAATTAATTGACAATATTTCATTGTTTTGTTTGTTATTTGTTTATTGCCAAGACTCGGATAAATATAGCAATCTTTAACGATATTCGTGTAAGATGTGTATTGTTGTTTATATCGAATCCATTAGTAACTCAAATGCCGACTTCTAAAAATGTGCTCAGTCATAAATATATTAATACGAAATGATATTGCCTTTACCTGGAGCGAGCCCACACCGTCATCGCCTAGCCCTACAATTCCGACAACGCAACCAATTGAGTTAACCGGGACCGCCTCATAAAAGGTTGAACGGAAAGCCCTGATATACGTTACCATCGCTGCATGACATCGGTAACGGGTTATTTTACTAATAACATCACTGACTATATACAGGGTGACTTTTTCAATGTTATTTTACACATAACCGTTTTGATCAGTTTATACGTTACCTAAATTTGAAAAAATAATTTTTAAAACAAAACTTTTAAGCTTCATATTTCTCTCATATTTCGTTTCATTTTATGTTTAGTAACCTTTAATTTATATTTAGGTTGTGCGTTCGAAAACTAGTTCAGTGTATACCACTATCATCCGTTTTCAACAAAAATGTGCATATCAGGAATTGCCACATTAAAAAAACAGCCTCCCCACACAGTCACGAAGATGAGAGAGAGAGAGAGAGAGAGAGAGAGAGAGAGAGAGAGAGAGAGAGAGAGAGAGAGAGAGAGAGAGAGAGAGAGAGAGAGCATGGTTAATAAAATGATCAGTTTCAAAAAAGATGCCTCAAACAATTAACAAAAATGAAAACACGAGGGGTTACCTCCTTGAAACGGTTAGTGTCCAATCAAATTGCCTCTGGGGGTTAAAACCAGGTTCACCAACCTCATCCTTGCCCCAACAGGTTCTCTTATCAACACACAAGTACAAGTTGTCTTGGTGAAATAACTCCATCCTAGATTATAACTTGTTTATTCATGTAACAGATATCCGAGTTTGTACAGGAACAAAACTATCATATACATGTTTGATAAAATAATACTATTAATCTACTGCTTCGTTTTATTAAACCATTTCTATCTTTTGTTTTGACATAAACAACATCTATTATATATACAATGTATGATCCATCAATTTTTGAGATACATAGTTCTGCTTCAGCCGGTGATTTGTGTTTTTATTCAATGATTTATTGCTCCCCATGTCAGTAATTGTTCCATATTAGGCTTCCCATTTCGTCTTTGAATTAATGACTCAGTCATAATGCCGACATGATTATATGTTTTAGACAATAATCCATTAAGGGCTTTTATGCCTGCGGTCCTGTATACAATAAAATGCCCTGCTAAACAATGGAAATACAAACGTGGCTTCATAATACAGACACACGTTATTCAAACTCCGTTGAAAGATTTATTGTGTAAACAATATACAACAGATGTGGATTGACCAAGATTGTACCAGCTATTCAACCGTGAAACACAAAAGCTGTCACTGTGAGAGTGTGATTGTTTGAACTCTTTATTATTCTGTACCCTTGCCTTACATTTTCCGGAACAGCTGAAACTCATTCAACGACCTTTTCAGATTGCCAATGATGCTATGTAATATAACACTATGTCTGCTGCATTTTTATAAAGATTATTAATCTTTTCGAAAGAAATGTCTTAAGTTGTAACTATAATGATTTATTTATTGTTGTCTGGTTTTGTTTTTGAAATTTGTTTAGCAAATGTAAAATTTAATATTAAAAAGGCAAGCATGCAAATTTTATTAACCACATGTAACCGGTAACCCTTTTGACCAAATGCATTAAAAGATCAAAGCCACGGAACACGACAAATATGAAAATATTGCAGGCTCGGTTTCATTGAGCATGTTCATGGGCAGTAATGGAAATGCATATCACTGCCCAAGCCGCCTAGCCCCGGGTTGAGCGCAACTCAATATTTACACCAATAAACAGTACAATTTTGATCCATCCCAAACGATGGTATGCATATGAACATGGAACCTTCAATGCGGTATTTTCAGATTAATACCATTCCATGTTCAGCGGCGTTTGGTCCCCAGATTAAAGAATGGGTTTGTACTAAACGAGAAAACAATGGGCGGAACTAAAACAAGAAATATCTTTAAAAAAAGATAAACGGCGTTGATGGAAAAGATTTTTATATATAAGAAAGAAAGAAATAAAGAGCGTGCAAAAATTTCGTCTGATGATAATACGTCGATTAAAGAAAAATGTCTTATGTTAACTGTACATTTATTCAGTGTCAATAAAATACCTCTTGTAGAGTTAGTACTAATGACGAATAAATGTTATTAAAATACAATAAATGAAAATAATGACAACTTGTTACAAGAGCGAAATCTACCAACTTTTACGTAAATTATCTTTAAAAAAGTGTCCCTCCCGAGTATTGAACCCGGGGCATCCGCTTGAGAGGCGAGTGTGATAACCACTACACAAAGGCGATTTGAATGTCTGGACTTGAATTTAACAATCAGTATCAAAGGAACTGGAAAGGAACCAGTAAAAACCAGAAATATCTGCACTTTTCTGTCGTTTTACACTGTGTATTGTACTCGAGTGTTTACCTGACACCCATGAATATTCCATATAAAATCGTATTTAAGCCATCAATTGACTTAACTGGTTATTTATACCGTAAATATCTTTTTCTCCAATACAATTATCGCTTTTAAAAACGAAAATGCCCGAACATATAAGTGCCATGTAAATACTAACACACAATATAAAAATCGTTACGGTAATCATTAACGAGACCCACTAATAACCAATCAAAATAATCTATTTGATTTTCCCGCTGCATAATAAGTTTAATTTACAATATTTCATTGGTCGAAAAACTAGGTCAAAAGTGAGCTTAGACAGCTAACGCCGAAAAAATAGAATTTTGACAGGGGATCTGAGAATATAAATCCTGCATATCACAGACAACGCCAAAGGCAAAATTTCAAAAGCAGGAGGTATATCCTTGGGGTGATTGAACAATATCCGAATTTATATTGGATGGGATATTGAAACCACCCATCTATAAACTGGTCGAAATATGAAAACAAAAGCAATTTTAGAAGTACTATAGACCTAGTACATAAATATCGTGCTCAACGACCTTCAAAGGACATAACTGATAACAGCACTGATTGAAAACAATACTTTGCGCTTTTCTAAAGTAAACTTACTGCAAGTAAACTTACTTATCGAGTAGATGGGTGGATTAGAGATAATTCACGAAAGCAACTTGTACTTGATTGAGAACCAGTAGAGGCCAGCGTGAAGGTTTTGCACCCTAAAACCTGTTTGCAAAACTATTTTGCCACTGACCGTTCCTAGGCAGTTACCCCGATATATTTTCAAACGTTTTTATTTATAATGCTATCCCTTTGTCTTAATTATAAAGATCGGCTGCAACGTTGGACTGAACCTCGAAAATTTTCAGATTCGGATCCATACATTTTAAAGTTTATTCAATCAATTATATTTATTTTTCTTTAGGAAATATTTAATGTATGGTTATGTTTTACAGAAACATTAAAAAAAACAATAAATGATAAATGGGATACTTAATTTTGTGCTTGTTCCAAGACTGAGTCGATTTATTCAGATTAGTTTAATAAAATAATTAAAATACCTGTTTTATAGTACAAAGAAAACTGTTAAAATTATTTAAAAAAAATATTTTAGTTTTATATTTCATCTACAATAAAAAGTAAAAAAATATATGCGTCGTTTGATATTGTTAAAGTGTTGCAGTATTGATAAAAAATGCCCTCATATGAACGCGAAAAAACATTTCCCAGAATAGGTGTTGGTTGATCAACCAAAGCTTTAAAGCAGAACAAACTGCAAGAAGAAGCATAAACTTTTTACTGAAATTCCGCTCGTGCACTCCTCGAGATAGTTAATGACAACATAATTTATGGGACAACGGTTAAGCAACTGGAAAATTGCAGGCACCAAATGTGACGTAAAAACATCAAAGACAAATTGCAACATAAATTCTGCTTTCCAATTATACGAACAATTACAATTATCCATTGATCTGCGCGTTTGACTCAGACTTTTGACTCACTCAACATATCATATGGTAAAAGTTTTGTTCTAAAAAGCGGGAATATATTGTTATCTGCATGCACATATGTATGTATTCCAAGGCGAGGGGAAAAGTTGTTACTATATAAGCGTGAAGATGCAAATGATCAAATGTCAGTTAAACTGTGATTCCATAGTGATGATTGAGACATCACTGACCTCTAAAATCGTAATCATCACGATCGCGATGATGATAATGATAGTGGTGGTCGTAATGACCATCTTGATAATGATGACGTTGATGATGATGATGATGATGATGATGATGATGATGATGATGATGATGATGATGACGGCATTTCTAACGATGATAGTGATTTTATTTCAATGCAATAAATGATGAATGTTGTCAATGTTTTCCTCTATTAGTTTTTCAAAATCCTGAAATAAAATATACAGAGAAATGTCTTGATAAAAGTGTTAATGAAGCAACCTATAATATTCATGATCTTCATAACATTATTCAAGTTGCATTTTCTGCCTCTGGGAGTTTGTAGTTTCGTCTTCGCTAACAACATTTTATCGCCAATATATTCTTTCTTCTTGTAAGCGACTTATTATTCCAAAATGCAAAGCTGTATTTTATTGTCAGTTTTATTGTCTTGCATAGATATTGCCTTTGTATGGACCAACGCAGCCATGAATCATATGTTTCCATTCATGGCACCACTATTGTCTACGTAAATCCACGAATAATATCGGATTTTACGATCTCAAACGGATTATTTCTTTTGGCGGGAATCCGACCCATTATCCCTATTGCCATTCCAGTTAATTGGACGCCAATAAAAACCACATCAACATGCACTGATATTGAATCTTTTCATACTGACGAATTGTATTTCGAGAAAAATAAACCATTGATAATGACTTGTTAAATTGTAATGAATGTTTCGTCGGGTTGACAATTAGAAAGACCATGGATGTCATTTATTTTAAGAGCTGAGTTATTGGATACGTCTAGATGATGTATCGCATTTTATGTCTGGGCTCATGACGCATTGATGAATGTCAACTGTAGTTATTTCTAGGATAAAGTCCCATATTTGATTATCCTTTCCTCTTGATTTAATACAAAATTTACGTATGTCTTCTTTTTCATTTGTCTTCTTTACAAAACGCCATAAATATTGACGAAACTCATTCAAAACTGACAAAGTTATATGATTTTTATGATTGTATTCACGTACAAACTCAAGAGCTATCACAAAAATCAACAATATCAATTAAAATTAAGGACAATGAAAGATCTCGAATAATGTCAAAATAACTTTGCGTAGCAATATTTTATGTTATTCGTTACAAGCTGTTTAATTTGATTGTATCTTGTTGTGGATAGTCTTTAAAACACATCTTTATTGCTATTTGTATGAACAGTGTGCGGCATGGAAGCAATTAGGTGCCACATCATCAATCAACCAAGGAATTCCTTTCATCAATTAACAAATCACATTTTTCGTTATATAGTATCTGTGCATTTGACCGCTGGCACATCATTTCGCTTCAGTCTTGTCACGTAAGAAACAATTTTGCCAAGTGTTAACTCAATGATGGGATGTGCAAGCTTTTATACAAATAATATAGTATGGTTGTTTTCTTTTTAACTTCCGGGTACACAGTCTATCACGACAGGGTTACCTAAGATCCTTACAATAACGAAAACGAGCAAAAACTTGTAAAACGTTTGTTGATCATAAATAACAATCAGCAGTGCGGATTCTGTTAAAAGGTGCGCGTGTTTAACTCATAAACTACGATCTCGCGGCGGTGTGTTTTTCTGCAATTATATTTAACACGCATTACACTTCTTGGAAACCGTGTATTACAGATGTAACTTCACTTATAGAATATAGCCGAAATTTGCATACCTAATTAAACACGAATTTTTGTGAGCCCAAAACGACGTAAATAGTTTAAGTGATATTTCATTTCTATTGTGTTACCTGTCAGAAGTTTGAGTCGGAATTTAATTTTTAGCGGTTATATCCCTGCAGTCACTATTATGTCATTATTGTATGAGAAACAATGATTAGATATATATGAAAAATTAGTTTTTCGGAAGTTTTAGTAAAATAACGATCCCGCAGTGACAAAATATAGTGTAATAATAGAGTGATGAGATACAGTGATATGATACAGAAAAGTTGTTCTGCGATCTTTTGTGTCTGTAATAATGTACACGTACACATTCATGCCCCCATATCTTAGATATCTTAGATTTGGAGACAGAACATAGTGTTGCACTGCGCAAAAACCACGCGCTTGCAAAACCGTGCCTGTGCTGCAGTTTTTTTAAAATGTAGTTCAACAATTAAATCTACAGTCAATGGTAGAACTTTTTCAGTTAACATCGATTCAGACATTGACTGACAATCAGACAATATTATTTATGTTTTAACTTGAAATGCTTTAAATTGTGGGATTCAATATGTTGGACAAACTGGGCGCCCTTTGAAAACACGTTTTAGTCAGCACTGTTCGAAAATAAGAAACAATCATGAAATCAATACATTTTTATATAAACATTTCAAACGATCAGGCCACACTTTAAAACATGTTAATATTCAACCTGTTGAAAAAGTTATATTTGATAGCAGTGCTTCTAGAGCATTTAAAATTAGAGCTAGACTTATATCGGAGCAAAAATGGATACAAAAACTCCAAACACCCTATCCACTTGGATTAAATGATAATATTTATCAAGAAGGCAACATTTCAAATAATCCTGATTTTGACATTTTTGATTTGCTAGAATTACGAAAACGAAAATCGAGGTCACACGGGATAAGGATTAATGGTAACATCAAAAGAAAATCACGTATTCATTGTTCTATTCATGACCTTCAAAATATTTTAAAACATTCTGGTAGACATGCTATGCTGTCGCGTTTAGCTTCTCTTTCTATTTCTAGTTTACAAAAAGTGGATAAGGAAGCCGATGATATTGTTATTAGAACTCATCCACTTTATGAAGTTGCAAGCCTTACTCAGTGTTACACTCGGCATATTCTTAGACCACACATTGACTTGGAATCTGATCACCAAAGACATTTTCTTAAAATTTCATTTTTAAATAAAGGCATAGATTTTATTGACCTTCCAAGTATCTTTAAAGATAAAACTGTTGAATCGGCTATACCTAATTATTTCAAGAATACTGAAACACCCATCGTTTGTTATAAATATAACAAGCCTATTAGAAACACAATTTTCAATTACAACAAAATTACCTCGGATTTACAGATTGTTGAAAACACACCATCATCTTGAGACTGTTCTAATTCAAAATTTTGCTATCAACCTGCCGGTCATATCGTTACAGGGGATCTAAATGTTATCAAAGACTTTAGAATCCGCAATTTAATTTCAAAAGGTCCACAATACAGAATTCCATCGGACATCGACTTTAATACCTGTCGTGCGGAAATTGCAGAGTCTTTAAACTCTTTTTTGCAATAAATGGTGTAAACGAGAACATGCTGAGCCTAATGCTCTTTCAAACTGGAAAAAACAAATATTCAAAATAATTGACACTCGTATATCCTTCTATAAAAGAAACATAGCTTTACTACCACCTCGACCTCGTTTTAACTTTCGTCATTTGAAAAAGGGTATTCAAGATTTTCACAACAAATTTGTTTTAACACCTGCTGATAAGGCTTCTAATAATGTTATTATAGTGTGACGTATACACTATATAAATGTTCAAACTGAAGAGCTTAATAGGACTAATGCTTATACACTGACTTCTTCATATGAGAGTGATATTGTTACTGCACACACTCTACAAATTACTAAATTTAGAATCAGTGTTGAGCCGAAACAAGACAAAGTACCTACTATGTATTGGTTGCCTAAAATGCACAAAACACCTTACAAAGCAAGATTTATCGCTAACTCTAGTTCTTGTACAACTACAAAGTTATCCGTGCTCTTAACATCTTGTCTTACAGCTATAAAAGAACATGTAATTAGGTATTGCGAAAAAGTTTTTGAAACTACTGGCAAAAATTTATTTTGGTCTACAAAAAATTCAAATGACGTTTTGAAGAAACTTAAATCAAATAATTTTCAGGCGTTCTGTTTGTCTACATATGATTTTTCTACCTTGTATACTTCTCTCCCTCATAATTTAATAAAAGACAAGCTAACCAGTCTCATTGAAAAAACTTTTGCTAGCGAAAATAAAACATTTATTGCTTGTAATGAACATAGGGCATTCTTTACAGATGGTTCTTATGATAATTATACTTCATGGACCTGTCAAGACCTTATACAGGCGCTCACATTTTTACTGGATAATATTTATTTGAGATTTGGTACCTCTATTTATAAACAAGTAATAGGCATTCCAATGGGTACTAATTGTGCACCCCTTGTTGCTGATCTGTTTTTATACTGTTATGAAAGAGATTTTATGTTATCTCTTTCTACCGAACATCAAGATGATATTATTAAAGCTTTTAACAACACATCGAGGTACCTTGATGATTTATTAAATATAGATAATAACCATTTTCCATCACTGGTTAATAAGATTTATCCTAAAGAACTACAGCTTAATAAAGCGAACACTTCAGAAAAGCAAGCAAACTTTCTTGATTTAAATCTATCCATTGACAATGGTTACGTCACTTCTAAAATTTATGATAAAAGAGATGATTTTAATTTTAATATAGTAAATTTTCCGTTTCTAGACGGCGATGTTCCTCGTGCGACTTCTTACGGGGTTTATATATCACAGCTTGTTCGCTTTTCAAGAGCTTGCAACGATGTGAATGATTTCAATGAACGTAATCTTTGCATTACAGAAAAACTTTTAAAACAAGGTTATCGGTATCACAAATTAAGGAAAACCTTTTGCAAGTTTTATCGCCGATATCCAGATCTAATTCATAAATACAGGTGCAGTTTAAAATAACTATTGCAACAAGGTATTTCACAGCCAGTTTTTTATGGAGATTTAATTTATAAACTTCAGAAGATAAAAGGCGATGTTAATTTCTCCCGGTTATTCGTAAAAACCATCTGTAAATTTAAAAAGAAAGGTTACCAACATGATATTTTACAGCGCTCTGCAGGCCTGGTGATTAACCCATCTACAGTTGATCATTATGCTTACCTCTTTGGTTGCACGACGGTGGCAGGGGTTTAAGAGTTTATGAAAGTTTATGGGGAAATCTTTTCTAAAAAGAACCTAGAAGCTCGATTTGTTTCTTTTATCCCTGTCATCGTGTTCTTGCTGATTTTGCTCCAGGTGCTCTGGTCTCTGTAAGATCATTGAGTACCCGCCCTTTGGCTTTGCAATGCTATTAAATTCTTATGTTTATATGTTTGTATGCTTTTGCATGCAACATTGTTGAGCTGATGGGTGGGTTGGAGTTATTTCACCAAGACAATTTGTACTTGTTTTGTGATACGAGAACCTGTTGGGGCAAGTGTGAGGTTGGTGCACCCTAGAACCTGGTTTAAACCCCCAGTGGCAATTTGTTTTGCCACTGACCGTTCCAAGGCGGTAACCCCTCCGGTTCTCACTTCCGTTATTTGTTTGTGGCGTCCAGTTTGAAACTGATTTTTGTAATACCATGCTCTCTTTTCCTCTCTACTTTTTGGCTGTGTGGGGAGGCTGTGTATGCTGGATGTGGCCATTCCTGATATGCATATTTCATTTTCTTAGAGGTACTACATCATTGATCAAGACACATTCTAACCGTAATGTCCTGCAATCTTCATATTCCCTGAACATGCTTAAGTATAGTGATATTGTCTGTTTTATAACGTTTTTATCTCAAAGTTGCAGTTCAGGACAGATCTTTGATTTTAATGGGCATGTCGCACATATAGATGGTGCGCTTTTAGAGAAGATTAAAATGTTATTTCTGGTAAATAACATCGACATTATTACTAAATTATAAGAATGTAAGGTTGCTAGCCTCATGTAATTTGGGGTAAATTTCTGAGAAAAATATATCACATAAATAAGATTAGTGTACGCGCGGAAGAAAAAGGCAGGAACAGTTGTGTTTTGTAGATGCGTTGAATTCCCAACATATCTCGTAAATGAGGACGGGTTTTTTGGATAGTTCGCGAGTAACATTTTCCCAACAGGAGAAGCAATAAATCGAGTTTTTATCTTCTATCAAATCAAAATCCGATAAAGAAATTATATGCCAAGCATGTAGTATTTTTCCACAGATTTTGCTTCAAACACAGCTCTAGAAGTGATGATGTTAATAATAGTTATGTTTCTTTGTATTTAATACTATGTTTCTCATCTAGATATTTTTAACTTGCTTTGGATATTGTTAAAACACCCCAAGGATGTAGTGTTTTTGCTTTGAGAGCTCGATTTATATTATCACATTTCATAGTAAATATTATTTTGTTTTTAGGACCACATATTTTTTGAAGTTCAATTATGGAAAATCCCTTCTCGTCGAAAATTATTAATTTGAAAACAACGCAATTTATGATACATGTTCACCGTCATATAAACATCATCGTTTGGAATATGTTTACTTCTTCAAATACCGTTGTCTTCTCAATCCGGGGAAGTAATTAGCATTTTCATTACTGCTTACTTTGTATCAACATGCTCAATCAAACTGAGACTGAAGCATTTATATTTTCATATGTGTTATGCTCGATATCTTCCATTTGTTTCAAACCTAACCGATGTTTTAAACTAGCGTTTATAATTATAAAAAGTATTATAGGTAAAATGATTGTACCAAGACGGACTGACCGTCTGTTTCGTATTATAACAAAATTGTTCATGAATTATATTAAAATGAGTTACAAGAAAAATACAAAATATCTAATGGCGCACATGTACATTAGCGCCTCTGTTAAGCGCTGTAATATATAGTGATAATCAATGTCTATGTCATAACAAGATATTCATAATTGTTTACGCGGATTTGACAGTTGTCGAGATAAAATGTAGTCTTTGTCATATTCTGGCAATGATTAATGCTTACAACTGTTCCAGTATTTCTTTTGATAAGTGTCTGTCAACGCGTTTGTCATATTTCTATTAAACTTATAGCGACTTGTTACAATACCTGTAATACTACACTTGTGTTACGCACAATTGTCGAGAATTATTAGTGCCCTCTTGACATTGCTAGCCAATGTGCCTTTTTTAACGTTTTATAATTTGTTGCCTAGTCTACATGAAGAATTCCGTAAGTGTGTATTTGGCCACTTTTAACCATTTTACTTCCGTTGCTAGTTTCGCTAAGTTCTTACCGCTATCTTTAGCGTGGTCATGTTATGCTCAGAAATTAAATAAACAAAAGGAAAAGCCCAGCTGATTCTGAAAATGCCCCCTGTAAAAAGACGTTTATTACATGTATTTTGAGACGTTTTCATTGCTAGTGCAACGGACCGGAGGATTTTTACCGAACTCGAGTATGTTTTATATAATCGGATGTGAATTCTTTACTCCTCTTTTACCAGAGCGCCAGAATCCCCTTCCAAAAACCTTCAAAAGCGTTTGATGTAAATCGATACGAACGTTTTTTTTTAGACGTAGCATGTTTCCGTAACTATATCTGTATTAAAACGTCTAGATACTTAATTGTTTCGAGAAAAATAAACATGGTTTTGCTTCTCTGTGCGAATTGGAGACGCCATCAAGTGTGGTTTAGACTTAATTGAACGCTACCACGGATAATAACGCAAGCCTTTCCCAAGATTCAATGATAACGTTGCCCTCCTAGTTCTTAAGTCCAATATAGTTTGTCATTTTCTTTGACGCGGATAGATAATAGATAAATATGATATCCTCTTGCCATATTATTCAATTTACTTTCTATTTCTTGAAGAAACGTCAAAGCTTTCTCATTCTGATTTAATGTTCTCGTCCTTTTATTTCGATGAAAATGTCTATTTTATTGCTAAATAATATTTGGGTAACCAAAGTTAATACTAAATAGTATACGCATACCAGAAATGAGAGACCGGTTTTAAATTGAAAATTGTGATTCGTTGCATTTCACAGTTTTATAATTACAATTCTGTCCCGCGAAACATCTCTATAACACAAATGTGTTTATAATGTTGTACTAGTGACGGTAGAGATCAAACAGTTTGGAACGTTAACCCTGTTAGACAAAGATCCGCTTGGAGAATGAGCCTAGTTTGCTTGTCTCCAGTCCATCTTTAATGGCATTGGACACAGAACCGCTTAACAATAACAACCATCGAGAATCTTGCGAAGTTAATGTTACATAGATAAAGAAAACAAATGCATTTTTGACAAGTGTTCCTGTGAGGCTTTCTTCTCCCTCAGACTAATTTCGTAAGTAATAGACGTAGCATTCGCCGACATTCTACAAAAGCTGCACTTAAGCAAACAGACCATTTGCTTTGACATTTGTGATGTATCATTGCCACAGACTAAGTTACTGTCCCCTTGGAACTCCAATTATCACTTTCCTACGCACAAAATCGCATTAGTCTATCTGTGTCTATTTAAGAAAGTCAATTTATTACGATTGTTATAACTACAGAATGACCACTGCTTCTGTACTTAATGTCAAATGTGTTAGCTAAAAGACAGGATTTATACGCCCTGTTAGTCTTCCGCCGGGTCTGAAAACATAATTAGTTCAGTTTGTTGATTCTTGGAAACAATCCTACGCAGGAAGCCATTTGATAGTGCTAAAGAATTAGAATAAATGACGCAAAAAATATTTTGGATATTGATCAGTAAACGGAAACTATTTGTAATCTTCCACAAAACATGTAGTACGCTGACATAAAGCAATCGGCGATGCCAATTTAATTAAAAGCTTGGAGTCCATGAATTTTTCAGTCTCTTAAATTTCAGATTTCGAAAAGAGATTAACACTGTCAGTGCACATTAATAGAACAATCAGATAAAACAATTGAAAAGTCCAGTGCCCAAGGTTATAAAGCTGAGCATGGAAACCAGTCTCAAATCTCAAGCATCTGATTGGCTGAAATGGCGACTGGTCGCCATTTCAGCCAATCAGATGCTTGAGATTTGAGACTGGTTTCCATGCTCAGCTTTATAACCTTCAGACCAGTACTTAAATATTTAAAGTAAATGTGTTTATCCAAATGAAAATTAAATTATGACCAAAACGCTTCTACAAATTGATATATTTTATTTATGAGTTCCGCTTGCTTTAAAATTTGGTTTGGTGAAATCTTGGTTAGTTTTTTTTTTCTAGGATGACTTTAAACTAATAGGAGACGTCCAAACATGCATTTTGTTTCTTTTCTTCAAGACGAATCTGCAACCATACATTCAATTTATGAGTATCAATTTTTCTAAGGCGATACCTGAAAGGCATATTAAACATTTTAAGACAAAAACATTTAACAAGGAATTTTAACAATGTATATTGGTCAACTCTACTCAAATCTAAAATCTAAACTTTCAATGTTTCTCTAGTTATATATATATATATCTATAGTGATCTATCAGATTTTGACACGGACGTCTAACCATCTTAAATTTAGTCATGTGTAATTAGTGAGTTTTAAACTTTATATTATTATTTGTCCATCTATTGTTCTAAATGAAGAGGTATGTAATGGTGTATCCGGCAACATTTTAACCATTGTCTATTCTATATAATTGCAGTGGTAGAGGGAGCCTTATCATATCGTCTACCTGAGTACAACGACACCCCTTCCAATGTGACGTACTACAGAGGTGACAGAGCAATTCTGCAGTGTTCTGTCAAGTACCTGGGAACCAAACAGGTAGTTGTGCTTAATTAAGTTAACACACGTATTTAAAACATTTTCAATAATATTCCGTGACATCTTAAACATTTTAAATAATCAGTATTTATTCAAACAGGCAACAAAGCTTGGTTTTCAAAGTTCCTTTCAAAGTTCCTTTTCATTAAGTTTAAAATTCTGCAGCAAACATAATCGGGATTTATAACCTAAAATGATTACCTTTCAATGGAAATTTTCTATATCGTCTGTTAGTGCATAAGTGGTATAAGTACCATTAAAATAAGAAGGAGTTTTAACGTTCTTGCATTAAGGTGACGATATAATTCCCTACGATTAACGGTACAACTGAAATAATCTGATTGTCGGAATCAAAATAAGCTCAGAGCAAATCATTTGATCAAATTAAAAGAAATCTTCAATAAATTACAAGAGAAGGCTATTGACAAAATATATGGAACCGAATGTAATGCAACTGAAAACAGACTTGACAAAGACAATCACTGGGAAGCTAATTGAATTTTTCCGCCGTGAGCGAATTCTCCGAAATCTCTGTTCTCAACTTATTCACGCCGCTATAATCATTCTAGTTTCCCGTCAATTCATTTAGCTTACAATAGTGCAAACAACTTGTCCATACAATAACCACGTTTAATAAATAGTGTTGACTACAAGAGATCTAATTCATCTAATGCTATGACCTCAAGCCAATTTGATTTGCTATTGTCATACCGAAATGTTGTCGGTTTATCGGCGACCTCAATGGCTTCACAGACTACACAAACAGTCTACGTCGGAAATGTACGTCTTCGTTTTGCTTAGATACTCTGATGCCAGAAGGGAGAAATTTCTAAGATTCAGTACGCCTATAATAATGTGTCTATTCCTGCTTTTGCCAATTAATTAGGGACACAATACACAATACAAGTATATGGCTATGGCGAAACAGAACCTCATTCCTCGCTAATTAGTTCTTCCCCTGGGACGGACAGATATAAGTTTGTTTACAATGACTTTAATGATCACAGCGGTAAGCTAGAGAACACTTTCGAATGCTGTAAACAACTAACTGGAAATAGCCCATTATGAACAAAGGTCATTTTAAGAGACCAGACAATGGCTACAAAAAGATAATTCATTTTTACAACGTTTAACTTCTATATAAGATCTCCTTGAATGTTACGTATTTGTGAGAGAATTCAGTAATTTTATACGTATTGATTTATATATTGATTAATGTAAACGTTTTATTTCTACGTTTTTCAAAACAATTATCTACCATTTATCATCAGCGATTATGTCATATATACAATATGTGAAGAGCAAGTAATCAAGTATACCCGGTCCGGCTACTGATCCAGTATAATGATATTGAGCTGGGAAAGATAGACTGGCTCCCGTCCCTATGTTCTGTTATATATTCTCATGTCACTTATACAATAATCGTTAATACCTCCAAGAAAAGCAACTCCTGCAGGTACCTTACTGATATGCATTTTACTTCCCTTATCTCCCAGAACATAGAAGATGGATCAGCATATCAGTTAGAAAAGAAAATGAAATAAAAAAAATAATAGCATTTCAGTGTTGTTAATAAATCACCTAGCTGGTGCCAGACTATGGAAACGTTTCCTGGCCAGTTTAAGCAGGTTTATTTGCGATTCGAACCCCCATTTCGACAAGAACAAAATCATCAGTGTTTAGGCGATAAAATTAGAAATTATCATTTAACTACCGTTAAAATCCCCCAAACAAACCTCATTTCTGTCAATCTTGCTTTCTACTTAGTTTCTGTAATAGTTTTAATCACCAAAATAATCACCGTCTTTCGTAACCATGTTGAAAATGATAATTATCCGTTTTTTTGTCTGAAGAAAAATACGACAGAGGACAACATAGAATATACAATTGTTTTGTTGTTACATAAAAGACTTTACCGGCAGAAACTAAAGCATGTCTGCTAATTTGATAATTGGATTATTCATTGGAATGCCTTTTATCAACACATTTAGATATTCATGTCGCGAGTGAATTTCTCACGTGACTGGACGTTTGCTGATATGCTGTTCTATGCAACAAGTACTTTCCTTTCGTTTTATCAACACATTATTCTTTGAAGATGTACACATAAATACGTCTTCTACAGAAAGAAGAATACGGCTTTTAAATGTAACAGACTTCAAAGCATCCCTTGCAGACTGAACTAAAACCAATTTATGGTTTAGACGCAACATAAAACTGTCCAGACTTTATAGGCTCCAAGGGACCGTATAATTTGCAAACTTCTAAATGAAAGAAATTACATACCACAAGAACTCAGACAAAAATGTTATTTCTGACAAAGTTTAGTGTTGTTAATTTATCGAGGAAACATAATCTGCAAAATGATAAGTCTACTAAACCGGACTACTTTGCATTCCATGTCAGTAACCAGTCAAAAAGTACGTCACAATTTTGAAACTACAACTGGATTATTAGCATATCAATCCTTCATTGTTTGTGAAGTTGTACATTTCGTCCAGTGGTGCTGTTTTATTATAACAAATTGAAACACTGAATGTGTTCATTCTTCTCAAAACATTTGATGTGTTTCAGTTGCAAACAATCGAACACTTCTATTCCCTTTTCTGCATGGAAAGTGAACTGTGGCAATTGTGATTGTGCGTCACATCGAAAACTTAAATCGGACCCATTATTCGCAAAATATGTATCATGGGTGCCTTTCTTTTCCACATCACATACAGTATCACCTGTAATGCATGTGATCACATTTGTAACATACGTTACAAATGTCGTTTAACAGGGATGTCTGATTTATAAATAACATTAGCACTATCTGTAAGGCTGGACGGTCGCAAAACGTCCCCAAGTGAAAAATGTAAGTCTAAGTACATGTTTCAGCCAGCGGTGTCCAATAAAGATGTGTTCATTATATGATTATAAGCGTTATTTGCGCGTCCATGTTTATTAGGGGAGGAACGATGCGAGTGATGTGGCAGCGGCGCAGATTAGATGGTGTTGGTTTGAATCCCTATGGGATTTTTACAAAGAATTTTCTAGTCTTTATTTGCACTGGCTAAGCTATCGTGATGTTAACTCAAGACAAACTTCTCGTAAGATTCTCGACCATGCTCAACAAAGCTCTAAACTAAGAATACACGCTTCACTGTTAATAAAAATAATGGCATTTATTGGTTTGGTTCCTTGGTTATGTGTGGGGTGTAATTTGATGATATTTTCTCCTCTCTATCTTGTCATTGTTCATATGTTGGTAATTACCGAAAGAATGATCAATAACATTGTTATGAAATGACTGACAAAACACATTTTGGAACATTATCGATGTTTGTTTAATCGATTCATTATCATACTGTACATACTTTTTACCCAATTCATCATTTCATCAGTGTAATATATTAACATGTATATGATTCATGCTTTGAGCAGAGTACGAACAGTTTCACCGTACATTGAAACATAATGTGAAAAATCCGGACAGAAAGTTACTGTTTTAAAGTTTAACAAGTCATTTTTGGCACAACACTAGCAAATAAATTAATCCAAATAGTCCATATTTGATTACCATTGCTTAGACTATTTTGTACATAGAGCTTTTGGAACTGTGAATAATTACACTGAAGATAACTTGAAATTTAGATTACTATTTCCAACTTAATCTGCTACTATCGTGCATCGTCTTAATTTCTTTTGTATGCAGATGTTTAATTTATTTATTGATGGCGACAATATTGCATCGGAGTTTGATTAAACAGAAAAATTAAAAACAAATTTTTAATTAATTTTGTGCAGGATATGTGCTATTCCGAGCATACATTTTGTAACAAAAGATGGATACGATAGGTTCATAAAACAGCACTGATTAAAAGTACGGGGAGACTTTTTATGGCCGCCACACTGCGCAAATAACGCTACTAAACCTCTAACAAAAAACTCTCACAAAAAACTGACGGAACGATTTATTAAAATGATGATGCAATTCATCAACATAATACTTTAAGTAACATTGGAGACGTCGAGTGGAGAGCTACAGACTCTGGGCGTTGTAATTATGATGTGATCATAAATCATTATACTGCCACATTATAGATGCTTTATTAACATGCCAAGATCTAACATCAAGTTTAGGTCGTTTACATTTTTAAGTTGAAAGTAGATTAAGATAAATACTCAAGAGCATCTACTATCATTATCAGTGTTATGAAAATCAGGCACCGTTTTAGAATTTTGCTGATTTCCTAAGAAAAAAATGAAATATGTATATCAGGAATGGCCACATTTAGAAGACCTACTAAGTTACGTGTAAACGTTCGATAAACTAAATATAAAATACCAAATAATCACTGCATCTTAAACAAATCCAAAGTCAAATGGTTACGAAAATACTGCAGAACCAAAATATCTAAATATATATTGTTTTAATTGAACACAGTTAATAGATAAAATCATTTCATAGTTTTAAGCAGTTATACGCATGCCAATTCAATCATGGCAAATGCTGGTGCTGATAATAGTTTCTTTGCGAGGTTCTGTTTTATAATTGCAAGAACGACATCAATATCGGCGCCTGGAAATGCTGAATTGTTGTTGTTTTAGGCTAGCTTGACAGCAGGTCAGATTAAGGTGTCTGTCAATATCCGCAATGCATTATCCTGTTTTTATGATCCATGCGATCATGTATTTTTAAGCGTTCTTATTATACATACTTTCGATATATATATAAACTGACCTCACTCCTATCAACAGCAAAACACAATACCCAGAATTTCAAAATTCACCAATAGAAAATTTAAAAAATTAGAACAAATCAATGTTGAAACCCCAATATAGAGTTACTTGTCATATGCACACGCTTTTCAAGCAAGACGTTCGATATTCATTTTAAGTTTAACTGCTTTAAAATTGTCATGACTTATATTGTCCTTTTTTCCGCTAGAACATGTAATGTAATAAATTTACTCTTTAAGAAAGACCATGGAAAATTGTAAAGCCCAGTTTATGAACGCAAATCATTTGACCCTGAAAATCTCATCATAGTAAAACCATTGCAATACTAACGTTGCTTCGACTTTGTACATGTATTCGTTTTATTTCAGGTCGTTTGGAAGAAAGTTAATGATGATTTTGCTCTGACCTATGGCGAAATGGTTTTTGTCAGTGACCCTGACTTTAACATTGATCATCTACCTCACCGTGAAGAATGGAACCTTGTAATTAGTAACGTCCAGCCCCGACATGCCGGTCTGTATGAATGTCAGATCAGTACAAAGGAAGATCTTAGAAAATATGTGCAGCTCAACGTCATGGGTAGGTAGTGATACGTTTTTGATCATATACAAATTATGTATGTAAAGTTTCAAATGCGGCGAAAAGAAACTGTAAGAAAAAGAAATTTACTGTCTGGACGAAAAACGAGAGAATTTCAAAGTAAAACTGCAATGTGGCATATTGCAGGGGTAGGTTAGGTAGAAGAACTACTTAGTCGTCCAGAACTCGACGAGGATTTTTTTCAGTTGGTCTGATTCAATGCAGTAGTAAACAATCCGAGCTGACTCTCGAGTAAACAATTTACAAAACAAAGTGTGAAAATAGATTAAGATAAAGATTCTCATACTTTCTAAGTAAAACTCAGATGGTAATCCATGGCATCACTTCTTAATTGTAGCAGAGACCTTTTACAGCCGCGACACGGCATATTCAACGCAAATGTGATATTTTAATAGATGTGACTAGGAACTTCGAAAACCAGTGAACACGACACTTAAAATATTGCAGACTCAGTTTGACTGGGCATGTTCATGTGCAGTAAGGAAAAATTACATCACTGTCCATGCTACATAGCCCGGGTTAAGCGCTATTCAATATTTACACAATTATATGTATCGTTCTAAAGTTCTTTAAAGTTGGTTATTGAGAACAGCTCTAATTAAACGTACGGGTTCATTTTACAGCAGTCACACGACACATTCAACGCTGCTATGATATTTAAAATAGAGACGAAACGGAACATTAAAAGCCACAGTACCACGAAACTATTTTGGCATTGGGTTGATTAAGTTATTGCTTTCCGGATTTCCATCTGTAATTTCAACTCATTATTATTTAAATGTTATGTTGTTTATTTCAGACGAACCAGCGCCAAGAGAAGAAGGTATGAGACTAAAAAAAATTTATATAGATTACTCACCAAACGAGTTCCCGCGTTCCAATATTGAATAAATTGATGCATTGCCTTAAAGGTGTTAATTGTATGGCAACATTAAATGCAAGTGGTATTGTCTTTGATCTTGATCATAAAGGGCGAGAAGCAAAAACACAAAAATTTTACGACTTCAAAACCAAAGGAAAATACAAAATTGTTACTGCTAACGCACCTAGCATTTGCTGTAAAGTCTTCTCTGCGTGTTTCTGTTTGATTGTTGTTGGAGAGTTGTGTTTGCACATTTATAATTATGTCTTTATCTTCTGTTAGCATAAATATTGTCATTTTTACTTTACAGCCATAAAAATTACAGGAAATAAATATGTTGAGAAGGGTGACAAAATTGTGTTAACATGTAATGCAACCGGTGAACTGTTTCCCCCAGAAGACATTGACTGGTTTAAAGATGGACGTAAAATCAAACAAGACCAAACACGTAGAACTAGTATTTCAAAGTTTAGAATAGCAGAGACAAAAACACTGCACAGTCAACTAGAAATTGAAAAGGCCGACATGGAAGATACAGGGATCTATATCTGTAGAAGCTCAGATTTAGCCATTACCAGTAAAAATATTATGGTTTTAAATGGTGAGTTATCTTTGCTGGCATGCATACAAATTTGATAATAAAACTCATTTTATTAAGTGGACAAATGTATGAAACATTCAATCAAATGAGGAAACAATACTGTTTCATTCTTTCACATATAGTAAAATGTGACTGTTTGCTCCGAAATATATTAAACGGAGTCAGGCTCTGTATGAGTAAATACATTTAGTATTTACATACACTTAAAAATCGAATTTATAGGACAGACAAAAATCTAACGTCTTTGAGTTTAACCAGCAAGGCGTCGTAAAACATTGATTTAAAAGAGCTGTAACAAATATGTGTTATTTACACAACATTTTAAATATGATTACTTATTGGTTAAAGGACAGTTTGGACTGAAAAAAATACCGCGATCTCAGGATGAAAAATACACGAGTGAGTCCACCGACTCAGGTACCTTAAACCTTGCTGTTGTTGCACTAGACCACCTTGAGAAAGAATGCGTGTTTTTTATCAGTTTTCCCATTGGCGATTCACATTTCTCCATATTCTCAAAACAACATTATCAAATTGTGTAAATGGCTTCGAACTACAAAGTACATCAAACCGTACGCCATTTGAATTGTAACTTTAATGATGCTGTGATTTAAAAGGTAATGTCTACCTGTTTAGACAATGTTCTTTAGTAAGTAGTTCGCATGCTTATATCTGAAAACATGTACTCAATCAAAAAGACAAAATAAGGAATAAATGATAGCTGTATGGTAAAACTGTTAAAATGAACGATTCAAAACCGACTTTTTAAATTTCATTTGTAGGCACATTTCTTGCTGGTTAAATTCAGACTTAATTTCAATAATTCATGTCGTTGAGTCTTGATTATATATTGTTGAAAGTTCACAATTATACGTTTTCAAAATAATAGAATCTATTTAAAAAGGCTCAAAAGGAGTAATGAGCTTTTCATCCGTACTCGAGTATTTAACAAGTCGGTTTGTCTAACATTTCACCAATCTCCCACCTTTCTTGTTGAGTATTGTGGAGAAAGCTATGCAGCAGAATTTGACGACTGTTTTACTGTTCTGTAGCCTAATTAATTCAAAAGGCAGAAGCAACGGCTACTTTTTGTTGTTTTATACGGTTCATTGGTATTATCCATTTAAAACCGTGCATACGGCTGACAAAAAGGCCTTTCATAAATATCATCAAACACGTAAAGCTTTTGACCTATGTTTTTAATTGTTACCATTCATAGTTGTTATAAATATTATAAATTTTTAGCACTACATTTTTGTGTATATTTTAAATCTTATTAAAAATATCAGAAATTGATTCTGTATTTACGTGTTTGTTAAAACATGTCCTTTTTGTCAGCAAGTGAAGCATTTTACTGCTCAAATTGGCGAGATATCTTTGCTAACATACTTTTTAATACATGTATGTTGGAAGAGAACAGTTGTCGGTTGATCAACATCAAAAGAATTCTATTATTTTGATTAATCGTTCGATCATTTGTTTTATTTTTCATTAATTTGTTTGATACAGTTATTTAGTTAATTTCACCCAAAAACTAGTTTACTTTGTCCTTTTCTCACTTGGGTACATTTAGAGAGCCTCGGAATTTAAATCCACCAAACCATACCCCATACCCTTGATCTTAAATGTAACCTTTAAAAGCAAAAATTACAAACAATTTACCCCGTGATTAATATTCTCATAAATATTGCTTCAATTATTACGTTAATTGTATTCAAAATTTATGTGGGTATTTATGGTCGCTGGAAAAAGGGCAGTGTTAGTATTTTGAGTGAACTGGTATGAACCATTTTGTGTTTGTGTGACATAATTTATTTTCTTCAGGCTCTGCAAAACGATCGAGAAAAAAGATTATTTCCAATGTTGATGATAATGATTTTTATGTAAATTATGACGGTAAGATATGTTGAGAAAAATATAACCACTAAGTGTGCATTGTTCCTTTTGCTTCAGTAAGAGAATTTATGTTTTGCTATCTATTTAAATAAAAACAGTCAAGATAACATTTATTTTTCAAATGAAATTTTTATCCTGATTGAATAATATCTCGTCAAGATTTTAATAATTTAAAACTATTTTTTCTCAACACAATCCCAAGTCATTGCTCCTTTCTTTATTTATTTGGCGCTAAAACAGAAAACTGTAAAGTGTTATTTCTTTTGACTTCATAGGTAAAGCAATACTAACCGAAAATAAATTTTAACAACTCAAATTATACACGTCTGTGACTCTCATGCACACAAAACTTAATTTAGGATAAGTGGCACAAACCTCGAGGTCTCAGACAAACACATTTCCAACAAAAGTGTATACATACGATTCAAGAAACATTGCTTTTAAGTCAATTTGAGCAATCGAAATAAAATGTGTCCCTTTGCATAACTTATGTTAATAAATGATTTTGAAACTGTGGGTAGCAGATAAATAATTATGAAACATTACTTTATCCGATTGCTTTAAATCATCTGCGAATCACAATTAACGGTTATTTCAATCCCTACTGCAGATTTTAAACATTTTGTGAAACTTACACAATATGCTACAAAGATGACATGTTTCCCAGCTTGGAATGTGATTTTAGTATCAAACATATTGGCGAATATTATTAAAAACAAACTTCATAGGGCTTTTTGTTTGCCTTATTTCATTATCATATTTTTTGTAACAAGTTATGTGATAACTAATTCGGAATGTGAATCCAGAAATAACCATTTTTGATATTTTGCAAGCCATTCATAACATGCGTAAGTTTCTTTCACGGCCCTAAATTTATACAACTGAGAATGGAAACCAGTATCAAATGTCAAGTTTCTCATTGGTCAGTTATGAGACTGTGCTCAAATTCAACCAACCAGGGCTGAATGTTATAAAACTTAGATTGGAAACCAGTCTCAAATCTCAAGGATTTCAATCAGATGCTTGAGATTTGAGACTGGTTTCCATGCTCAGTTTTATAACCTTCAGCCCAGATTTACTGAGATCTGAGACTGTTTTCCATTCTCAGTTTTAGTCTTGGGGCCACTAATTTCATTTGCTTGTAGTATCTGTGCCGTTGCTGCATAGCTATCTTCAATTCATTTATTTTCTTTCATGTCATCATTTTCCTGCGTAACTGCATCAAATTGTTTTGTGTTATGTAAACCATATACTAATTCATTATTCAATCCTCTTCTTTGTGATTAGTATATATTATACAATGTTAATAAATTTGGGAGAAAACGGGAATATATTTTGCTTTACATGTTGTGGTTTTAATGAAGTACTTTCTTAATATATTAGGTATCAATACATGTAAATTATCTTCTTATATTAACTGATAATTTTGATTTTATTAAATGTATGTTAGCTTATGCAAAAAAAAAATATAAACATGCAAACGTTTAAATACAAGTAACCTAATCTTCAATTTTACCTTTCAAATTGTTTTGATTATGAGCGAGTTTTCATTGATTTTATATTTATTTTGCAGCAGAAACAAGTCACATCAAACGTGGTACGTATCTTTTATTTTCTCATATTTTTGTTACAATATTAAGTCCAAAAACCAATAAGTTCAACACCTGCATTCGCGAGACTGGCTATGTAACAATATGCACCATTTACAACCCATTGCTGTATCTTACAACCGACTTTCTTATGTTCTCACCATCGAAATTCTTCTATCACAAGCCTTAGGTTATGGTGTGCATGCATTGTAGTGAATACTATTCTTTTTCACAACTCATCTTTTATATTTTTAACCTCTTGCTGTCAAAAGGCGGATCTTTAAGTGGTAAGAGACAATCAAGCATGTTTTTGCTTCAGTAGCACCAGATAATTTATAGCAAACCACCCAAAACGATGGAACAGGCTCGATATGTGAAATATTTATTCCATACGACAAGTTTCTGCTTATTTTGGTTCAGCCGCTGTGTTTTTCTGTGTGGACCAGAATACACATTAATATACAGTGTGCATTGAGCTGTTCAGAGTAAACCCAATATGATCCCATATCCATTTTTCTGTCCACATTCCTCACTGCAATGTTTCATTGTTTTCAACAATGTGCAAAGAAGTGTTATTTGAGAATAGCGTAGTGGTGTAGAGCACTTCTTTTTATTAAATACATTTTTATAATGGGGAATTGAAATAAATCCAAAATAAAACAAAAGTTTTCTTTTTTGGATTTCCATCAATTTGGGTAGTATTTGTAAAAATCATATGCATACATGTTATACAAGTTTGGACCGAGTATAGCGCGAGTAACGACCAAGCTTTGCAACATGAATTCGGCTTGTTACCATGTCGCTTCTGAAACAATTCCATGAACGGCAGGTAAAATAACTCAAACATACATGATCATAATGTGATACCATTAAACCATATTTGCCAATGGCAATAATAATGTATATGTGCAAAAAGATAAAATATTATTATCAGAAATAGCCACATGCAGAAAATCAACCTCCCCACACAGTCAAAAAAAACTTCAAAAACGACAATATCGTTTTTCATTTAAACAAACACGTACAAATAATGTTGCTGAATCAACTTCATCCCACCCTTCTGCTCGAAGATGTTGCACACAAAAGCACATATACATAAGAATGGTGACTTTTGCGCGACATAGGTATTGAAGCAAGTATAGCATTTTCATGTAGTTTTCTTTTCACTCGAGAAATACAACATTCGTTTTTTATCTGAAAATGGAAAAATAAACGTTAATCTCGCGTTTTAATGATGGATGTTGGGCTGCTTTGTTGGCAACATCCTCGGTCAGGTAGTAGTCCCCTATCTTCGCCTCTGCCTTTACTGATAATCACTGGCAAGTTTTAACATGACTTCATCCAAAGCCCGAATATATTTTTAACAGCAGATCTTTGAGAAAGTATATTCTGAGCTTGCACAACCTAGGTTATTACACTGTATTTGTTGGCTTCTTAAAGTTTGACAACTTGTATATGTGTTATTTATTTTGTGTTTTAGCACCCTTTCAGTAGTTATGTTTACTGACTTGTCAGAGTAAACACTATAATTATTTTAAATAAACCAACCTGTAATAGAAATTAAAAAGTATCCATTTTAAACCACCAATATAAAAAACTTTGGCAATGTTTCTATGAAACAAAGGAGTGACACTTGTATTTTGTTTCTGCAATTAGTTTTTTTTTGTAAACTAAGATATAAAGGAATCTCATAAAACGCTTTCAAATTATAACCACTGGTTACTTTGTTTAAAACAAATATAAACGTGTAAATAAAATCAAAGATAACTGAGGTTGTAGGTAGTTTGATTCTTCTTTGAATTTTACATATTTTAATGACAATCAAAATATGCATGCATAAAAAATTACAAAAGATAATTGTTATTTTGAGTGGGTAGTCTGTTTCTTTAATACGTGGCATTTGTTAAAGATTTCACACATATATTTATTAAGCTTACCAATCTCGATAATAGAAAAATGATATGTGTAATCATTTTTAATTTAATAAATTAAATATAAACATATTTTTTCTGATTTCAGAAAATCCAGGACAGAATGATGCTTCCGCGTCAACCAGCGCTGCTTGTACAATCGCATATGTCATGCATAACGGCCACATGTGTACATCTGTGTTGACACTGCTGTGTATTATTTATGTCGCTATTCATTTATGTAATCGAACGTTATAACGTGCTGTGTTATGTTCATACGTAGAAACTGTGTTTACTCTTATGGTCACAAAAGATGTATAGATCATCTGATCGGAAAACTACACAAAGTCTGAATCAAGCAAGCTGTGATTGGTTCAAAGAGCAATGGTGAAAACTGTGCAGTTTTATATTAAACACGTAAGCCACCATGAATATAAATGGCAAGACTGTGATTTTCACTAGGTGAAGGACATTTAGACCTGAACGTCAAAGTGAAAGAAAACTACTTAACAGTGTTAGCCACATAAGAAATACAAAGAGATGTAGATATTAATGACGAGTTTAGTTAGTGGCTTCAGTAAAAAGGTCACTTCTGAAACTGTGTCAGTTACATCTAGAACGGGTATAAAGTTTTAACATTTGCTGGGGTGTACATAAGCGGCCAGTTGACTTTAGATGTCAGTTACATACATAAGCATGCTGTTTTAGTGTGACTTTCATCTCAAACATCATATACATCATGTTGCTTTCTTAATGTGTATTTATAAGAAAATGAAATATTTGTAAGTGATATTGTCAAGCTTCGTTTCTGTATGGTATTTCCGTTTTACGTATAAATGTCATATGTGATAAGTTTATCAACCGACAGTGTACATTGTTTTATGGGTTCATGACTGACATAGCATAATGTTTTCTTTAATACCTGATATCTTGGTAAAATGTATACAGTCACCCAAATTTCAAATTGATCACTTTTTGTCTATATTTTTTAAAGACATTGTCGTTATCTACATGTTTAATCAGTTGTCAATGACAGTTTACGGAAAAATCTTTAAAACTTGTGAACAAACCGCTTGGCAATCGTTAATTTTGCTAAAATTTTCTGAATTTTGCAGTTCATGCAGTTGCGGTCAAGAAACCGAAATGAACTCTGAATTACGTTTTTAAAATAGGAACCCTTATAAGGAAGAAAACTTAAACATTTATTAATCAACAGCATTTTCCTTGAAATAGATCCATTTTAAAGTCTCCGATTATGTAATTACCTCACTTTCAAATAAAGACTGTTTTAAATTTCGGACTGCGGTCGAAGTAACTAGTCCGTTTTTTAGAAAACCAATGAATAAAGTTAAAAACGACATTTATTGATTGATTCATAGAAAACAATGCTACCTGTTTAATCAATCACTCTCTCGTGGTAGAAACGAAACTAGCATACATTGTAAACATATACAATAATGGATGTCTAATTAGCACGTTGGGTGCGTGTATGGCAATTTTTAAAATAACAGGTTTTTTTAATTTGAATAAATGTGATGACCCATTTAGCCTTTGTAATGTCGTATGCTCATGTTATTTTTTGTTGATCCTACGTTACCTCACATACCATTCCAGTGTATGGTTGATAGTTGTAACCACCATCACGTGCAGACGGTTGGCACCACTGTTAAAGCATACCAGAACTTGTAAATTACCGAAATATTCTCATTTTGAACTTAGTGTTACAGTTTGGTTATACACATTTGTATTAGGAAAGGACTATGTTCACATAGTATTGATCAAACTTCAATCATGAGTTCAGAAAACTGCAAACTTTCTTACTAAAGATCACGCAAATGTAACATAAAAGATAATTTGAAATGTATCATTTTAAGAAAATTATCACAGTGCCTCACACCGTTATTTCAGCCCTACAATTTTAGATAGCATTTGATATTCTTCTTGAGTTTTGGGTGAATGCGAATTCAAACAGGACTACTATTACTTGCAGGTTTGAGTAAAGAAGTTAAGAAAGAGTATTTGTTTCAATGACAGAATAGAGATTGTTTGGATTTTGTCAACCGTTTTGCGATACGTAGAGGCAGCACATAGAAAGTTTGTTTTTCATATTTAATAATGTATCTCTCTAACTGGATCAAACAGGGTAGGACGATTATTTAAAAATAAAGATCATACCTTTAATTAGAGAATATAATTTTCAGTACCACACGGGGCTATCGATTTAACTATATCGATATATCATATGTACACGTGAGTCGAATAAAATATCAAGGCTCAAAAATGATTATTACAAGTTATCTGAATCTCATTAATAAAGTAAATTGTCGTACTAATATGTATTCTCTACTAAATAACAGAATTTTTATAATAAGTTTTTAAATGATGGTAGCCGCTGTTATTATAGCAGTTGCTAATCTATGTTTTATTATACCGATTTATCGATAAGAACATAGTCATCAATTTTAAAACCCTACTGGTACTTGTGCACGTTACCATACTTTTGACATTTTGTTTTTCAAATCGAATTCTGTTTTTTGTTCGTCTTTTGTTTAGATTTATAAAGTATATGTATATAATTTGACAAGTATTGTAAATTTGAAATCGTTAATTTTATTAAAAATGAAGTAATTAGATTGTTTGTTATAATATGATGTATATTAAGAGTAAAGATAGACATACACAGTTAGATGTGATACTAGAATAGATGGCAAGGAAACTTTGAAAACCAGCAAACACGACAAGTATTGAAATGTTGCAGGGCCGGATTAATTGAGCCTGTTCATGAGCAGAAATGAAAATGCAATAACTTGTCCACGACGCCTAGCCCCGGTTTGAGCGCAACTCAATATTTTCTCAAATATATGTATCGTGCTCAACGGCCTTCAAAGGGCTTAACTGATAACAACACTGATTGAATGTACGGGGCGACGTTTTTACTGTCGCCACAATGCACAAATAGAACTAGAAGAAAACTAAGCGCTCAACAAGACATGTTCTGCCGGTTTCTATCTTTTCCCTGGTGCAGTATTTTTCTATGCAAACATTCGACGAATATTATTGAATTTCTAAAGCGAAACATATTGAACAAGCCCCATAATTGAACATTTTAAAATCCAGAAATATCTAAGAGGCAATTTAGAGTCATGTAGTTCCAATGCTTCTGGAAGTTAAATAAAAACAAGTACAATCATTTTGTTATTCAAAAATACCATTCATTTTTATAAAATGTAAACAACTGAGCAGTATTGTTTAGTTTGATTACAACAGCTACTGACATGGCTGATATATTGTTCCGAAGATTGCAATAAACTTGCTCTTGTCCTATCAGGGTTATCAACATTTAGTTAGGAATGGTACGAAATATATTGTGGCTAAAACAGATAAAAAGTCGGTTTGCATATGACTCAATATTGCAAGTTTTTATGCCCTTTAGCTAGCAGATTTTTGTCACGGTAAAAATACTATTAATTAACGTTTTACATTTAAAATTGAGAAAGTTAATGAGATCGTATGAATAATGACATAGAATATTGAATCTACATATAACTGTACTTATATTCAATAACATTGATATTCTTAATGAAAACATAATTAAGGTAATGTTAAAATGTGTCCCTGTTACATAATCCTTCAAAATTGATTTAACGATTTCCTTTCCTGTTATACGTATTTCTTTTGGTTTTACTGTGTAAAAGTTTGACAAGTAGTATTGCACATTATTACAATTATTTCCAGGTATTACTTAATATCACTAATACAACTTCCAAATGATCACTGAATGCTCTGGAACATGCCTTATAGATTCCATACAGTAAGCTGTCATCCAAGAAAAATCATTCGATATATTGTGTCAAGATTGTTGGCTAAAAGACCTACAGACTCCAGCGGCTGAGGTTATGCCTGCAAATCTTGGAAGGAAATCGGCATTCCTGTTAGAAGAGTTCCAAACATGCACATGTATTAATATTTATATCGTAATAAAGGCAAAAATGTGCAAAAATCATAAAATTGTAAATATAAGCTAATGCAACATTCGAGAAACATTCAAGAAAGCTATCGTCGCCGTAAAGGTTAATAACCACATTAAAACTTAAAAGCACAATGCAATTGTTCAATTAAAAGTCTTTTAAAGAGCACGAAAATGCCGATGAACGTCTGCCTACTGCTTGCCTGCTGATAGAACCCGACGAAGACAGGTGATGAGGATACGGCAAAAAATCAAATGTTTTCGAATAAGCTCACAGGATGTCATAAAAAGGGACGAGGATTTCGCTAATATTGTTTATCATTAGCATGTTCTCTCTCAAAAATTGTAATCTGGGTTTTGAAAATTATTGTATTTATTTACCTGTCTTTGTCTATTTTCTCGACAGTTTCTAAACGTGCACATTACAAATTCGTGTTCTTACTATTTAGGAAGTCAATACAAGAAACATAAATCGTCTAGGTGCTTTTTCTAATGAAGAAACAAAATATTTGTTTAAGTTGAGAGCAGAGGAGTACCGCCTTGTAACAGTCAGTTGCACAGCAATTGGCCACAGCTGGTTTTATCCCGATTTTAGGTTGCATCAACCGAAGTTTAAGCACAAAATTCGGCATGAAGATTCTTTATTCAATCAACGTAACCTGATTGTGAACATCTGGAACATAGGAACGGTATAATACACTGATTTAATCATAGGTTTATTTATATGATGTTTTAATATAATCAGATTCGGTGCTATCAAATACATGATTTATATAATTATTCTAGTGGACAAATGGCATACATAAAACACACTCACTAGAAAACAAGTTTATGAAGTCAAATCATGTATAACGTCTTCTGTTCGTTTGGTTTTAATTACTCACGGTAACATTCAAAAAGTATAATAAAATTAGGGATTCCCATTTTATAAAGGTGTTTATTTTCATTTACGTTAATAAACATTAATAACGTTAAAAATTAAAGAAGAAAAAAACAAATAAGAAATAAGCACAGATAATGTGTGAATAGGTATTAACATTGTAAGTGCATCTCTATGGATGTGCTAAAACAGGAGACGATGTAAAAGAAGGAATGTGATTTGTATAAACAATCAGCTATAATGAGTTAAGAATATCACGTGGTTGCTTTCTCAATGGGCGTTGCGTACTCGGTAATAAAGTTTACTAGACAGTACGTACTCTTCGCTGGGAGCGTAGATTTTATTGCATGGCATTCCGGTTAATCATTATCAGTAATTGTTTTAATTAGTATACTATAAAATCCACGCTCTCGGCGAAGAGTACGAGCTATCATTCCAACTGTAGATATAAATTGATAAAAATCTAATACAACTTGAACAACTGTTTCTATATAAAAATAATATTTCAAAAAACGTTTTAATGATTAGGTTTTTAGTTATTCAACATATTTAGATTTATACATGTACTGTACACACACCTACGGAAGGTTAAAGACATCGGTAATTTTAGTTGACGGTCGATGTTTTGATAGAGATTATGCATTACTAAAGCAAAAACAGTAACTGCAAAACAGCTGTTATTGTATTTACTAAAGTGTTAAAATTGAATTGAGGCCCGACTACTAAATCCATAATAGTATAATGAACAGGTCAATCAATAACTAAATAACCAGGCATTGCGACCTTTATAAGCATGTGCGTGGGCATTAAACAGCAAAAGAAATGCGCGTTATGATTATTTGATAATTTGTAAACATCGACGGTGAAAATATTATTTTACTACGTTTATACACGCATGCGGTTGAACACTCAGATGGGCCTCATAATAACATCCCTTGGTTTGACAGCTAGAAGTACTGTTTTAAGTACATTTGCACATGAAAAGCATGTATAATTATACAGTATCAGTATCAATTTAAGAAGGCTGTACCTTTTACATGGAATACATTGTGGACTCCGTATTGCATATTCTTTTTTTATTTAAGGGTTGAACGAAGTAACTTCTTGGCCATATTTCATCTCCGTATATTGAATACGGATATTTACTTAGGTATCATTGATTGACTGAGCTCGGAAAGTGACATATTTTGGATGGGAAATCAATTCGGATACAATGTGCAAATATGTTTAATTCTAAATGTCCATGTTGTATCTAAGCAATATGCAAATAGCATGTACATCTGCATTTCCTTGTTAGCCAAAACCATCACTGTCAATAACAACCGAAATACTCAATAGACCAAAAAACGAGTGAAATATTCCTTACATTCTGTAGCTAAAACTTTTTCTAAGACAAACTCTTTGAGGGAAAACAGATCCAGAAGCATGTTTGTCCTTTTGTTCTTTATCCTTCTTCTTTTGAAATCAATGTTCATTTTGTAAAATTTATCATGGCCGAGAAAAAATAAGACAATTTTTAATTACAATAGTATTTTCCAACAAACTGGTTCATTCCCCAAAATAATTGATATCCGTGTTTTTGTATCGGTGCACCGGGTAGGTTAAAGCGGATAGTCTTGAAAGGAAAGCTAACGAATCACTCCCTGATTGTCTTTATCTAAACCGGGTTTATCGTCATTATATCTACACCTGTCAGTTAAATTTTCTAAAATGTGTGAGTTGTTTAATACTTCATAGTTAAAATGTTCAAATCCGAAATATCCTAAAAAATGGAGTGCCCCTATGCTCGCGAATGAAGAAAATTACTTGATACATAAATATATAGATATGGCCTTTTCAGTATATTCCTAATTTTAAAAACGTTTATTGTGTTTGGTAAAATTCCTTATTCAAAAAATCACCAAAAGTGCACAAATTAAAGTTGTTCTTTAAGACAGTTATTGACTCATATATTTTCCCTTTTTTATTACATGACAATAAAGTTCTCTGAATATTGGAATCTCCAAATTTAGGCATTATTACAGAATCACTAGCACATTTTAAAAATACATCCCTGTCAACAGACAACTGTCAAAAACTTCGAAGAAGACGAAAAGAGTGAGGTTGGAGTCACCAAGTCAATGGCATAATACGCTTTCTCAGACGTTGCTCCATTATGTACAGTCTTCCACAACTTCCAATCAAGCTCACGTGGTAGAGGTTCTGAAATAAATCTAAATACAACATTTTCATACAGTAAATTTAACAACAAGATTAAACTTAGATTAAATTTTATTTTTATACCAATATTAAACAGCGAAAGTTTCATATATTGCAATTGATAGAAATGGAGTTTTGAAAGCCAACGAAAACGACAAAATATGGGAATATTGAAGGCTCGGTTTGATTGAGCTGTTCATGGGCAGTAAAGGATATGCATACTACCGCCCACGCCGCCTAGCCCAGGGGTCAGCGCAACTCCATATTTACACAAAAATCAGTACATTTGTGATCCATTCCAATGGTATGCATATGGCGGTGAACATGGAACCTTCAATGCGGTATTTTCAGATCAATACCATTTCCTGATTAGTGGCATATGGTCTCTAGATAAAAGAATGGGTTTTCCCTAAACGAGAATTTTGGCAGGGTTTCTGTTTATATAAATGCTGCATATCATAGGCAATATGTAAAATGTAAAAATCAGGAAGAATATCATTGGGAAGATTAAACAATATACAAATGTATATATCCTGTGATATTGAAACCACACATCTTTAAACTGGTCGGAATAATACAACAAATGCAATTTTAGACGTACTAAGTATCGTCAACAACGGCCTTCAAATGACGTTACTCCAAACATCTATTAAATGCATTTGAAGTAGGTCAGTTATGGACCAATAGATGGTATCCCCCAAAAGATGATGGAGGTGACCACTGCACAATAGAGCGTTCCGAATCAAAATCCAAAAGATGGTTTGAATCTTTTTTAACCGGAAATATGCTTAGTTTTCATATTTGACATATTTTCTTTGGATCGCGATGAAATAATTCTGGCTGGTTTCAATATTTATATCTGATCTTTCTTGTGTAATTGTTTGCAACAGGAATGAACACTGTTTTTATTGTTAGAATTATTGAGAAAATGTGTTATTTTGAAACTCAACTAATCAAAACAGATAGTTAACCGTTAATGCCATCTCATCAAAATCCACGAACAGAAAACACTAGATTCTCCTCAGGGATATATTCTTCAATTAATGAAAAGCGGCTTATTATCCTAAAGAACAGCTTGTAAATATTATTCTGAAATATAAACTTTCTCAATGTAATGTAGACATATGCAGAAATGGCATACACAAATCAGTTTAGTAATTGTTAATAATTGTAAGCCAACTCAGAAAATGTGCTTGACTGTTACTGAAAAAAATATTATGTTTTATTCTTAAGACTTATTTATATTTGCTTGATGAAACACTCCTTCTAGCCAAAAAAACCCTTCTCTAATACAGCCAACTTAAACATATTTTAACTAATCAAATACATAAAACTGTTTTAATGTAGTTGAATAAAAGGTAGAAGCGACACACATTTTTATGTTAATGTAAATATTATATTCTTAGTCAAATTAGAGCAAAATTAATGGTAGATATCCTTGTCGTACAGATAGAAATTGTTAGCCTTTTGTCAAGTATGCGAAATTCGGATTAATGTTATTTATAGTAAAAATTCCTGTCTGAAGACATTTAAAGCTACAAGAACGGCAGCAATCGCTAAGTTAACTCCTTGCAGCCAGGCTTAAACGTCATAATATTATGTCAGGGTTACTTAACGTCATCAGTAGTCTTTTGGCAAGTGTATCAACAGACTGAAAACACTGAAAGAAGGATGGCTCAGGGTCGTCCAATACAACTACGGAAGCTTTTGTCACCAATAGCCAAATGACAAAGGCTTTATTCAGCAGCAAAAATCAGTTTGAACATGCTGTTGGACCACCGTTGACCCTGCATCACCGGAAATGTTGCCCTGTGATTTTGCGTTAGCACTGGCGAAATTGAACTAACATTTCATTTATAGAAGAGTCCGAACTTTAATTTTCATAATGGACGCCGACGAGTGTGGAGACAGAAGTATGACAAATCAGAGACTGTTGTTGTATCTGAACACGACTGGTTCGGTGGGGTTCGATCCTCATGTGAGGCGGAAGTTTCTTGAAAGCCGTTGAGCACAGTTTTTATATTTTTAAAATATTGGGTTGCGCTCAACCCGGAGCTAAGCGGTGTGTACTGGTATATTTTCATTTTCACTATTCATGATCAGGCTCAATCAAACAGAGACTGCAACAGTTTGGTTTTTGTCCATTTTTATCTATTTTTCATGAAGCTGCACTGATCTCTAAGTCATTCGATGTAATACCTTATCAAAAAGATAAGAATATAAAATAAACAAATTTTGTTAACTCATACAGTATTTAAGCCAGTAAAAATATTCATTCATCTGTCCACCCATATCTCACACCGATGCTACTTTTAGCAGTTATTATGAACATTTGTCCTTGGAAAGTGGAGTTACATTCACGATATATTATATATCTCTAATTCGTTTTATTAACGATTTACTTCACCTATATGGCTTTATAACTACCTCAAAAGAGGCAACTCATTACATTACCTATATTGTTTTTATAACTACATTAAGAGTTGCCACTACTGACGTCCTTAATGTTGGGATACATATTGTTCTTTTTCATATTAATGCATTTGTATTTTTGTTAAGATGACAGTCGTTGAGTCTCATCAATAAGCGTAACATGTGTTCACATACAATTGTATTTTTTATTATCAATATTAAAGAGATACGAACGTTTCTTTGATAAATAAAACATAGCTTTTCTCATCAGATCTCTTTTTCTGGACGAATAATGGGGTCAAGCATTATATTTACAGTAAACTATTAACTGATGCTATTAAATTTTATAACACTAATAAGCTCATACTTAACATATTGAACATGCGGTACTGTTAGCTTTGCGTGTTCTATTTGTGCCATATAAAAAAAACTTGCCATGGTTGCTCCACTGAAGAAAGAAACGCCGCAACAATTTTTAGCTGATTATCAGAAGAAGTTTTGATTTTATTATACTTATTATTTTCTCTAAAAATATATAGATTAAAAAATCACGCATTTTCATGAAAATCACACTTGGTCTTGTCAAATGGCGGATAACGTCCCATATAAAGCACAAAGCCCATTTTAATCCCTATTTCTAACTTCCGGGCGCTCATTATTACAATACCGACAGATTTGCCATCAATTCAGAGAAATATTCCGAGAGATTACGAAACTCTGTAATTAAAAGCAGTATGACATGATTCCAATATTTTGAAGTAGTAATTCACATTAACGGAGCATGGAAGCGCAACAACTCCTTTTTATGTGAATGTAAATTATAATCAGTCTTTTCTCCCCTTATGATCCTATACGTATGTTAAATTTCAAAAATAAATCCAAATATATATAAATATTTTGAAAAAGCTTGTTTTTCTGTTAGTTCAAACATTTAATAATCGCTAGCTTAAATTATTTTCGAGAGTTTAACATTGTTATTTATATTTTTGATACTGAACTGCATTCTTCTTCAGTTTAAAATAAAAAAAAAATCTAACAGGAGATAATTCCAAATTCTGAAACAGTGCATATAGTGTCTTGAAAAGCAAAGCATACTGGACCGCCAATAAAGTCAAAACTGAAATGAATGTGCCAAAATTCTGCATATAACCCTTTTAGTTACGTTAGTTCAACTTCCGCAGGCATATATGAGCAGCTACCTGTGAAATACGTAACTATTCATTTCAAATTTAGGGCAAACTTACTTGTTACGTGAAATATTCTTATCAGGATTCTTATCACATCCGAAAGCCCCTCCTCCACACACATCCCAAAAGCAGAGAGGTAAAGAGAGCATGGGGTTGTTTTTTTTTAATTTACCAATTTCAAAATAGACACCTCAAACAATTAACGTAAATAAGATAACAAAGTGTTTGGAATGGTCACTGGCAAACATTTGGCACTGTGGAGATGAGTACCAGCAGAACATGAGACACACTTGCATGTTGTAATTACTGAAATGGTACCAATAACTTGGAAAAAGACATACACCTGGAGTCTGTGACAAAGTCTAAGTTATTACGTAAACTTTTCATAAACGATACGCCTAAACTCTAACCGATGTCTGTACTTATACTGTGACAGGGTATACATTAAAACATATTATTATTGTAAGAGACAAATTCGAAGATGATAAGTAGTGATTGGAAAAGAGATACTTAGAAAGTCTGTTGCTGTACTTTAAAAAGGAGATATACCTCATGTCTGAGTTTAAGTCTCTGTGTTTAATAAATGTTTTATTTATCTGTATCCAGTTGATAACTAGTATAGTTGATACGAGACAGGACTTAGCAGAATGCCACAATGTCTTATTAGGTACTTTGAATAAAACTATATCTTGATTCTGATAAAAATGAAAAATGCAAATTACTGCCGATGCCGTCTAGTCCAATTGTAACAATTATATTTACTGATTTAATGAGTATCAAGTTTTGACCATTCATAGATGATATAGTGCGTTTGACGGCCATAACAGAACCGTCGATGCTGTAGTTTGATCAGTGGCGTATGTACTCCTATTATGTTTCTAATACTCGAAAAGGAAAAAAAACTGAAGAACCTTATTCTGTATGACTTTTTGTATGAAACTTCATGTCAGTTGACTCTACTAACTGGATATGATGACAACATTTCCCAAGTATTGCACTTGAAAATGAGGTGAACTAGAAATAACAAAAATAGATAAAACAGATAAAATATTCTGGTGCTACTTGTACTTGGATAACGCATATACCCCAAAAGAACATCTCAGAACTTTTGTGGATATTTTATAAGAGTATACAAGCAACGTTAAAACAAATGACGTATTCTGTTTCAAGACTTTGTTTCAGTCGGTGGTAGCTTTTATAAGAGTTACACCCGATAAATTTCTTATTAATTACTATTTCTTGGATTTAACTTGATCTTCTTGAACTTTATTCATATACTTAAATGAAGGGATGTAATAAGTTATGAAAAACCTTTAGTCAGAGAAAGAGTTATTCAAAGTAATATGGAGTCTGACAGAGATATTGTCTCAGTTGGAACTTGCACTCGATCTGTTTCGTTCGATCATTGTATTTGGTTCCGGTTAGAACTTGCAATCGATCTGTTTTGTTCATTCAATGTATTTTGTTCTTGTTGGGTTGACTCCAGGTGCTTTGAATACGTTACAATCACTGAGTACTGACCTTTTTGCTTTGCAATGCTTTTATCTTCTTAATCTTATGTTTCATATGTTTGTGTGTTTTTGCATGCAACATAGACTTCTGGATGATGTGTGGGTTTAAGCTGATTCACTTAAACAACTACCGCCAGTGGCAAATTGTTTTGCCACTGACCGTTCCAATGCGGCAACCCCAATGGTTCTCTTTTTCGTTATTGTTTGTAGTGACTTATTTGAATTTGACATATGCTCTCTTTTCATCTCTTCTTTTTCGCTGTGTGGAGAGGCTGTGTTTTGTCAGTGTGGCGATTTCTAATAAGCATATTTCCCTTTTGTTTCTCTGTCTTCTTTGGTTTTGTGTGGAACCGGTGTCTTCTGGATGTGGCTTTTTCTAATATGCATATTTCACCTAATTGCACTTAGATACGAGGGTCATCCTCATTCTGAATTGTGGAAAAAAAAACAAAGTGAAGTCTTAAAACTGTGTCGGCCGGTACATTTGTACTAAGTTATTGGAAGTCTGACAATGTCGCAGCTTGTTAGTAATGTTTCATGCAAGGAATTGACACTAATCAGAAATGTAAGATAGTGTCAAAGTTAATAAATGTTCTTCGGTTAGACTTACATACGATAAAATGTTCAAAATTATTTTAGTCGGTATTCGTTCACATAATATTATATCTGAACCCTAATAATGTCTCTATGAGTATTTTATACCTGGATGAAATGAACATAGAAACGAAATATGGTCTCTGTATAACCTAACATTTAGATTTAACCCTTAACTCCATATATACGCGTTTTTTTACTCGTGTGCGACAACGGATGTGCTAGATGATCTGGATCTGCGCTGGTCGCATCCTGGTCAGAAATAACTTAATGATCTTAAAGCGAACAATGTAGATCCTGATCAGACGGATGTTCTGAATCTACACTGGTCCTGTGCCCATGCAGTAAAGGTGTATCTATGAAGGAAATGATAAAGAGTGAAATATTCACGCCGGTAAGAGCCTTCTTCTAAAACCACAGCCCCCAACACAGCCAAAAAGTCTACAGTATTGCAAGCAAAGGCAATATCACTGAGACCACGAAATCTGGAGTTCTATAAGCAAGATCACGATGGCATGAATAAACAAAAATAATGAGTTTTTTTTCCAATTGCTTAAAATGCAATTAGAGATAACAGACACGTGTGCCACACATGACACAAATATGTTTTACCTAACACCTGTTTATGATATAACCAAATAGTGTTTTTCATGCTTTATGATTACAATATGTTTCATAATTGTCTGTTAAGAGCAAAGAGTGCATCAATTTATTTTTATCTCAAACTATTGTATCTGTCTGAAATGAACTCTGACCTAATTACAAGAATCTTTTATAGAAGATTGTTAGTTTTTTTATTTATAGCAAAAGAATAAATCAAAAATATGTTCAACTTGGTTTTTCTGGTATAATGGCCATGCGTGAGCTTTTTGAGCTATACATAGTTTTTTATCTATTTATAAGGTTTATAATATAGCCTAACAAGGGGACTTCCTACCTTTTATCCCTAGCACGTTAGTTCAAAAATGAAGACGATTTTAAAGTAATTTAGTGCTATTAAAGTACTAACTGTACATCTTTAAATGCTGTCCATATCAATAAATGGCCATTCTATTGAACATGTTGACTTTTCAACATATATTAAATTGTGGCATAATCATAATGACAAGAACAGGTCTGCAATCAAGGGCTGTGTATCTAGTGTGAAATATGTTGCAACAAGAGACAATTGTGGCATTTTTTTTTACACTGATGTACATAAAAAATGAAGCAACAACTGTTTTGTATTACATGTAAGTACAATAGCAAGTGTGTGGTAGTTCTGTGAAAAATGTACTTTGTCATATTTCAATAAAACTTAAACAAGAAATATCTTTAAAAAAGATAAACGGCGTTGATGGAAAAGATTTATATATATAAGAAAGAAAGAAATACAGAGAGGCAAAGCAGACACAGTTTAGTTATTTTATTTTATTTGTTATAGCTGTTGACGAACCCTCCCTGCCTTCTTAGTATGACTTAGAGATTAAGCGACCGAATCATGACAACTCATAAGTTTATTGTAAGTGTCTTTCAAAAAAAATGTTGAAGCTGTTGCAACAATTTGATACAGTGATAACAAGTCGATTAAAGAAGCAATTTATTCAGTTTCAATAAAATACCTCGTGTAGAGTGAGAATTCAAGATGAATAAATGTCCTTGAAATTTAATAAATATAAATAATAACAGCCTGTTACAAGAGCGAAATCTACCAACTTTTACGTATATTAACTTTAAAAAAAGTGTCCATCCCGAGTATTGAACCCGGGGCCTCCACTTGAGAGGCGAGAGTGTTAGCCACTACACTACAATGATCTTGTATTTCGTACTTGAAATTAACAGTCAGTATCAAAGGAACTAGAAAGGAACCAGTAAGAACTAGAAATATCTACACTTCTCTTTCGTTTTACACGGTGTATTGTATGCAAGTGTTTACCTGACACCCAAGAATATTCCATATAATATTGTATTTAAGCCATCAATATTGACTTAACTGGTTACTTAAATCGTAAATATGTTTTTCCTCCAATACAACACCCACTAACAACCAATCGAATTAATCTATTTGATTTTTCCGCTGCATAATAATAAAAATCCCACTAGATACCTCTCCATCCTGCAAGATGCCTCTCTGGTGTAAATAGCTACCAATCGAAATAGTTTATTTCATTTTCCCTCTGCATAATAAGAGAATACGAGTATTATTTACAACACTTCATTGGTCGAAAAACTAGGTCAAAAGTGAGCTTAGACAGCTAACGCCGAAAAAAACAATGTTGCTTTGTGCTAAATATATATTAATATATTTGTAAGATGCACCCAACCATGTGAAAATATTTTGCATGAATTAGCACGTCACGCGTAGGATGCCAGGATGCCTTAAAATTTTTCTGGGGAAGGCCCTGAGTTGTTAAACATTCTTGAAATTTTTCTAAGCTCGCGCTTGCGCGAATAAAAACAAATTACCAAGTCAAGACATTTTACAAGTCAGAAGTCTTGATGCTTCAATTACGCATGTAAATGTCTGGAATTGTTTTGTGCATGAACTATAAACCTCGACTGTCTTTTGCAACAAACAACATTAAATGCCTTCAGTTGATTAGGTTTTATGGCTTCTCGGCAGGATATTAACGCCCTCTATGTATCGACGTATTTTATTCGAGCTAAAGGCAATGCATCAAAACTATCTGGTTATAAAATAGCTTTGAACAGTCTTCTTTTTAAATGAACCACTTAAAATGTAGGCGGAGAAAAAAAGTCCTCCAGCACACTATTAGGCCTACTTTCATCATCAAACATCCGCTTAATTATTTAAAATAAAGCTTTGGCTTCATATCTGTGTATTCAGTTGTAAATGTACATTCTTATATGAAATTACGGATCCAACATCAAAAGTATAACAATGCTGTCTTGAAAAGTATACAACTGCATAATATCTCATTACATAGATGAAAAGGGTACTTTGAAAGCCACCGAATACAACATATATCGAAATATTGCAGACTCGGTTCCATTAAGCCTGTTCATAAGCACTAATGGAAGTGGAATCAACAAACAACTGAACAAACATGTTCACAGGGAAGAGTTTTAATTTTTTTGAGAAGAACCTTGAGCATTTTAGACACTCACGATCACTAGTAATTATTAAGTAAGGACATAACTGATAACAGCACTGATTGAATGTACGGGGAAACTTTTTTACTGCCGCCACACGGCACAGACAACGATACTGTGATATTGAAATAGATGAAAAGGGAACTTGGAAGACCCTCGACCACGACAAATGTGAAAATATTGCAGGCTCGGTTTGATTGAGCCTGTTCATGGGCAGTAATGGAAATGCTTATTACCGCCCACGCCGCCTAGCACCGGGTTGAGCGCAACTCAATATTTACACCAATAAACAGTATAATTTTGATCCATTCCAAACGATGGTATGCATATGACGGTGAATATGGAACCTTCAATGCGGTATTTTCAGATTAATACCATTCCATGTACAGCGGCGTATGGTTCCCAGATAATAGAATGGGTTTGCCCTAAACGAGAAAACAATGGGCGGAAGTAAAGAGAATAGAATTTAGAAACCACTAAAAACGTTATATTTGTGAAAATATACTTGTTTGTGCAGTAGTTTTAGTTAGACTTAAGTTTAGGCAATTGAAACATATCATTATGGAAATTAATCTTGTTAATTTAAAAGTATTTTTATTTAATTCAAAAATGTAAAGGTAATTGCAAGACAACAAACAAACTTTTTTCAACATCACTTTTGCAGAAATAGGAAATAAACTAATTGGTCTCAGTACTTTACTTATCGGTTTGACAATAATTGTTCCAGATACTTATTTATAGATTTATCGCTATAAATTAATTTATAGTATAATGAATGTAATTCAAGGTAGATAACAGATCGCGAATGTTTTGTCTTGTAATATTTATTATATTAATGCATGTCTTAAAATAAACCGGTTCTACATACTTTGAGCGTGAAATATTGTGCAGGTTTAGGTGAAAGTTTTACAATGTTCTCGCTTAAATTGTTAACGCATTTCTGATAAACTTGGAGATACAAATTGCCAGCCCTCGCCACTTAAACACAATGAATTGGGAATAACTTAATGTGTTCAAACATTATAGCTTTATGTATTTGTGTTTTTTTCTTATCTACATTTCAATCAGTAGAGGCTTTTCATCATTCATCTTAAAGTATGACATCCTATAAGCCTGAAAGTGGAATATGAACGTTCCAAAGATGGGATACGACTCTATGAAAATGACTCAACTTGTGCGTAACAAATTTATGTTAGGATTAATAATTTTTTATTCAATTGCAAGTTTCTTACGATTAAACGAGGTATATATGCTGTACTGTTTTGCTCATATGCGCGAAATATGAAAAGGTCATTTCCATCAAATGTCGTGCATGTATTACATACAAGTGTTAATTGTCTTAAAGTTTCCATGGAAACGGAATTACTATGATTATTGAATCTGGTGTATCGTTTAAGAAAAGTGTTGTTTTTTTATTTTTTCTATATTTGAACTATATGTTTGCGCAAATTGAGTAAAGTCATTTCATGAGTTTACATGATGATTTTCGCTATAACACAATGTATTGGTAGCTATGGATACTATTTCCAAAATTACTTTTTCGAAGTTAAATTTAAAACCATTATAGCCCATTGCTTACAAATGGCATGTATTTCTAAAAATTGGAGATGGTGATTTAATGACCATTCATGAATAAGCTCTTTGCAGCAGATATTGGAAATATTTCATTTTCTTTGGAAATTCTCTTCAATTGTCAATGGAAAGTATTAACTTGGTTTTACTATTCTTTATTGCTCTTTATAAGCATTAGGATATATGTTGTATATTTTCATTCTTCAGCAATTGATATATCGTATGATTAAATAACATGGAGGTATAGACACAGCCAAGACCATTTAAAATACGTGTTTTTTATATTAGATTCACGTGACTAAACATAATAAAACTATTCTCTTTTTTTACCATGCGGTTACTACAAATTTCGATTTCAGTTAAATTTTGCCTTTGAAACCAAAACATCAAACACGCTGCGCGGCGACTGATATTTTAATCACGCCTTCAGGTTGCTTTACTTTAAGCCACACCTTTTGATATTGTTTCAAAATCAGACATATGAGACAGGGGTATGATCAACAGCGCCAAAAATTAGATTGACAGCAAAACCTATTTTGCAAGTAAAATACAGCGTCTTTTGATGGGAGCGTCAGTTCTAACAGTCGTCGCATGAAAAAAACGTGGTCGGCGTCTGCAATGCAACAGGTGTTTACGGAGGTAGCTCGCTGGGTCAAAATCTATTTGAAAACGAAATTTGTAGTATGAAGCTTGCCATTTTAGTGCTTTGCTAAAGGACTCTAAGTTTTTTTGTAATTTTAATTACACTTTAATCAATACATGTCGAAGCGATTCGCACTTTTTGTGATTTAATTTACGCATCAATAGAGATGAAAACAATAATACTTACTGTAACTAATTTAAAACAGAGTATTAAAACAGAAATCTATCAATTATACACCGTTTATCTTTTTTTTTTCAAAACGTTTTTGTTTATATTCAAGAACTGATTTTATATTTGTTTTATTGAGTCTGTTTTTTACATCTGTTTTGAATTGTCTTTCTATAATGATAGCTTTTTTTAATCCTTCTCATGTTTCTTGCTACTAGTATGCTTAATGTGCATGTGTAATCCGTGATGCTGCATGTGATCTTTATGGCGCGCGACGACGACTGGCACGTGCGAGTGATGTGTGACGTAATCAGTAACACTGCCAGTGAATGTCTTCCTCACCAGACTTTTGCCGCGACAGCCGACGACGATGTAGCTAGCGTTATTCTTGTCACAAAGCTCAACCAATGCAGGTCCGGGCTCTCCGTGAGTACGAGCAACACTACCGTCAATCTGTAATGACAAGAAAACGTTTTTGAGTTATGCACCAAAACGTTGTAAGAGCAATTGAAAGGTAGGCTATAGGACAACTTTAAAAATCATATTCGTATCAGAATGACCTGAAGCTATTTCTTTCACTGAAATATGGTTCAAGATTTAGATATTTATGAGATTTTTGACGTTTTTGCAAGAAAAAAAATCTATATTTTACGCTTTCTTAGAGTATTTGTTTAATGGTTCTTTGTCAATAAAGAAAACAGCTTGTGATGAGCAGTTTAGAATCATGTACATTTTCTCATTATTGATCGATGTTCGCTTCAAGCCGTAGTACTATAGTAGTGATTAAAACACAAATCCAACAGACAATATAATCATCTGACAATTTTGTCGTTTGGACAGATTCTGTAATCAATTTAAGTGTGATGATATTATAATAGTTATAAAAAGGAATTCGACATCCACCGAATACGATAAATAATCAAAATACTGCATGCACGGTTTGATTGAGCATGATGTCATTGAGCGGTTATGGAAATGTAAAATACTGTTCGCGCTGCTATCTAGTAACAGGTTAAACATAACTCAATATTTACAAAGATGTAACTATCGTTCAAAGTGGGGTACTTGATAACATCACTGATTTAACGTATGGGGAGACATTTTACAGCCACAACACGTCATAAACTACGCTACAGTAACATTTCAATAGAATAAAAAAAGTAACTAAGAAAACAACAGAACACGACCAAAAGACATTTCGTATTTAAACTGGAAGAGGAATTCTTAAAAGAGAAACTTTAATGATAATCAGATATACTTGTAAACTTATAAACATGAAAACTTGATATAACTAAAAGTTATTAGTACAAATAAAATACTAGATGGAGGATCAATTTCTGAAATAACAATGAAAAATAATAACTAAGTCTCTAACTGACTGCGTAATCTTCGAGCTTTGAATATGTATTTTCCTAAATTTGAATGTTCACAATTCGTGTTTCCATTAATGAGTCGAATTTATTTAAATTTGGCCAACTTAAGTAATATGGTTTTAAAAACTGCTTTCGTAAATCTTTATACATGGGGCATACTAACAAAAAGTGGTATTCATTTTCAATAAAATTCATATAGCATAATTGACATTTTCTTTCATTTTGTGGAATATTAAAGTAACGTCCTCTTTCTATTTCTAAAGAATGTGATAAACGTCGAAATCTACTTAATGCTATCCTGTACTTTTTTCTGTAATCTGATCGAGGTATGGTTCTGGTTCAAACGAATGTTTAAAGCAGCTTTATGTTATTAATCTTCTTGAATTATTTATTTCACCGTTTGATAGTAAATATCAAGTATTCTTTGTTTTATAACGTTGTACGAAATATCGCACGTTTCTTGATTTATCCATAAGTTTGAAATTCCAAGCTGTTGCAACATGTTTTTTTATTTGGTAGCCCAGTTTTGATTGTTGTAAGAAAAATTATTATCGGCATCGTTTTTAAGAATTATATAATAACCCCTCGGGTTCTCATTTTTGTTAATTGTTTGTGATGTCTTTTTTGAAACGGATCATTTTATTAACCAATGCTCTGTCCCTATCTCTTCTTCTTGACTGTGTGGGGAGGCTGTATTTTCTGAATGCGGCGATTCGTGAAATGCATATTTCACCTCCTTATTATATAAATACGTTTTGCCAACGAACGCTTATAATATATTAATTGCAGGTAGATTAATGTCCGTATATGAATTGATAATGTATGACCAGATGTACATCGGTAAAATGCGAAACATACAGCGACTATGAGACTTCCCTGTGCCATTAGAACAATTTAGATAATTAATCCACAGAGTCCGTAAATTGAAAGTTCGTCATGCCGACGATTGTTGTTGTTTTTTGTTTTCTTTTCATTTTTGGGGATAAAACATGGCCTTTGGCAATTTACACTGACCTTAAAATGCTTCATCCTCTCTGTAAGTCTCTCCACCAGTTCTGCGGAGCGTAACTCTTCTGCTTCTATCTCCTCGGTGATCATTGTAATGTCAGAGCTCTCACTCATAACCGCTATCGCTGCGATAAACATGTGATCGTAATACTTAGCCCTAGCATTTAATGTGAAGTTTATTTGGCCCTAGATATTATGAGTTGCTCACCCTGTGGCATTGTGTGGCATTGTGTTACGATTCTAGCTAACCATGATTGCAATATTTTATATTTGTGTGGCTGGAAAAGTTTAAAATTGATCTAGTTCTAGGTAAAAAAGCAATATTTATTTAATGTTCACTTTCAAATCATTGAAACATAAAAACATCATTCTAAAGAAATCAATTTCATTCTCTTACGATGGCCGCTCCGGCTTTGTGTACATACCTGGATGCGAAATACATCTGTAGTCTGATACATGTGCGATGACCACCTTGTTCCCGGGTCTGTGAAGGCACTCTGCATAAACTGAAAGGGTCATTGATAAAACTTCTTCACAAACACAGCTTGACACTACTGTATGAATGCGCTAATTGCTGGAACTTAAATATAAGAATTCTTTGTAGATGTGTATTAAGATTTAGTAAAATCATAATTTTCTTTACCACTGCTTGATACTAAATGTATTGTTTCTAAACAATTTATACAACATTGTATTGATTTTAGACGAGGAAATATTTACTCTCTGGATTGTTCAAACATGAATTCTATCATTTAGATGTTTCTGGCGTCAGAGTAATGTATGAGATTTCTTGCATTTGAAGGGCTGGCGTATGCATATAGAAGACATGTTTACAAATGTTTATCAAATAATAGATCTAACTCTGCTATGTCTGTTGTTCAAACATTCTTCTCTTTTCCTCTTTTCCGCAAATGTTGGACATTATAAACACTATGGATTTTTCAGCGGTCGTTTATGTGTGGATACAATCTTGTTTAAAGTCATTGATCGACAAAACCATACTTGACCAAAATAAGAAAACATAAAAAGGATATTACTACATTCTCGAAAGTCATTATTCTGCAATTGAGACCGGAACTTTGGTCGGGAAATATATGAGAATACATGTAACATGATTTGACTTAGAAAATTAAATGATGACTTTGAGGTCTTTTCTTTTAATCATATTTATTTATTTATTCACGTATTTTGAAATGTTTGCAATACATCAATTATAGCTACATTAGAGTATTTAACAAGGAGCATGCAAAGTGCACATATTTAAATTCTACATTTATTCCAGAAAATATAACACTATTGATACTAACCGAATAATCATTATATTGTAAAAAAACAGATGTACGAACATGAATATCTTGAAATAAAACATGACTTACAGTCTAAGGCGTACGATGAGTAGTCACTCCCGTCCATCGCAATCAAAACAGTGATTCCGTGCTTGTCTGAAGGCTGGTCGCGCTCTGTCATGTCTCAGTGACACCTGTTTCTTTAAGTTTTCACTTGCTTTTAATAAAAGTAAATTATTCCCCTTTCACGCTATTCGTTTTTTATTTAAAAGTATTTTAATTTTGATTGTAGTTTGTATTAATTTGTATGTAAGTTCACTATAGATTAATGATTAAGATATATCTTGCTTATGTTTTTATTTAGATACCTGAGAGTTCATGATTGTATCTTGCACGCGATTAGTGAATCAAGCTCAATAGGCATTAAGTCCGATTTATGCGATTTGTCAGTCTGGAACAATATGTTTTATCGAATTCCGATGATATGAAATTCCAATGCGCTTACTGATTTACAAAATCAAGTGTTGTTTAGGAAGAATGCCGCGAACGAAATTCAGCTAATTATCATTTATTTAGTTGTTACATGTTGAGAAAAGAATTCTCTCTATCTCGCACATTCCACAAAGTCATGGTCCCTTTACACCGGGCTTTCATAATTATACGCGAACAATATTATGTTACACGTTCATTATCCAGAGTTGTTAATAGATTTATATTCAGCAACATGGATCACATTTTATTTCATAATCATAATACGTCTTGGAAATTACAACTGACAATGGTCATTAGACATCCAAAATATTGTTAAGACATATGGCGATAAATTATTCATATTTTTAAACATCTGTTTTAACATTATGTGTATAAAAATATATTAATGTTTCGACGACTAGTAAGCTTAGACTTACTGCCTGGATAGCATATATCTCAAAATTCGTCAAATGTGTGTATACGATCTTGTATAAAGTCATTTATCGACTAAACCATACTTGACCAAAATAAGAAAACATAAAAAGGATATTACTACATTCTCGAAAGTAAATATTATTAAAAAAAGACCTCAAAGTCATCATTTATATTTCTAAGTAAAATCATGATACATGTATTCTCATAGATTTCCCGACCAAAGTTTCGGTCTCATTTGCAGAATAATGAGATTTAGTAACATCATAATTTTGTTTATGATTGCTTGATACTAAATGTATTGTTTCTAAACAATTTATACAACATTGTAAATATTCAAATATCCAACGTCCTAATGGAAGCAACTTAGTTGTAATGATGAAGCAGTTTATGTTAATAAGCTGTCCATGTCCCTTAAAACTAACTTCGCCGTTTGAGATTTTAATCAAAGGAAATCAAAGTAAAGCAGCGGTAGTGTGGTACGTGTACCCAAGTACTAGTATTTAAGCTTACTAGTCGTCGAAACATCTCTGGATTGTTCAAACATGAATTCTATCATTTAGATGTTTCTGGTGTCAGAGTAATGTATAAGATTTCTTGCATTTGAAGGGCTGGTGTATGCATATAGAAGACATGTTTACAAATGTTTATCACTCTGATATGTCTGTTGTTCAAACATTCCTCTCGTTTCCTCTTTTCCGCAAAATATTGTTAAGACATATGGCATGTTAAAGCAAAATTAGATAGTTTACTCTAGGTTAGACCATTTTGATGTCTGTGCTTTTATTGTTATGAAACAGAGAAGGAAACATTTTTTTTATTTTGCCGCTCGATAGCAAACATGTTTCGAGCATACAAGCACTAATAGATTGCTCGAATACAAAGAGAAGAATTCGCTTTTAAATACTAGTACTTTGGTACACGTTCCACACTACCGCTGTTTTCCTTTGATTTCCTTTGATTAAAATCTCAAACGGCGAAGTTAGTTTTAAGGGACATGGACAGCTTATTAACATAAACTGCTTCAGAATTACAACTAAGTTGCTTCCATTAGGACGTTTGTGCTTATGGTAAGTAAATAAGATATTTCAGAAAATATTTGCAACCCCAAGGTTCAGAAATGTGTGGAAATAGAGTTTCTCTACAGATATGGTTAGGGATATGTTTGAATCCCCTTCCATTTGTTTGGTGTAGTTTTTCATGGAAAATGAAAATGGTAAGGAGTAGCCACAGTAACAGACCTCTTCACGTAGACCAGCAGAGAAGCAGATAATAATACAACGTTAAATACCAACTGTTCAGAAACAACTGGATTGATACATGTGTCCTAACCTTGGATCTTACAAGACCCAGTTTCAACGGAGCTCTTATATCGTTTTAGAGTAGTCCAGCAGACACGACTCCTAAACAATATATTTTATAAGGTATTTTACATACAATCATCAATATGTATTGTAAATTTGTCCGTGTAGCCATGCACAGAGAAACATCGCTGGTTCCATATCACTTTCTATTGCTAAGACAAAGAAATACGTGAACAGATATAATTGTTTTGTGGTTTTTTTAAAGTAATATATGCATATCAGGAATCGCCACACTCACAAAACACAGAGAGGAAGAGAGAGAAAGAGCATGTTTGCTATAAGTTTGTCAATTCAAATAGAACGTCACAAACAACTAACGAAAAAGAGAACCTTTGGGGATACCGCCTTGGAACGGTCAGTGGCAAAACAAATTGCCACTGGGGGTTTAAACCAGGTTCTAGGGTGCACCAACCTCACACTTGCCCCAACAGGTTCTCGTATCACAAAACAAGTACAAGTTGTCTTGGTGAAATAACTCCAACCCACCCATCGGCTCAACAATGTTGCATGCAAAAGCACACAAACATATAAAACAAAAGAAGCTAATAGCATTGCAAAGCCAAAGCGCGGGTACTCAATGATCTTACCGAGACCAGAGCACCTGGAGTAAAATCAGCAAGAACACGATGACAGGGATAAAAGAAACAAATCGAGCTTCTATGTTCTTTTAAGAAAAGATTTCCCCATAAACCTTCATAAACTCTTAAACACCTGCCACCGTCGTGCAACCAAAGAGGTAAGCATAATGATCAACTGTAGATGGGTTAATCACCAGGCCTGCAGAGCGCTGTAAAATATCATGTCGGTAACCTTTCTTTTTAAATTTACAGATGGTTTTTACGAATAACCAGGAGAAATTAACATTGCCTTTTATCTGCTTAAGTTAATAAATTAAATCTCCATAAAAAACTGGCTGTGAAATACCTTGTTGCAACAGTGATTTTAAACTGCACCTGTATTTATAAATTAGATCTGCGTATCGGCGATGAAACTTGCAAAATGTTTTCCTTAATTTGTAATACCGATAACCTTATTTTAAAAGTTTTTCTGTAATGCAAAAATTACGTTCATTGAAATCATTCACATCGTTGCAAACTCTTGAAAAGCGAACAAGCTGTGAGATATAAACCCCGTAAGATGTTGCACGAGGAACATCGCCGTCTAAAAACGGAAAATTTACTATATTAAAATTAAAGTCATCTCTTTTATCATATATTTTAGTAGTGACGTAATCATTTTCAATGGACAGATTTAGATCAAGAAAGTTAAGCACTTTTTCTGAAGTGTTTGCTTTATTCAGCTGTAGTTCTTTAGGATAAATCTTATTAACCAGTGATGGAAAGTGGTTATTATCTATATTTAATAAATCATCAAGGTACCTAGAGGTGTTGTTAAAAGCTTTAATAATATCATCTTGATGTTCGGTAGAAAGAGATAACATAACGTCTCTTTCATAACAGTATACAAACAGATCAGCAACAAGGGGTGCACAATTAGTACCCATTGGAATGCCTATTACTTGTTTATAAATAGAGGTACTCAATGTCAAATAAATATTATCCAATAAAAATGTGAGCACCTGGATAAGGTCTTGACAGGTCCATGAAGTATAATTATCATAAGAACCATCTGTAAAAAATGCTCTATGTTCATTACAAGCAATAAATGTTTCATTTTCTCTAGCAAAAGTTTTTTCAATGAGACTGGTTAGCTTGTCTCTTATTAAATTATGAGGGAGAGAAGAATATAAAGTTTAAAAATCATAAGTTGACAAACAGAACGCCTGACAATTATTTGATTTAAGCTTCTTTAAAACGTCATTTGAATTGTTTATAGACCAAAACAAATTTTTGCCAGTGGTTTCAAAAACTTTTTCGCAATACCTAATTACATGTTCTTTTATAGCTGTAAGACAAGATATAAGAGCACGGATAATTTTGTTGTTGTACAAGAACTAGAGTTTGCAATAAATCTTGCTTTGTACAGTGTTTTGTGCATTTTAGGCAAACAATACATAGTAGGTACTTTGTCTTGTTTCGGCTCAACACTGATTCTAAATTTTGTAATTTGTAGAGTGTGTGCAGTAACAATATCACTCTCAGATAAAGAAGTCAGTGTATAAGCATTAGTGCTATTAAGCTCTTCAGTTTGAACATTAATATAGTGTATACGTCACACTTAGAGAACATCTAAAAACAACAAGACAAGATTGATATGTGTAGTAATGGAAATATTACCGCCCACCCCAGCTAAACCCGAGTTAAGCAGAACGTATTATCTACAAATTAGCAAGCAGGATAAATGTTGATCAAGGCCGAAGGATGGCGTAAATATCTACAGAATATTACGGAAAAATTGTGTATATGTCTTTTTATTTGTTTTCAATGTGAGACGATATTGTTAGCAGTTGGAATATCAACCAAACAAGCACCTATAATACGACAACTTCGGAGAGATTAGATCTTTGCTTATGTGTTCGTTGCTGATTCTAGAACTTTGATGATGCAGTTAATGTTTATGGCGCGCTACTACGACTGGCACGTGGGAGTGGTTTGTCAAGTAATCAGTCACACTTCCGGTGAGGGTTTTCCTGATCAGACCTTTACCCCGGCAACCGACCACTATGTAGTTAGCATTCTTCTCGTGGCAGAGCGTAATTATTGCGGGTCCAGGATCTCCGTGAGTGCAGACAACACTGCCATCAATCTGCAACAGCAAAACAGACGTTAGATACTTCGTAGACTATCAAGTCATACAGGATTTCATTCAAATTTATTTACTGTTGAATTACTTATTATAACTTGCAAAGCGGTAACCCAAAAGGTTCTCTTTTTCGTTGATTGTTTGTGGTATCCTATGTGAAATTGATATTCTTACAACCCATGCCTGCTTTTCCACTCTGCTTTAAGGCTGAGTAGAGAGACTGAGTTTTTGAGTCTGGCGATTCCTGAGATGGATATTTCACCTTCTTTGCAACCAAAGTTTTCCGATCTTTATTTGCAAGTCTTTAAACCGAGCCTGTAGTATTTTCATATTTGTCGTGTTTGGTGGCTTTCAAAGTTCCCTTTCCATCTATTTCATAAGCCAAATTCTCATAGAACTGAATTATGTTCTTGTGTACAAAAAATACCTCCCTCTAAATTTCTTCAGCCTTGATACACCTGTTTTGCATTGCAGTTCGAAATTTTAGTAATAATACTATGTGTAGTGTTGGCTTACGCTTACTAGGCCTATGACAACTATCTATATAGTTTTCTTTCTCAGTGCAGCTTTGGCTTTAATTAATAATATTGTTCCAGAATTTCTTAAGGGATATCCACTGTCATACATTCAAATACGACTATCGTATTGTTTAAGGTTAATCTAACATGTGTTTCCTTCTTTGCATATTCTAGGTATTTAAGGAGTTAATTCCCATGTTCAACTGTGTAACTGAAGTTCACCACATTCAAACTTAACTCACTCTACATCCGCCTACCAAGACATTTGGCCTCTATTGAATGACTGCATTACTTAAACTTTTAAATTTGTTTAGGTGTTAGTAAATTTATGACATATAAAACATTAACCTGACCCCAAGACCTTTCATCTTCTCTGTAAGTGTCCTAACGAGCTCACTTGCCCGGTCTTTTTCCGTTTTAATCTCTTTGGTGACCATTGACATATCCAAGTTCCCACCCATCAAGACCACCGCTTAAATAAACAATATGTTAATTAAACATGATGTCATTTGATTCTACTTGACGACTGTTATTTTCTGATTTCTTCTTATTCTGGTATTTTTTGGTTTGGTGTTTAGTGTTTTTGATAAACTGGTGCAAAATAAAAAAAACAATCAAATTTCCTTTTCGGAAAATGCCACCCTATTTTTCAATTTAATGTCCTGTGGAATGATCATTGTCATAAATATTACTCACTTTCGATTGACATAAATGTGATCAGTTATACATTAAAGGAACATTCGAGTAAGATGCACTACAAATTAAACAATTTCTTTGAAAATTTAGACGAAATCTTTCCAAAATAAAGATCCTATTCAACAGTCTTTACCACGCCCACAAGAGAGTGACAACAGTAAATTAAGATATCTCGAAATTCTTTATTGTACATATATCGTTGGGGTGAGATATTAAAACATCCCTGCTTTAAAATGACCGAAATATTTAATATTTAAAAAAAAGTAATTTTAGAAGGACTATGAGCGTAAATATCGTGGTCAACGACCTTCAAAGGACGTAACTGATAACAACACTGATTGAATGTACAAAGACAAACCCTAAGTTGTTATCTAGGTGGAGGCGATATATATTAGAAATGAATTACCAAGTTCAAGATAAAGCTGTAATCCAATGCAAAGCCTTACTAATAATTGTTTTCTTAGTGGATGTTCGTAACAACTAAGACAATCTATTTCATACGAACCTGGATTTGAAATACATCTGAAGTCTGACACGTGCACAATAACCACGTTGTTTTCAGGTCGATGAAGGCTATCAGCATAAACTGAAACAGGCATGGTTCCATAAAGCAACGAAATAACGTAACGTATTATAACTTCTGTTATAAATATTAAACAGATTTTGTTGTTCTTTCTTATAATTGTATGACATGTTTGGCCTGAGATACAAGAAAAAACATGTGTTTTTTTTTAACGACAGCCGTCGCCGATCTGCAACCTTTCTCAAAATGTTCCGTCAACTTTGTAAAAAGAATGAGCTTTTTAAATTTAAAAACAAACGTCGCACAACCTTAAAAATTGTAATAACATCTAGAAAAAAATAAGTCTATATCTGAGTGGAACACGAATGAGTTCTTCTGTTACAACATGTATTTGGAGCACAGTGTTTGCCACTGTTTTGACATGCATTTTCCAATGTTGATTCTGGACAGACAATATTTGTTCATCATCTGATCTAATGTTTACAAAGACAAACTTCGCGGATATGTTCTAGAGATTAAAAACTACCATGCCTTTTTCCCGCCGAATTGATTTAGTCAGCATCATGAATTATCTTAATTGTAAAGTTTGCAGGTATGTTGCAATAAATCACAACGAGTTCTGTGATTTACGTATTTATTAAACTACAACTTATTGTAAACTCTTTCTGTAAGATAATAACCAGGAGAAACCTAAAGCGCTTCATAAATAAATATACACAGAGGCGAGTGATGATTGCCACTATACAACATGTATAAGTAAGGTTGTATTTAAATGCAGTTGTATCCCTTGTCTGCGCAACCTATGTAAACCAACGGTTAAATATAATTGTATTAAAACGATAATCTTAAGCAACTGATTGACAAGGTTGACAATTTACCAGCGTCCACACGTACAATCACTGAGTAGGCTGCTCTGCACTGTTACCATCGTTTGCACTATTCTAATCAGAAGGAATAAAATTTTGTTAAACATTCTTGCTGCAATTACAGAAAAATACTTTAAAAAGGTTTAATCAAGAGAAAAACTCACAGTCTAATGCATACGATGAGTACTCACTACCATCCATCGCTATCAGCACAGTTTGTCCATGTTGAACAGCAGGCTCTCTGGTCTCAGACATTTTGTACAGCTGAATTCACACGTTCTAAATTTGTTCCTTAAACTGAAGCCTGTTCAAGTTCCCATCCGTTGTTATGAGTTTTGTTTTGTTTTTATTTTAAATAACTGATTTCCAAATAATCTAATCTTTAGAATGTTTAATTTAATCATTATCTGTGTGTTTAATCTTAATGTGCGTTGTTAGTGCACCTTGTTTCACCCTGAAATATTATTCAAGTGCAAATGTGCATTTTGACAAAATCGTTCATGTAGAATATAAGCAAAAAACCGAAAAAACAAGTTTTAACATGTTTTACAAGGAATTTAGCACAATTTTACAATTTGTAACCATTATTGTTTGGCAATTGACATGAAAATTCGAATTAGTATCTAAAAGCTATAAGACGAGACAATTAATTGTGAAAAAATAATTATTATCTAACAAATGCAACTTCCCCCAAATTAAAAGACGGAATATTTTGAAAACGATCGACACAATATCACTTTCATAAGTTTAACGAAACCTACATAAAGATAAAAAAAAGATCTGGCATCTTACTTACAAATGTATTACTCGACGAACATATCTAACAGGCATTGTTTAGTGAATATTTCTTTTCAGTCTTTCTGTTGTAAGTTTCCACCATACAATCTTCATACATGTATATGCTTTACATAGTTTTTAAATAGAAAGCACAGGTAATTTCTTAGCAATATGGTGTGTGTCCCCTTTGGAAGACAAATGCCATAGATAAGGGCCCGTTACTCTGTCTTTCCGTCAGCCCGTCTGTCTGGGGCGATAAATTACGTTTACTATTTCTAATGTTTTCGTCGTCGAGGTTTCAATTAATAATTTTCATAACAACAGAGTCTTGATCTTGATGTATGCAAGCTCCAGAGGTTTAAATAACATTAGAAAAAAATCCCCCTTTTTGTACTGGGAATAATTTTAAAAAGTTAAAAATATAAAGTTGACAAAAACTTTGCCGTTTCTTAAAAAGATTTCTTCTTAACCCATGCTCTCTTTTCTTACCAACTTTTTGCTGCGTGGGGAGGCTGTGTTTCTGAGTGTGGCAATTCCTGATATGCACATTTCACATTTTCATCAAACGTTTATTATTCACTCCTTATGACAACTTGCAGGATCGGGAAAATAGCAATAGTTTATAGATCAAGGTAACATCAGACAATCATCTCTCCTTTTTGTGCAGAACGACAAGGCGGCCAATTCTACGCATCTTTGCTCTGGTTTGAAGCAGCGTATATGTGCACAAGCAAACGAGGGACATTTATCATTTCAGTCAAAGGACGGTGAGCATATGGCGTCGAAAAGGCAACTTACGTAGTAACATTTTCAATTTTTGATGATCAGTCGCAAAATAACGAGTTCAAAATAAAAATATCAAAAAAGTAATATATGCATATCAGGAATCGCCACAATCACAAAACACAGCCTCCCCACGCAGCGAAAAAGAAGAGAGGAAGAAAGATAGCATGTTTGTAATATTTGTCAATTCAAATAGGACGACACAAACAATTAACGAAAGAGAGAACCTTTGGGGATACCGCCTTGAAACGGTCAGTGGTAAAACAAATTGCCACTGGGGGTTTAAACCAGGTTCTAGGGTGCACCAACCTCACACTTGCCCAAACAGGTTCTCATATCACAAAACAAGTTGTCTTGGTGAAATAACTCCAACCCACCCATCGGCTCAACAATGTTGCATGCAAAAGCACACAAACATATCAAACATAAGAAGCTAATAGCATTGCAAAGCCAAAGGGCGGGTACTCAATGATCTTACTGAGACTAGAGCTCCAGGGAACAAATCGAGCTTTAAGGTTCTTTTAAGAAAAGATTTCCTCATAAACCTTCATAAACTCTTAAACCCCTGCCAACGTCGTGCAACCAAAGAGGCAAGCATAATGATCAACTGTAGATGGGTTAATCACTAGGCCTGCAGAGCGCTGTAAAATATCATGTTGGTAACCTTTTTTTTAAATTTACAGATGGTTTTTACGAATAACTTGGAGAAATTAACACTGTCTTTTATCTTCTTAAGTTTGTAAATTAAATCTTCATAAAAAACTGGCTGTGAAATATTTTGTTGCAATAGTGATTGGAATAGTCACATTCAAAAAACACAACGTTCCTACAAAGCCCAAAAGGAAAAGAGGACAAGAAAGGATAAATTCACTCTATGATCAATTAACAAAACAGAAAGTTAACGAAAATGGAGACCCGATAGTACCCCAATCAATTCAACAACAGATTTTTTAATCACATTCTATTGCTTTAGAGAATGCTCTATTACATGGGAAATTCATTTGAAACGTTAGAACAAGTAAGTTACATTCGCTTTGTAGAAAATATAAAAGTTACAAAAAGTCTGGGCTAAAGGTTTTATCAAAATAAATGAATATTATGAATAATGATTGAGTTCGTACTCTTAATAATTTGAAATCTTAGCGGAATATACATCTTTTCCATTGCTTTTGTTTTTAATTGGTTGCGACTTCCTTGATTACGGTAATGTCGGAAGCATAAGGGGTTGTTAGATCCTTGCTACCGCGGCTAGATCTGTGATGCTGAAGGTGATCTTTATGCCGCGCGACCACGACTGGCACGTGCGAGTGGTTTGTAAGGTAATCAGTTACACTTCCGGTGAGAGTTTTCCGCATTTGGCCTTTACCCCGGCAGCCGGCCACTATGTAGTTAGCTTTCTTTTCGTGACTCATAGTAATAATTGCAGGTCCTGGATCTCCGTGTGTGCACTCAACAATACCTTCAATCTGCAACAACATAACGCACGAAATTAAGTCTATATGGTACTTTATTCAAGCTCTGTTCTAACGATATGCATTCGTTCAAATTGTATGAAAATGAATTTGAAAACCCAATAAACACGACAAATGTAAACATATTGAAGACAGGGTTTGATTGATCCTGATCATGAACAGTAACAGATATGCATATTATTACCCACGCCACCAAGCCCCATTTAAGCGCATCTCATAATTTACACCATTTCAATTTTTTCCATCCCAAACGACGGTGCACAATTGGCATTAAACACGGAACCTTCATTGCGGTATTTGCAAATTAACAGTACAACGTCCTGATTATTATCTCTTATAAATGGAGTTTTTATTTCTAATAGCACTCTCTTTTCTTTATTTTATTATAAATTGATATACATGTAATATCATTATAAAGTTATCAAAACACACATTTTAACGAAAGAGTGATCTAGCGCATTTTTAAAAATCTAACAATGCGATAGATCGTTCCCAGTGAGATAAGTAAATGGCGGGATATCAAATGTGAATCACGAATACATCTTTAAAATACGCGCGATGGCTGAACGTTCTATTTACTGCTTAAATAACATGACAATGATAACCATTTAAGAAAACGGTTGACCTTTTGAGAATTTAAGTATATAATCACACGATTTACTTATTTATAGAAATATAGGATTTGCCTTTATGGCGTAAGGATCAGAATCATGCAATCGCATTCGATTAATGAACCAATCATAAATACAAAGCCGATGGGATAACTATATTAATAACCTTATTCATTTTGATTTTGTTTATTGCAAAATTATAAAGCGGTTGAGCTGACCCCGAGTACTTTCATCTTCTCTGTGAGTGTCTGTACGAGGCGACTTGCCCGGTCTTCTTCCTCTTTTATCTCTTTGGTAACCATTGTCATTTCCGTATCCCCACTCATCAAGGCCACCGCTAAAACACACAAATGTTATGTTATGATGTTAATTTCCTCCACTTTCAGAATATACATGTACTGGTTTGTCCTTGATGTAATAATTATGCTGTTTGGTTGCTTGTTTGTTAATGTGACGCAAAATATGTTAATGCAACTAAATTTTATTCCTTCTTCGAAAATGATGCGGCCATGAGACTGCCTTTTCTTCATGCTCGTAAGTTTAAAGACAATGAAGATACACGATCGATGCATATATAATAAAGAGACAATCGAATCCTCAATTGCATAAAACAAACTCGGGATAAAATTGTTTTAGTACATGTATAATAAGGTACAATAGTCATCATCGGCTTAATTTTATATATAGGGATACGGAAATGCAAGGTCATATTATTTGCAGTATGTTGCGAATCCGTTAATCAAAACTAATGAACATCTGCCAAGAAACTCTTTAGATTACCATGCACCAGATATTTAACTGTATGTCGCATACTGGGATTGCGTAACGATGAAGATATCAGTTAAATCTGAAATCGGAAACGTTTCCTTTCTTGATGTGAAATACAGCTGAAATATGAGACAACGCCTGAGACATATATCTACCTGGGCTTGAGATACATCTGAAGTCTGTCACATGCACTACAAAAACTTTATTTTCAGGTCGATGTAGGCTCCCTGCATAAACTGGAACATAAAAGGCTGCATAAAGAAAATAATAAGGAAATTATTCTGATGACATTGTCACCCAACATTCTGAATAGGCATGATAGCTACTGAAAAAAACTTATAACTGTATGTGACCCCACCTCAAATCTTTCTACCTCAAATGCTATTGTTGAGAAGATTGGTGGGTTGGAGTTGTTTCAACAAGAAAACTTGTACTTGTTTTGTTATATGTAAACCTGTTGGGGCAAGTGTGAGGTTGGTGCACCCTAAAACCTGGTTTAAACCCCCAGTGGCAATTTATATTCCAAGGCGGTAACTCGAAGGGTTCTCTTTTTTGTTAATTGTTTGCGGCGTCTGATTTGAATTGACATACACTAATAATAAACATGCTCTCTCTCTCTTCCTCTCTTCTTTTTCGCTACGTGGGAAGGCTGTGTTTTGTGAGTGTGGCGATTCCTGATAAGTAAAACTTTTTATGAAAGATATGGTTTAGATTCACGACAAAGCGTACTGTTGGGGATAGCGTTAATATGACTTGATTCAGTGATATTCCAAAAAATGTTGACGATTTAAATAATGTCATTAATGTCATTTCTATATTTGTATTATATTTGATAAATCATCCGTTAAAATAAAGGACGAAACGTGAAATCAAAACACATTTCTAATTTACCTGCAATACACAACATTTTGTTGCCTTAACATAAGCTCAAGAATCTACATAAACTAATATAACGTGCTAAATAGCTAATAAATGTTGGCATTTGCCGCAGGATTGCACACTGTGAAATCTGCGAACTTTTCACAGAGACAAACAAGACCTGTTACCTGTATATAACCGTTTTTCATGTTATAACACCTAACTGATTTCCTAGTGTTTTTGGATGCTGACAGACTTTGCAGCCGGTCTGAGCCAAATATTTAAAATGATCTGCGACAATGTTGAGCAACTGACTGGTTGTTCCCAGTGTCTCTGCTGATCAAGCCACACCCTCGAGACTAGTGAAGTTACATGTGAACAATTCTTTAAAATTATCATACTACTCTAACAGCAAGAGAAGAAAATCTGTATGATATTAGTGCTGAATGAAATCACAACAGAACAACTTAAAATTTAAAAAAAGCGACAAAACTTACAGTCCAGTGCGTAGGCAGAGTACTCACTTCCGTCCATCGCTATCATCACTGTTTGTCCGTTGTTATCGGCATTTTCAGTGGTCTCAGACATTTCTTTGTTCGGTTTAAACTTTTCTTCAAATCAGTCCTATGTACTTTGTTAGCGGTTGTGGTTGAGTTTTTAATTGTTTAATTTCAATTGTTTATGCTGTACGATACTAAAGGTACTGTTTATTTATCCGCATTGTCTATAATGACCAATATTTTCCTTTCGAAGTCCTAGGAATTGTGTGATTGTTAGCGACACGTGCGGTTCAACGAAATAACATTTACTGCTTATTAAAGGTTTTGCATAAATAGCATGTCAGCTAGCATACTTAATAATCGCAATATATATGTAAATATAAACAAGTTTATTATATTATAAGGGCATCTATGCATAAACCTAAACCAAATATCGTACTGTACTGAGTTAAAATGAAACTTGACAAAATTACTTGGCCATGAGAAATAGTTTATTTTATTATGTGTTTTACAAGTTTTTGCCAAATATCGTACATGATTACTTGACCAAATGATTGTATTGCTTTGATTCACAAATAACCTTAATTGACTTGCGTCGCTACACGTGCATTCTTCTATTTCTTACTCGTAGAAGCATAACAAAAGATTAAATTAGGCTAAAATGTGGAACAAAGTTAAAACAAATACTGATTGGTGTCACGGTTTCAGTGCAGAAATTAATTTTTAGCTCTGTTTAACATTGGAACGCTGCGTTAAGACCAAATACTACTCTAATTAAAACATCAAACAGTATTTAAGTATCGAAACCAGTAGTTGTGCTGGGACTGCTATGTTCTGATGGAGAGCAGGTAGTATGCAGTGTGCTGCACTAGCGATATGACAAATCGAGCACCTGAAGTTCTTTGGAATAAGAACACTCTAAGCTCTCCATCTTTTGAAGGTTATAAATATTATGCAAATTATAATCAGATAAGATACACCTGTCTGACATATACTAGACGGCTACTTGGACTAGTTGCTGAGAACATTTATCATATTCTCTTTGACTGCTTTACCGCTCATGTCCCTACTTCAGTAACATACTGATAACGACTGAACATGGGCCAAAGATATCTTCCTTAAGCAAAACATGAACAATTTTATCAACTGTAGTACAACATAAGAGCTGATATTTTATAGCGATTTCCATTCCAATAGCCAGAGATACACCGTGCTTAAGTTACATATTGTTTATTTATTGGCAAAGAGACAACTCTGTAACGGAGTATGAAATTAGAGGCCCAATGTTTTATTCGGTGAAAAAAAACAGATAAAAAATCCTGTTTTCTTACTAGTGTTTTAAAAAGTTTATCTAAAAGCTCTTTGGGCGGTTACTCCTGAGGTCCCCTTTTTTGTTCAGTGTTTGCGATTGACAATCATTTTATCAATCCATGGCCGGGCTTTTGGACGTGGCAATTCCTGATATGCACATTAAACCTTTTTTCGTCGCTGTAAAAACAAACCTGCATGCACAATAAAACAGGCCATACTGCTTTTTGATTTCGAGTGTTCACAGCGAGCGAGAAAAAACAAACTTACATGAACAGCTGTGAAAAGTTAAATAGCAATAGGTTCACTTTGGCTTTCTGGTCATGCCAACAGTCCTTAAGTCGGCTAGTAAAAAAATACTAATTTAGAGTCCGAAGATGAAAAATCGAACCCCAACCTATCTTGCATAAAATAAGTTAATCTGCCTTAAAGATTTCAAAATAAATGCCATCGTCAGAGACTTGGTTGGCATGATGTCTCTCTTTCACGCTTCCATCAGTTAAAAGCACTGCTTTATCGCAATCTTCGACTGCAAATGTATCAGGATATTATGCAAAAAGATCATTACGTCCATGAGGCAACAGTGGTGGCTAGTATATATAAACTCACTTTGCACCCACAAAAACGATGTACTATAAGACTGATCCGATTTAATTTAAAGGTAAGAACATTTTATCAATGGAGAATAACCGCTTGAAGTAAGTTGCAAAAATGTGAATTAATTACTTCCCTTAAATGAAAGAAAAACATACGACGCTTTGTAAATGTTATTATCTGTATCCAATACGGTATTGAATTCTTTGAAATACAGGTAACTGGGCAGATTGCGAAACGCTTTTAACGGTTACATTTTGATCTTATTTTACATTTTTATAACGAATATTAATAGACATGTGTCACGGCGAACGGACAACGAGAAACGTTAGTGGGAAACGATGTTTGAACAGGGAAAACATAAACATTGCACAGTTGTACAAAATCACGAGATATACGTAGTATCCTTTGTATATATTATTCTGAAATAAATGCCGAACATCCCGTCTGGTTTGCAAGTTCCCTTTTAAAAGAACACGCTTTATTCGTTTTGAACACATTCTTACAGTCTGAGATAGCATGAACCTTTGGTGTCGCCAAACATATTCAAAGCATTTATATGTTTTCAATTCTGCAATCGAACGATCAACTGTTATTCTCTGTCTAGTAATATATCTGTTAAAACATTTTCTTATAAATTGAGCTGAATGGTGTCATAAGTTGGCGCCTGTTTGCAAAAATTTTGTCTTCCAACAAAACACATTTTTGGGAAAAAGCAGCTCATTGTCCATTTGATTCATTGGTCTATATTGTTGGGCGTCAAAGAACATAAATTTCTTTTTGTGAGAATGCTATTATTGTCACACATTTCAATTGGATTTATGAAATTTACAAATGTCTAAATATAGTTTCAAATGGTAGTTTCGAATACGTGTAAAGGTCTACAATTAAGCTATAAAGAACTACTTGTTTATTGTCTAATGAGTAAAGGGATAACGCGAAATTTAAATTGTGCACGGAAATGTGTATAAAGGCATACGCAAGGTAATGCCGTGAATTTAATCTTTGTGCTTTTGCATGCAACATTGTTGAGCCGATGGGTGGGTTGGAGTTATCTCACCAAGACAACTTGTACTTGTTTTGTGATACGAGAACCGGTTGGGGCAAGTGTGAGGTTGGTGCACCCTAGAACCTGGTGTAAACCCCCAGTGGCAATTTGTTTTGCCACTGACCGTTCCAAGGCGGTATCCCCAAAGGTTCTCTTTGTCGTTAGTTGTTTTGGCGTCCTATTTGAATTAGCATACTTATAACAAGCATGCTTTCTCTCTCTCTCTCTCTCTCTCTCTCTCTCTCTCTCTCTCTCTCTCTCTCTCTCTCTCTCTCTCTCTCTCTCTCTTCCTCTCTTCTTTTTTCCTGCGTGGGGAGGCACATTTTTATGAACACTCGTACGTATTTCTGTTGAGTTACATTTTCAGGATAACAGTATGACAATTGGCGCTCGCTCAGGTACATTAATTTCTACAATTATACAAAAATTGTTTAAAATATCTTATCAAATTAACACTTGCATTTCACCTTACAACTGGTGTTACAATCATCTGTGATATGTATACGTCTCAAGCCTATGCAATTATTTTTATATGTTTCATGGTTACATTTGAGAATGTGACCTTGCCCTAAAAATCCCGTGCTGATAGCGCAATAAATACTTCCGTTTAAGCAACAGTTCTGTCAGAAACAAAAAAAAAACAAAAAAAAACAGAGTAGTACGTATTAGTGAAGAAGAAGTTATTTCTATTCTTCGGACGTATATTGCTCATCCAACGAGTTGGATCGACGTCATTGATGACATCAAGACAAACAACAACCATTTAATTAAACAATTCTACCAAAGTACAATACAGCCGTAGTACTGTTAGGCAGCTTAACTTAAATGGTAGTGTCCATTATCTCTTCTAAATATTTTATCTCATGTAAGCTCCATGATTCGCGGACATATTTTGTTAACACTCAGAAACAACTCCAGCACGCCATTATGTAAATGAAAGCAAAAATTACGTTTTTGCAAATTTAATTCAATAAAAACCATAACGACATGTATATTTTACTAGTACTTTACCCTCCCTTTATAAAATTTTACATTCAAAAAGTAAAATAGGCATATCAGGAATAGTCACACCCAGAGGACACAGCCTCTTCACACAGCCAACAAGTAGAGGGGGAAAACATGGGTAATAAAATTATCGATTTCAGGATAGACACAACGAGTACAAACAATTAACGTAAAAGAGAACACGAGGGGTTACCGCAAACCAATTTGCCACTGGGAGTTTAAACAAGGTTCTAGGGTGCACCAACCTCACACGTGCTCAAACAGTTCTCAGATGAACAAACATGTCCAAGTTGTGTTATCGAAAAAGGTCCAACCCACCCATCAACTCGACGATGATGTACCATAAAAGTACAAAAACATATAAACATAAGAAGCTCATAGCATTGTCAGGCAAAAAGATGGGTACTCAATGAAAATAGCTTTCCTGATATGCGTATTTTACTTTTTATACCGTTTTAGCATAGTATCATCGAATATGACAAAGAAAATCTAGAATTTGTCCTCGGCTGCCCCCACTGCTGCAACAACATTTGTAAGAACAAAGAGTCATAACTCTGATAAAAATGTCCACAGGAAAAACATCATTTATTTACGATCATCAACACATCATGCTTGATAATCTTTCCAAGTTTGAAAGAAATCCGCCTGATAGTTTAGGAGGAGTTCATGCTTTGGCGGACGTACGGACGGACGAGTGCAACTCTATATGCCTCCTACTTTGTTGGGGCATAAAAGTGTACCTCAACATACTTCCGATTTCCAATCTCGTTAAAAGGTACTCCGTTAACACACATCATTTAAGTCAAAGAGTGTTTTGCAGACAGGTATTTACCTACGTTAAATAAAAACAAATGTATAAGCTTAACAAAATAACACACAACATGTTACACAGCACCTTCAAATCAAAGCATACACGTTGTGAGGGTATTGTGTCGAGTTCAGTTTTTACGTATTACACCCCCCCCCCCCCCTCAAACACACACACACATTCATCCATCTACTCATTCTCACTCGCTCCTTACTTACAAGTCTTTTTATTGTTTGCTTTGTGTTTATGATTACAAACAATATGACTCGAAGTCAAAATATACGTTCGTACCATAACCACATACTGATAACATAAAATACACGAAATAGAACCACATTTGTATCATTCATAAACGTGTATTCTGCATTACGTGAAATCATACTGTAAAAATAAAATTATACATGAAACGGAATCAAATATTAATACTTCGTAAACTTTTCTGTCGCATTACGTATGTGCTGATAAAATAATTTACATGTAACAGAACAACACATATATTTTTTATTTTATTTTTATTTTTTATATTATCCTTTCTTAAAGTTTATTGTGCTTTGCTCTCTGGTGATTCAGGCGATGTCGGCAAAGTTGGGGATGTCGGCCAACCTGGTGAGGTTGGAGATGTAACCGATGACGAGGAAGACGGGGATATTGGATCCTTGCTACCGCGTCTTTTTAGATGCTTGCCGATATGCAGGTGCAACCCGTGATGCTGTAGGTGGTCCTTATGACGCGCGACGACAACCGGAATATGTGAGTGATGCGTTACATAATCAGTTACACTTCCGGTGAGGGTTTTCCGCATCTGGCCTTTACCCCGGCAACCGACCACTATGTAGTTAGCTTTCTTCTCGTGACTCAGTGTAATTATTGCGGGTCCTGGTTCTCCATGTGTGCACGCAATATTACCGTCAATCTAAAATTAAAGGAATCTATATCCAAGCATTATATATACATATATTGTGCTGTTTAGCAGAACTGTTCTTTTCTGTTCTGCATTCAGTGTGCAATTTGGATAAAAATATTGATTTATTATTAAAACGGCGTATCATATTGGGAAGTGTCTTCAGTGACTTAACAGCCACTGAGCCTGTGGATTTTGTTTGTTTTCACTGTGTAAATATTGTATCAGTCCAATGTCTGTGCTACCATGCTAAAATATGGTAGCTATCTCAAATGTTGTTGTACTCTTATTTAAGTAAAACTTCTTTCTTTTTTAAATTCAAATATTTATTGTGTTACTTAATTTTGAAGTCTTTTGTCATAATCAGTTTGATACTTAGTTGCATAATTGACATCTTTAATTCTTTGTAAGCGGTTTGACAATTTCATTACCGATAAGATGTAGATATCCCTTATAGTTGTCAGGGAAATGATTGCCCGAGGCAGATAAATTATCAGAAGTTTAGGGATTTTATAACTACATCAGGACATTCTAATTTTGACTCTACACAAAGAAACATCTAAATTTTAAACAAGAGCGAAGGAATACCGCTCACAAATAAGGATTACCTTAACTGCATTTTATAAATAGTATTTTATATTTTAACATTTATTTGCAAATGTAAACATTGCACAGGAATACCTGAAACAAATATTGTGAACATTAATTTATTGTTATTTGACAATATTAATAATTTATTTGGAACAAAGAAATAAACAAAGAAACTTTACACCTGTTCCTTACTACCGACGGAAACCCGACGAGTTTAAACCTGTTATAGATGTCTTGAAAATGTTTAGTCATTTTCACATTACTGACGATCTCACATGTTTTATTTACATCCGTTAATACGAAAATAAAAACAATGTTGTGAATATGAAGTTTAGATTTCAAATGTTCTTGATTGATATCTTATATTGACATTTGACCTTTCGAACATTGATAATCAAGCAGTGCCGTTCATTGCATGTGGTTTTTCTGAAAATTCAGACTGATTTCGTAAGATTACTGATAAATAACTCCGCCGCTGAACACAGAATACTGTTAACCTGAAAATAGCACATTGAAGGTTCCATGTTCAGCGCCATAGGCAAGCCGTCTTTTGTATTAAACTTTTACTGTTTACTAGTGTAATATTTTTTGCGCTAAACATTGTGCTAGGCGGCATGGGAAGTTATAGGCATTTTCATTACTGCCCATGAACAGGCTCAATCAAACCAAGGCTGCAATATTTTCATATTTGTCGTGTTCGGTGGATTTCAAATTGCCATGTTATCTGTTTTGAAAACTGACCTTAAGATCTTTCATCTTCTCTGTAAGTGTCTTAACGAGGTCACTTGCCCGATCTTCTTCTGCTTTAATCTCCTTGGTGACCAATGACATATCCAAGTTCCCACTCATCAAGGCCACCGCTAAAATACACAACACATGCAAATAAGAGAATTTATTTGGATTTTATTTCATATAATATGTTAAAATTCTTCTTTGTGTCAGGTTGCTTGAGACGATGTTTTTATGTTAATGAAACGTACCTAGTTAAAACTCGAGTCACACACATTACCATTAGTACAGGTACAAAATATAATCGTACCAAATGTATTTATGACAACGATGTAAACGACCGCATTACTGTTTTCGCCAAAATTTCGTATTAAAAATAGAAAACGACCCGACAAAGGATCCTTGAACAGGTTTATGACAATGGTCATGATGATATATATACAGTGACACATTCAACAAATAAGTATTACCTCGCGGACAAGGAAGATAGGGGAAAAGTAAGCGTGCCTTTGTCAAAATTTCAAAAACCATGAAGTACGGATGAGATGTTTGAGTGACAGATAAATATGGGACCCAGCTGAACTGAGATGCAAAGTGTAAGTTAAATTTCTATCTAAATATGAGATTAAGCTTTAATCTAATGTAAGTGTGCGTTGTTTTCTTACCGAGTGTGAGGAATACCTGAAAACTTAACTAAAGTGTTAATTGTTTTTCTACCTAAATTAGAATTTAAGCTTTGATCTAATGCAAAGTGCGAGTTGTTTTCTACCTGAGGGCGTTAGACAGCTATAATCTAATGCAAAGTGTGAGTAGTACTCTACCTGAGAGCGTAAGCCAGCTATAATCTAATGCAGTGTGAGTTGTTTTCTACCTGAGGGCGTTAGACAGCAATAATGTAAAGCAAAGTGTGAGTTGTACTCTACCTGAGGGCGTTTATAGCTGTCTAACGCCCTCAGGTAGAGTACAACTCACACAATGAAAAGTGTGGGTTGTACACTACCTGAGGGCGTGAGACAGCTATAATCTTATGCAAAGTGTGAGTTGTACTCTACCTGAGGGCGTGAGACAGCTATAATCTAATGCAAAGTGTGAGTTGTACTCTACCTGAGGGCGTAAGACAGCTATAATCTAATGCAAAGTGTGAGTTGTACTCTACCTGAGGGCGTGAGACAGCTATAATCTAATGCAAAGTGTTTGTTGTTTTCTACCTGAGGGCGTGAGACAGCTATAATCCAATGCAAAGTGTGAATTGTTTTCTACCTGAAGGCGTGAGACAGCTATAATCTAATACAAAGTGTGAGTTGTTTTCTACCTGAGGGTGTGAGACAGCCATAATCCAATGCAAAGTGTGAGTTGTTTTCTACCTGAGGGCGTGAGACAGCTATAATCTAATGCAAAGTGTGAGTTGTTTTCTACCTGAGGGTGTGAGACAGCTATAATCTAATGCAAAGTGTGAGTTGTACTCTGCCTGAAGGTGTGAGACAGCTATAATCTTATGCAAAGTGTGAGTTGTACTCTACCTGAGGGTGTGAGACAGCTATTATCTAATGCAAAGTGTGAGTTCTTTTCTACATGAGGGCGTGAGACAGCTATTATCTAATGCAAAGTGTGAGTTGTACTCTACCTGAGGATCTGAAACAGCTATGATCTAATTCACAGTGTGAGTTGTACTCTGCCTTAGGGCGTGAGACAGCTATAATCTAATGCAAAGTGTGAGTTGTTTTCTAGCAGAGAGTGTGAGACAGCTATAATCTAATGCAAAGTGTGAGTTGTACTCTGCCTGAGGGCGTGAGACAGTTATAATCTTATGCAAAGTGTGAGTTGTTTTCTACCTGAGGGCATGAGACAGCTATAATCTAATGCAAAGTGTTTGTTGTTTTCTACCTGAGGGCGTGAGACAGCTATAATCTAATGCAAAGTGTGAGTTGTACTCTGCCTGAGGTCGTGAGACAGCTATAATCTAATGCAAAATATGAGTTGTTTTCTGCCTGAGGGCGTGAGACAGCTATAATCTAATGCAAAGTGTTTGTTGTTTTCTACCTGAGGGCACGAGGCAGCTATAATCTAATGCAAAGTGTGAGTTGTACTCTGTCTGAGGGCGTGAGACAGCTATAATCTAATGCAAAGTGTTTGTTGTTTTCTACCTGAGGGTGTGAGGCAGCTATAATCTAATGCAAAGTGTGAGTTGTACTCTGCCTGAGGTCGTGAGATAGTTATAGTCTAACGCCCTCGGGTGAGTTGTTTTCTACCTGAGGGCGTTCGACAGCTATAATCTAATGCAAAGTGTCTGTTGTTTTCTACCTGAGGGTGTGAGACAGCTATAATCTAATGCAAAGTGTGAGTTGTTTTCTACCTGAGGGCGTGAGACAGCTATAATCTCATGCAAAGTGTGGGTGTTTTTCTACCTAAGGGTGTGAGACAGCTATAATCAAATGCAAAGTTTGAGTTGTTTTCTACCTGAGGGCGTGAGACAGCTATAATCTAATGCATATGTGAGTTGTTTTCTACCTGAGGGCGTGAGACAGCTATAATCTAATGCAAAGTGTGAGTTGTTTTCTACCTGAGGGCGTGAGACAGCTATAATCTAATGCAAAGTGTGAGTTGTTTTCTACCTGAGGGCATTAGACAGCTATAATCTAATGCCAAGTGTGAGTTGTTTTTCTACCTGAGGGTGTGAGACAGCTATAATCTAATGCAAAGTGTGAGTTGTACTCTACCTGAGGGCGTGAGACAGCTATAGTCTAATGCAAAGTGTGAGTTGTACTCTGCCTGAGGGCGTGAGATAGTTATAATCTAATGCAAAGTGTGAGTTGTTTTCTACCTGAGGGTGAGACAAAGCTGTAATCTAATGCAAAGAGTGAGTCGTTGCTAACGTGGATCTGACACACAGCTTAAATCTAATGCAAGTTGTGAGTTGTTACATACCTGGATGTGAGATACATTTGAAGTCTGACACGTGGACGACAACCACCTTGTTTTCAGGTCTGTGGAGGCTCTCTGCGTAAACTGAATAAATGATATATATCGCATAGGAAAAGGAGAGTGGTACACATAAAGATGTTTTCTCGTTGAAATGCGGCATATCAATTTACTGATTATGAATTTCGTAGTAAGATCTTGCAAGAGGTCGTAGTATGTTAAAGGATGTTGCTGTACGTGACAGCATAAATGAATGATAAATAGACAAAATATTTTATTAAAATAAAATTTTTATTCGGAAAACAACACTACCTTGGGGGATAACAGTTTGTTACAAACTAACTTGTCTAAAGTCATAATATATCACTCAAAATTTGATAAAGGCCACTTTGTAGTCTATAATTATAATTATTGAGGTTAACTTGAACATGAGAGTAAATATTATCTAAGCGGAAATACTTTAGGCCCACAATAGTTTTTAAGTTATTATTTAATAAAGAGAACAATAGAACGCATTCGTACATTACACTTAACTTCCTCAAATATAATTTATTTTCATTAAACAAACATTACTTATACCTTATATAGATCTGGCGTGCATATTTATAAGTGAACCTTTATTGATTCGCAACATACGGTGATATCTAACAATACATTAGCCGTCGAATGTTTACAAAGACTACATCTGTCGTTTTGTGAAACGCTTCATGTAAAACGACACCAAACTGATTTCGTAGAGAATAAATATCCTAACTTATTCTATACCAACCACGTGCGTTTCAAATGTCTTCTGTTACCATCTTCCTTGTGTAAAATGTTTTTTGGTGGATCTCCAATCATTATGCATGTTTGGTCACCCACTATTACCGAAAGACCTTTTCTCTGTACAGTAAATCTTACTAATCAGTCATGTCACGTAACAAATGGAAGAGACTCTGTTACATAATTTGAGCCGGATATCCGTTTTAAGTAAGAAAAGAAAGACATAAACTTACAGTCCAAGGCATATGATGAGTACTCGCTCCCATCCATTGCTATTAACACAGTGGTACCGTGCTTTTCAGCACTTTCTCCTGACTCCGAGGACATTTTCTTTTCGAATCTATTCACAATATTGCGTCTATTCTTTCACTAGTTATCCGTCGTACTTTATATTAAGTATACCGTTACTTCACCGTAAAGACGGATGTAATCAATATCCTCTATGTGCTCTTTTTTCATTCAAATTATTTAACCTTGGACTCGTTTGATTTATTATTGCATTAATGCAGTATGCACAAATACAGTCAACAAGAAGATATTGCACGTACAATTTAAGTATCTGTAATCTCCAATAAATTCCAATAGGCTGTAAATACATCCAATCCGCTTTAATAGTTGTATAACTAAGTCAATACTATTTTCTTGTTAAATGCCTTTAAACTACATATAATTCAAAACAATTTGTAAGTTAACCTTAAAATTGTTATTTGTTTGGCATTTTAAAGTTTATCAAACACAACCCAACACAACTCAATGATAAAATATTAACAGTTACACAGTTTTTAATATTGTTTATTAAACGTCACGGTGAATAGAGTCCATACTGGTATTTTGATCATTCAGTTTATGACTATGCATATCATATTGGCATGAGTAATATGATACTGAGAGTGATATTGTTAATGCACACACTCTACAAATTACAAAATTTAGAATCAGTGTTGAGCCGAAACAAGACAAAGTACCTACTATGTATTGGTTGCCTAAAATGCACAAAACACCGTACAAAGCAAGATTTATTGCAAACTCTAGTTCTTGTCCAAGGGGTGATCATTAAGTTTGTGGAAAAATCTTATAAAACGAATATTCTTGAACTTAAAGTGCTAATGATATTTTCAAAAGTTATGTTCTACATAGAAAGATATTGTTTTGAAAATGTTATTTTCATGCTCACACACGGTTTCCATTGTAAGGCCAACCGTTTGCAATGCGGTAACCCCTCGGGTTCTCACTATCGTTAATTGTTTGTGGCGTCCATATTGAAACAGATTATTGTTATACCATGCTCTCCTCTCCTCTTTACTTTTTGGCTGTGTGGGGAGGCTTGATGTGGACATTCCTGGTATGCATTTTTCACTTTAATGATGTTCTCACTTTTCTTAACATATGTAAAATATAGATAAATTATTGATTTGCGCAAAGTTTAATTGAACTGCATTTTGCTTGTTAGAGAGATTTTGATATGTTTCTTTTTTATCAATAACAATACAACAATTGACGACACGAGCAAGCCCTTCGCGGTCAAACGCGTTTCGTCTGTTACAAAAGCACATGCTTATTATTTGTTTTGTTCATGTGCTACAAGACGAATAGTGTACATTCAAGCTGTATTGCGAAAGCACGCTATAGATTCATGACGTCCGTCTGCATTTCTTTGTGTCTACTTCATGTCTTTGGTGTTTATAAAGACAATAACCAAAGCATTCGAACAGACAAGCAGAACAGATGTGAGGGCGGTAGGGTCACAACTGGAAAGTATTTCGCCCTTGTGTGGGGACGTTAAATATCGCTGTAGAAAACTATTTCTGTCATAGCGGTACCTTACCCTAGTTTAATTTGGTTAGTCAGTTTCGTTCTCAGTATCTGTAAGTTTATTAGGATACGTCACACGCCTGATAAAAAGCAAAGCGTGATCTGTTCTTTATGGTGGCTGATTTATGCCATTTCGTTTTTTCGTTATTTCGCCGCGAAATAACGCCAAGCGAAAAGACGAAATAACGAAAAAAACGCCACGCGAAAAGACGAAATAACGAAAGAACGCCAAGCGAAATAACGAATAAACGCTATTTTTGCGCGAAATATCGAAAAGTCGCCGTGCAATAAAACGCCAATTTAACTGTACAAAATAGCGTTCTTTCTAGCTTCGCCTGGCGTTTTTTCGTTATTTCGCTTGGCGTCTTTTCGTTATTTCGCTTGGCGTCTTTTCGCTCGGCGTTATTTCGTTATTTCGCCTGGCGTTTTTTCGTTGTTTCGCGTGGCGTTTTTTCGTTATTTCTTCTTTTCGCGTGGCGTCTTTTCGTTATTTCGCTTGGCGGTTTTTCGTTATTTCGTATTTTCGCGTGGCCTTTTTTTCGTTATTTCGTGTTTTCGAGTGGCGTCTTTTCGTTATTATGTATTTTCGCGTGGCGTTTTTTCGTTATTTCGTATTTTCGCGTAGCGTCTTTTCGTTATTTCGCTTGGCGTTTTTTCGTTATTTCGTATTTTCGCGTGGCGTTTTTTCGTTATTTCGTTTTTTCGCGTGGCGTTTCTTTCGTTATTTCGTCTCTTCGCGTGGCGTCTTTTCGTTTTTTCTCTTGGCGTTTTTTCGTTATTTCGTATTTTCGAGTGGCGTTTTTTCGTTATTTCGTCTTTTCGCGTGGCGTCTTTTCGTTATTTCGCTTGGCGTTTTTTTCGTTATTTCGTATTTTCGCGTTGCTTTTTTTTCGTTATTTCGCCTTTTCGCGTGGCGTCTTTTCGTTATTTCGCTTGGCGTCTTTTCGCTCGGCGTTGTTTCGTTATTTCGCGTGGCGTTATTTCGCTTGGCGTCTTTTCGTTATTTCACTTGGCGTCTCTTCGCTCGGAATGCATGTTTCTGGCAATGATTCGAAGTGCAATGCACAAGAACCGTAACTCTACCTTCTTTCGTTATTTAATTATTGCCCTTTGATTTATTTTACAGAGCATTTCTTGTGCGGAGCGTAACTGTCACCATAGGTTCAAATGACTCCAAACTTGGTATGCATGTTTTTTGCAATGACTCGAAGTGCACTGCACAAGAACCGTATCTCTACCTTGTTCCGTTTTTGAATTAATTTTCTTTGATTTTTATAGAGCATTTCTTGTCAGGAGCGTAACAATGTCACAATATGTTCAAATGACTCCAAACTTGGTATGCATGTTTCATAATAGCAGTGTTAGGTATGCTTTGCGACAATATTGCTCATATTTTGTCCCATTAATGTCGTTAAATTATTCCCCTTTGATTGACTTTATAGAGCATTTCTTGTCATTCTTTTAAATTATTCCCTTGATTGATTTTAGTGCCTTTATTGCCAAGGACTTAACTTGTTGTGCATGTTTCTTGCAATCAGACAATTAAAAGGTTATTTTATATGTGAATTTTGTGCAAATACATTGCTAATAACTGTAGATCAATAAATTATCAAAAATTTCGTTAGGCGACACATCTGACTCGTGGAGCTCTAGTTTATTTTATTTGTTAATCAACTCAAACCAACAAATGTTTTTGTTGTTGGGATTGGGTGGGAATTCAGGCACCTATCCATCACACCCCACCTGTATTTCTTTGTTTGACTTTTTATTTCTCAAAACTCGCACCAATCAAAATTTGTTGGTGGTTGTGGTTGGGAAAAATCATTGGTACCGCCTCTGCCCTTCCATTTCTATCCCCCGCCGCGTAGCGGGATGGGGGTATAGGAATGGTCTTCGTTTGTCCGTCTGCCTGTCCTTCCCTCCTTCCGTCCGTGAATAGTTGTTTTTACCCATATGCCCAGCTTTACTGTTGCTACACTTTGCGCATGTCAACCGGAAGGCGAAAAGACGAAAAAACGCCAAGCGAAATAACGCCACGCGAAATAACGAAAAAACGCCAAGCGAAAAGACGCCAAGCGAAATAACGAATAGACGCCACGCGAAAAGACGAAATAACGAAAAAACGCCACTCGAAAATACGAAATAACGAAAAAAAGCCAAGCGAAATAACGAAAAGACGCCACGCGAAAAGACGAAATAACAAAAAAACGCCACGCGAAAATACGAAATAACGAAAAAACGCCACGCGAAACAACGAAATAACGCCGAGCGAAAAGACGCCGAGCGAAATAACGAAAAGACGCCAAGCGAAATAACGAAAAAACGCCAGGCGAAAATAGAAAGAACGCTATTTTGTGCAGTTAAATTGGCGTTTTTTCGCACGGCGACTTTTCGTTATTTCGCGCAAAAATAGCGTTTTTTCGTTATTTCGCGTGGCGTTCTTTCGTTATTTCGTCTTTTCGCGTGGCGTTTTTTCGTTATTTCGTCTTTTCGCGTGGCGTTTTTTCGTTATTTCGTCTTTTCGCTTGGCGTTATTTCGCGGCGAAATAACGAAAAAACGAAATTGCATAAATCAGCCACCATAGTTCTTTACTAAAAATAGCCACAAGTAATTTAGGTCGTTTGTTTCTGTTTATTGGTTTTAAATAGGCACAGTTTTGTTCATTTATAAACAAATTTACCAATTGTGACGACATTTTAAGGGGTTTTCCATGGATAAGTTATCTATTGGGTGTGTATGTGAGTAGTTACGTGTGTTTATTAAAGACCGTTAATTCTAAACATTATTAACTGATAGTTGTTGATATATTTTCGTGTTTGCTTACCCGATATAATTTAAATAATTCGAGATGTTTGATATTGAATTACATCATTTCGAGTATAGCATAATACATCGTGAATAAACGCAGATTGCACTTTATTATATGTTATGACATATACATTTCCTATATTATGCAAGGTTTGCTGGCGGTTGATCGTTTCATTCAGAAACAGGAAGCTTTGAAAATTTACTACATGTATAATATATTGGGATTTTTAAATGAATTAAATGCATGATTATAGCCTCAGATCCCTTTACCTGTGTGTTTATATAAAACATTTGAAACAAATTTAATAGTATAATTTCTTTTATCTAAAACATATCCGACTGATACAGTGACCAAGTCCTCAATTAAACCAAAGACCTCTATATATAAATATATATAGCTTATTGATCAACCTAAATGTGCATAATTTGCACTAGAGTCTAATGGAATAAAATATAGTAAAATTGTGTTAATCAAACTTCATTTTCCAGTTTCTTTTTTTGTAATGATCGCCTTCTTATCAAATACTCACATTCGTTTGAAAAAAAAAAGATTTAAAAAAAAAGTGAAATATGCATATCAAGAACGACCACATCTAGCACCACCAGACATAGCCGCTCAAAAAAACAATCTGAACTGAATTCTTCATTCATCATTCATTTTTTTTTAAATACATATACATAATATCCTGACAGGCTTTGTATTTTGGGTGTCATATTACCGAGCTGCTGAAAACCATATTAAGTTATATATTTTAATGAAATGCCTTTCTTTTGAAATGCGGACTGATTCTTTTTCATTTCATACAAACGTCATATACTATTATTAAAATTAATTGCTTGCATGTTAAACATACTAGATTGTTATGCACTTAAGCTCAAAATGTTTGTTAATACTACTTCCTGCAGCATGCCCGTTGCTCATAAAATTGAATTTGATATTTTGTTTAAAATTTACTTGCCTAGTTTTTTCTTGCCGTAAAAATAATAATAATAGGTGAATTAAATGGTAAGGTAATGAAGCATCAATCCTAGTTAATTGAATTTTTTCTACACTGATGCGATCAACACCATGTTCTTTGAATGTATGAGTGCCAATGCTCTACAGTTTTGTTAACAGGTTATCCATCTGGAGGCCGTTGAGCAAGATACAAACATCTTATTAACGGACTAATGCAGTGAAGGACATTATTATGCATTTACATTGCTGACCAGTCAAACCGTCTGCAATATTTTAATATTTTATCGTGTTGGGTAGATCTTTTCCGCCTTTTTGTAAAGGTCATATTAAATTAAAGACATCAAACTTCAACGAAACGGAAGCCTATTTTATTTGATTGTTAAATTCTGCGAAGTCACGCATTGTTAGTCCGTCTTTCCGTCTGAAGAATTATCCTTCCTTTTGAAATTCGCAATAGCGATATTTGTGCAGTGTCCCCGTATATTAAGTCAGTACTGTTATCAGTAAAAATAATAACCCGTTACCTATGTCTTGCAGTGATGGTAACGTATATCAGGGCTATCCGATCAACCTTTTTGTGGGTTGTCCCGGCAAGCTCAGTTGATTGCGTCGCCGGAATTGCAGGTCTAGGCGCTGTCGCCGTGACGTTGCGGGTTCGTTCCCAGCTAGAGGCACTATCATGTTATATAACAACCGTCTATTTTAATGATTTTAGATGAGCGTAAATTGGATATCTCATCGACATGGTGGTGGCTGTAGCATCTGTGTCCAGTCACAGTTGAAGTGATACGTGCCTAGCATCCGAACTTAATTAATTAGGATTGTGAGTTCTTTTATCCCTGTCATCGTGTTCTTGCTGATTTTACTCCAGGTGCTCTGGTCTCGGTAAGATCATTGAGTACCTACCCTTTGGCTTTACAATGCTATTAGCTTCTTATGTTTTATATGTTTGTGTGCTTTTGCATGCAACATTGTTGAGCCGATGGGTGGGTTGGAGTTATTTCACCAAGACAACTTGTACTTGTTTTGTAATAGGAGAACCTGTTGGGGCACGTGTGAGGTTGGTGCACCCTAGAACCTGGTGTAAACCCCCAGTGGCAATTTGTTTTGCCACTGACCGTTCCAAGGCGGTATCCCCAAGGGTTCTCTTCTTCGTTAATTGTTTGTGGCGTCCTTTTTGAATTGACATACTTATAACAAAACATGCTCTCTCTCTCTCTCTCTCTCTCTCTCTCTCTCTCTCTCTCTCTCTCTCTCTCTTCTTTTTCGCTGCGTGGGGAGGCTGTGTTTTGTGAGTGTGGCGATTCCTCATATGCATATATTACTTTATTCCAATAAGAGCGTCATGGGCCTCTCACACGTGCCTTTCAGACACTAAAATGTCCGTAATTAATTGTCGGTCCTTACTCCTATTGCTTTTTTTATCTTTTTATTTTTTTTTCTAATGGAAAGGTAAAAATGTCTTAACCATTTTCATTGTCAGAGCAACCGCAACTTCACACAAATAGAAAATATGGGGACGTTCAAAGATGTCATTCAAGAAAGAAAAGTCGCTTAGACAAAATTAGTTGTTTCCAATGCACGCAAACATTTGATATGCATACGTACATCCCAAGCACCCAGTGCAGAATTTTGAACAAATCGTAACTCTTTGATCTTCACTAGTACCTAGGTTTGTTCTGCATAAGTAGGGAGTAAAGAAGAACACGGATTTTTAAAATGCTCAAGTTCATAATAAACACTAACAATTAACTTAAAGGAGATCCCTTGCTACAGCCAGTAGCCGAACATTTTTGCCACAGAGGATTTAAACTAGGTTCTACGGTGCACCATCCTCACACTTCCCCCATAGGATCTAATAGTAACAAGAGCCATGTTACACAGGGTCAATCCCCCCGCCGGAAATAAGTTACCTGAAGGTTGTACTTTCGTATAATTTACTTGGAGAGGAAATCCTTAAAATGCCATAAAGTTATGGTCATGCTGAGTACAGTTTTCAAGTAAGTGGATGCAGTTTGAAGAAAACCCCTAAAAAATAGGCAAGGTAGTGTTATTGTTTTTACACACTGCATTACCTACCAATGTGCTCTGTCAGTATATGAAGTTTGAATAAAATCCCTCTAGTAGTTTTGGAGTTATGCTACGGACAAAACTTATCAAGTAAAACTGATAAAGGGGAATAACTCATAAAAAATAGGCAAGGTAGAGTTATTGTACTTGCACACTAAACTACCTACCAATGTGCTCTGTCAGTATATGAAATTTGAATAAAATCCCTCAAGTAGTTTTGGAGTTATGCTCCGGACAAAATTTATCAAGTAATTCTGATAAAGGGGAATAACTCTAAAAATAGGCAAGGTAGAGTTATTGTTCTTGCAAACTGCACTACCTACCAATGTGCTCTGTCAGTGTATGGAGTTTGAATAAAATCCCTCAAGTAGTTTTGAAGTTATGCTCCGGACAAAATTTATCAAGTAAACATGATAAAGAGGAATAACTCTAAAAATAGGCAAGGTAGAGTTATTTTTCTTGCACACTGCACTACCTACCAATGTGCTCTGTCAGTGTATGAAGTTTGAATAAAATCCCTCAAGTAGTTTTGGAGTTATGCTCCGGACAAAATTGTTTCGGACGGACGCACAGACGGGGGGATAAAAAACAAGTACAAGTTGCCTAGGTGAAATGACTCTAAACAAACCAAAACTCGACATAGGACACAAACATATAAAACGTTAGAAACAAAAGGTATTGTCAGTCAAATTTGGTTTGCAGTGCACCTGGAGTTAAATTAGCAATAATGTGATTGCAAATACTCCAAAATAACTCTAAGGGATAAGTAAGAACGATTTTCTCCTAAGAGAAAGTCATGTGTTCATGCATGGTCATTTCAAGCGAACTTGTAACTATAATGGAGGTTTCCAGTTACTCTTGCAGACGAGGCGCTTGTTTTCAAACTGAATTCAAAATTGAGAATGCCTTTATTGATTAGGTTGTAATTCTCGAGTTCATCTTAATGCAAACGGACAGTAGCAGCGATACTGTTATGGAAACCGAAGGGTAACAGAAGAACCATGTGATTTTATATGAGGAAAATGATAGATGAGATGAAAGACTAGATATGGCTTATAGGGTTCCGACAGTATAAAACGCATAGAAGATATGATACCGTTAATTAAACAAACCATAGATACAAGTCCTGACATACTAGAAAATAATCTAAAGTGCTAATTTTGAAACTTTAGAGATACTAGACCATCCGTAGTCTCATGCATACAATCAGCCACCAGTGGGAAAGTAGTAGAAATATTTATGCATCATTACCTTTTCAACAAAGTGTGATGATCTTTAAGGGTTAAAAAGGTTACTACTCCATAAAATTCAACGGTCAGGTGTCGTCCAAACTGGTGTATTAATAAACCGAATTATGAATTAAAACACACAAGTTGGAACCAATCTTGTTTCAAGGGAAGAAAATCTGAAATCCAAATCAAATGAGAAGCAGAAGATAACTCCCCTATCTAAAGAGTAAGGGAATTACTGTAGCATCGACGTGTTTACTCTACATCTGAACCGGCTGCGTTAACTATGGAAAAAGCGCAATATGATTAAAAACATTGCCACATTCAGAAAGTAAGGATAAAACAAATGTACTTAGACACATTTTTGAGACCAGTTTAGCCTGAATTCAATCAGAAAGAAATTGATAGCTGGAAAAAATTAATTGATTGAGCTTCTACGAAAGCCATTTTGAAATTTAGTGAGTAGTTAAGCAAAAATGAACTTTTTTCTATGTATCAAAAATGCCTAAGGAACAAAGACTAATGTTCCCACTGCGCGAACAACGGAATGATTCCAGCCTTGTATGTTGGTACATACTGACACAAGTGTTAGGACTAAAACTCACATGCGAAGAAAGGAAATGTTTGACTCAAAGCACTACAGACATGGTTAGTAATAGGGCGTTTCACGCGAGATAGGCGACATTGACAACAAAGCGTTTTTGAGAGGTAGAAAATCATAAGGGATGACCTAGACTGCCAACCGCTACATTTAAAGAACACATAAAAGGGATAGGATGCACATTCTAGTCTAACTACATCCTCTAAATCTTTTGGAATAGTCACTTAAAACTGACAATGAACAGACAAAGATTTGCGATTTATTTGTGACGGAACTATCAAAGGAATATCGACGGGAAAAGGAAATGGAAAACAAGAGAAAGGATCACTGGTCTTATGGGAAAATGCGAAACCTACAGAAGAACTGCAACTACATTAACAAACAGTTAGCCAAACCAAGTAAATAGGGTCATACAGGCGTCGTGAAAGGAGATAAAAGGTATTTAGGAATCGACCACTTTAAGGGAGAAATAAGTTCTGGAGCCAGAGTAGCTCTCAGAAATACTGACGATTTGAACGAAATTGAAGTTCCGACAACTAGAAAAAATGTCATCTAGAATAATTTGCAGAATTTAAATATCGCAAGAAGGACTAACAATAAGCAAAACTGAAAAGATGATTGAAGTTGAAGGTTTTGATAATCACTACCATAATAATCTTCGTTCAATACATTATGAATATTTTAAGCTTACAATATACAATTTCCATATACATGTAACACTACACTTAACATGGATTGAATTGATCAAGGACTTGCTTAACAATTTAGGACACACAGCAACATTAAATTTCAAAATTGAACACCGATTTAATTTAATATATCTTCTTTTAATTACATGAATATGGTTGTGATGTCAGTCTCTCATTTCTGGAAATGTTCCTTTAAATACTGAATGGGACATGAATTAACATTTAATTAACAAATGCCAAGCTGCAAGGGAAGGACGAGCATCCTAAGAGCAAATAACATCATTTTGTTATTCGCTTAAACGAGACCGCTTCAACATTTCTAAATTACGGTAATGCCATACACAAGCCAATACGAAAATATCAGAATAAGAAAATTAAAAAAAAAACTTAAATCAATACATTTGTACAAATACAAATAAATCGCTCATTGTGAAACTTGTACAATTAGAAATTATATGTTTTTCTACAAATGTTTAGAGGATACAAATCAAAGTTCAATGCAAACGTTTGTTTTCCTTTTGTTTTCGTCAAAGCTTAGTAATTTTAGCTGAATTATTTTGTCCGGACTGAGCATGCGAACTCAACAAAAAAGCCACAAATGAATACATGTAGATTTCTACACTCACCAGCAATCAATTATTCCTAAAATTAATTCTAAAACTTTTAAATGTAATCAGTTTTCCATTGTTAAATGTTTTGATCCCATTTAAGAAGGTTGCCTTTGCGATTATTAAACTTATTTTGATTTTTCTTTTGGTGATGTTGGCGACGAGGGAGATTTTGGATCCTTGTCATCGTGTTTCTTGCTGTGTTTAATATGCAAATGTAATCCGTGATGCTGCATGTGATCCTTGTGGCGCGCGACGACGACGGGCACGTGAGAGTGGTGTGTGACGTAATCAGTAACACTTCCCGTGAATGTCTTCCTCACCAGACTTTTGCCGCGACAGCCGACGACTATGTAGCTAGCGTGGTTCTCGTTACAAAGTGTTACTAACGCAGCACCGGGTTCTCCGTGAGTACGAGCAATAGTGCCATCAATCTGAAATAATAATAATAATGATGATCATGGTGGTGAAGAAGAAGAAGAAGAAGAAGAAGATGATGATGATGATGATGATGATGATGATGATGATAATGATGATGATGATCATCATGATTTTATTTCATTAATAAGAGAACTTATTTGAAAAAAATCCAGTTTACTCCGATACCCTGAGTAACAATCAACACTGCATTATGAAATACACAAAATATCTGTTTTCACAAGAAAATTAAGCTCTCAAAACTTGAGTTTTATTTATAAAACATAGAAGTAAAAAGCGAATTCATTTTTCCAGTACGCTTTACATATTAGCTGCCAATAAACCATCTTTGTATGTTTTCGAAATAGTTTTATTATTTATGGAGTTCATTTTTAGAAAAAATGGATATTGTTAACGGTTGTTTCTTCTAATGCCTGTTGATAGTTAAAACCCCGTAATTCATACCCGATGTCTTAAGTATGAGTTATAATGCATGACTCATCAGTTATAACATAACAATTCATTTTCATTGCTTTTAAAAATGCCCATGCTCGTGTTTAAAATGTCACCAGACCTGGTTATATTATTCAGTATTCTGGCCTCTTAATTGTTACTCTTGCTTTCCTCAGGCCTAATCGCCAACAGTCCATTGAATGTCAACGAAAGTTACCTATATCTTTAAGATAGTGTCCATAGGAATCTAAATTTCTATCAGCAAACATCAAGATACCACATATATGACAGTTCCTCCTAAATGCATATATAACAAGAAATATCGTTAAAAAAGATAAACGGCGTTGATGGAAAAGATTTATATATACATGTATATAAGAAAGAAAGAATTACAGAGAGGCGAAGCAGACACAGTTTAGTTAGTTTATTTTACTTGTTATAGCTGTTGACGAACCCTCCTGCCTTCTTAGCATGACCAAGAGATTAAGCGACCGAATCATGACAACTTATAAATTCATTTAAAGTGTCTTTCAAAAAAATGTTGAAGCTGTTGCAACAATTTCATACAGTGATAACAAGTCGATTAAAGAAGCAATGTATTACATTAAGTCTTGATCTACATTTATTCAGTTTCAATAAAATACCTCTTGTAGAGTTAGAACTCAAGATGAATAAATGTCATTGAAATTTAATATAAATAAATAAAAACATCCTGTTACAAGAGCGAAATCTACCAACTGTTACGTAAATTAACTTTAAAAAAGTGTCAGTACTGAGTATTGAACCCGGGGCCTCACGCTCGCGAGGCGACAGTGTTAGCCACTACACTACAATCAACTTGTATTTTGAACATGAAATTAACAATCAGTATCAAAAGAACTAGAAAGGAACCAGTAAGAACTAGAAATATCTACACTTCCTTTTCGTTTTACACTGTGTACTGTACGCAAGTTTTTACCTGACACCCAAGAATATTCCATATAAAATTGTATTTAAGCCATCAATATTGACTTAACTGGTTATTTAAATCGTAAATATGTTTTTCTCCAATACAACACCCACTAACAACCAATCGAAATAATCTATTTGATTTTTCCGCTGCATAATAATAAAAATCCCACTAGATACCTCTCCACCCTGCTAGATGCCTCTCTGGTGTAAATAGCTACCAATCGAAATAGTTTATTTCATTTTCCCTCTGCATAATAATAGAATATGAGTATTATTTACAACATTTCATTGGTCGAAAAACTAGGTCAAAAGTGAGCTTAGACAGCTAACGCCGAAAAACAATAGGAATGCAACGCAATCGTACCCAACCTACTAACTTGTTACAAGAATGTTTCAGCTATAGCGTTGAAACAGGATTTTCGCTGCTAAAGTATTTAAAAGGAACTAAAATCTACTGTTTACAATAATTATACATCAAAAACGTCCTTCTGGATTAAGAAATGGAACATTTTTCACTTCTGTGTTGAACTACTTGTGTGTTTCTATAGACATTAAGGAAGAAATGTCATAAATGTAGTATCTAGATGATTTCTTATGGAAATTCAGATTTTTCACACAACGATGCTTTGTATGTAAGATTTGAGTCTAAACATTGAACAAATCACTGGCCTTGAGGTGTTTCATCCTTTCAGTGAGTCTTTCCACGAGTTCCGTCGACCGCAGTTCCTCTGCCTCGATCTCCTTGGTGATCAGTGAAAAGTCCGTGCTACCGCTCATCACAGCCACCGCTGCAATGTTTAATGTTTTGTTCATGCAGCTGTATTAAATAATCGTGGAATGCAGGCTACATGCTTGTTTTTAAGAACATTTTTCCGTGATTAACATGTTATCATTTGAATAACGAACGTTAGCAAAATTAATACAATAATAAATTGCATATAATGCAGGTTGCTCCAATTAACTGCTGGCTGCTGTACTCTTTAGGCTTAAGTATCAAAGAAAATAACGAAATCAATTAAAGAATGATAATGATGTGCTATTAGTTTGTTCATAAATGTCAGTATTAATGTTCAAGACGTAAAGTGGAATGTTGGTTGATGTAAGCTGTGTGCTTTTACAAGTCAAGAGACTGTGTTAAATTGCATACTGATAAACATGTAATGTTTACAATTGGAAGTTATGTATTTTAAACTTTTAGAAACGGTACCACTTGTATCCAACACGTGTGAATGTAGAGACCGCGATGCCGCGAGGTAAAGGTTCATTTTACAAATGTTTTGTTTTGACTGTACGTGCGTCATTGTCTCACTGCTACTCACCAGGATGTGAAATGCACCGAAAGTCTGACACGTGCGCAATGACAACTTTGTTTTCAGATCTGTGAAGGCACTCTGCATAAACTGAAAATACATTAGAAAACGTTTCAAATGCATCAAAAATGATAAATTTTGTAGTCTGGTGACAAATATTAATTGTTCATGATCGTGCTCTGATAAATAAACTTTAAGGCGCTTTGATGTTTTTCTTGGTTATTTATTTATAACAAACGTGTATTTGTGTATATGTGAATGGTAAATATATTTATTTTTAATTAACACGATAATTAATGGTCATCCCAATCTAGGTTTTTACAACTCTCTTAATAATATATGGCAGCTGAAGGCCGTCGTCGGGACGGCTGTGATGTCTCTGCTGTCACATACTTTCAATTAACAAAATCAACATCTTTCTTTGTAAGCAAGGTCTTGCTGTTGTTTTATATTTGGACTGTTAAAATACTCCGCATCATAAAATCTGTTGAGTGATATGATAATGATATGATTACTATCTTGCTGATTTCGAATGAAGCTCTTATCTAAAACTAGAGCCTAGAGATGATGTAAATAAATTTCCGAACAATTTACAAAATCGATCATTAGCCTACAAGATGGAGTTTTTACATTCTGTGATATATACCGCTTACTCTGCTGCATCTGTTAAATGTCTCAAATGTCGGAGAAAAATATATATACGAGTAGGCAATTAATCGTTTGTAAGAACATTTTTGAGATATACACACATTTGGTCCTGACAGAGTTATTGTCTTTATTATCATTGAGCGTTGTTTACCTATGTCGTAAATTGTAACAGATGTTACCTTTCCAAGTTCAAATCAATACATTATATTTCCCGGACTTTTAAATATGTACTATGTTTGTAATAATGCATGTTGTTCACAGCTTTTCTATCGTTAGAAATGTTACGAGCATTTTTACGATCTATGGTTCCACGACCCCCTCAATATCTATGTCGGGGAACATATTTCGTAACCCTGAAAAGGTTGATATAGCTACATGAATGTTGTCACATATGACAACGATAAATTTGGTTTATGTCAGAAACGATGAGTTTGTAATTGAGATGACATTATCTTATCTACAAACCTAACATTGTCGGTATGAGAAACGGAAGCTCCAGTGATTTGTTACTAACACAAACAAATAAAATAATGCAACCGATCAGATGATGTGCATGTACATGATGTAGAAGAAACTTGTAAAATGACATTTTACGAATAAGGTCACCGTGAGGTTTATTCTATTCAGTCCTGGTGAACCTATAATTCTGCTAACATCTTTTAGTCTTTCTTTCAGTGTGATGAACTTTTTTCAGGAAATGACTATATAAAGAAGCTGACAGTTGTTTTTCTTGAAAAGATTTACAACGGGAGCATATTAAATAACGTAGGGACGGTCTAATAAAATGTCAGTCTAATAAAATATGCTTAATTATTACACACCAATAGAATCGTGATTCACAAAATCTGCATGTACTGAGTAAATATCTGAATAAAGTTTCTATTACAACAAATTTATTGCAGTATTTTGTTATTACAATATCGCATAAGTAATTGGCACTGGGGATGGAAATTGCGTGAATTTATGTTATTTATATAAAAATTTGTACAATTCGCGACTGGTGACAAACTCTCGGTCAGAGTATGCGAACAATCAGGGAGGGTCTACACAGGCAACAAATGTTACTTAAGCACATGTAATTACCATTGCTTAAAGAGTTACTAAGCGAAAACTAACTAAAGTCTATGTCAAATGATAAAAAGTGTATATTCCTTTTAGTAACCATATCTATAAATTAAAAGTAATAAACAACTTACAGTCTAAAGCGTATGATGAGTACTCACTCCCGTCCATCGCAATCACCACTGTTATCCCGGGCTTTTCTGATTCCTCTCCAGATTCCGCCATATTTAATCGAAAGCTGAACTGTCCGTTTTTATTAATCTATTTTACACAATATAAACTGTACTTTTCGTTTCGCTTAAAATACTTAACTTATCCGTAAAATGATCACGTAAGTTACTACTATCTTTTCACTGTTAATCTTGCAATATGAAACCTTGAGATACTTGAGAAATTTTATGATAGTATCTCACACACGATTAAGGAATCTAGTTCAATAAGCATAAAATCCGATTCATGTTATTTGTCAATCTAGAACAACATGTGCTATCGAATTCCGATGATATCACATTTCATGTTTGGTGGTTGATTGACAGACACAAGTGTGGCTTCGGAAAAAAGATAAATGAAATGAAAATCGGTTTTGCGTTACAGTGTTAAAACCACGAGACGCATACAGATGCTTCTGCTTTTATGTGCTCACTTTGTGTGAGCGCTTGAAGTCCGATTTGAGCCTTATCGTCTCTGCTAATAAATCTAGTAAAATTTAAGTATTTACTTAAAAAACGTAAATTAGATTCGATATGTATAAGATTAAACTTCCGGTATAAAATTTTAATAATGTTTACATGAGAATAATTTATTTTTAATTTCCAGTCCTGCTGTAGTATTAATTAATGGATTTCGTGTAGATCAAATGCTACGAATTAAACATTGTTATTTCATTATTTTTCTTTACACAATCATTTCGTGTTTTCCGTTACGTCATTTAATTACTTTTTAAGTTTAGATACAATGTTATTTTTACTATTTTTTACATAAACTGACCCATTCCACAGAAAAGGCTTCTCGGAACGTTGGGACTTTTTAAATTTGTTCATGGAAACATGGCGAAGATTTAATCGTTGATTAGCAGAGCTGCCACCTGTCGGCAGAGATGACCAACATAGAGTATGAAGCTAAGGGGTTTAAAGACAAAACAGTGAGCTCTGTATATATCAACAAACGCGTCTTCACATGAGCGGCTTGTCTTAGATGATCTGCCAAATATGTCAAAAGATATGAACGCCATATAATATGCGACAGATAACAAAGCTTGAATTAAAAAAAATATATCGAACCACTAGGTTTGAACAATAAAAGAAGCCGTTTTAAGAAGAAAACCCCTTTAATTCTAGAAAATTCTAGAGGTTATTATTTCTTATTTATTTCTGCTAACGTTATCTACATAACTTTTGATCAAAACGCATTACTGTTAGGAAAAATAATAATGTTCTTCCTGACTTTACACAAGATAACGAGACCTAGCAAAAATGATAAAGGCCATGCGTCGTTATATTCTGAAAGACATCTCTATCCATGTTTTGAAAGATTAAAGGTAACCTGATGAAGGTCTCTGATCCAGCTTATATATTCCAACCTCAAATCTTTCTGTGACTTTTCTTGTTTACGTAATGACCCGTCCTAACTTATTCATTCATTATCTATTTAGACATCCTGTCAGGACAAGCTGCTGAATCTATTTCAATGTCAAAGTAACGTTATTTGAACCATGTGAAAAAAGTCTGTTAAAACGTCATTTGAAGATCGCTGAGAACGACACGTATTTAATAACACTCCTAAGGAACTCTTGCTTCAATATTTACGCCTGTTTCATATGGATGGTTTCAGTATCCATACTAAGAAGAGATTTGGATTCGTTCAGTCACTCAAGGGATTATTTTCTCAGATCTCTTTTAAGAATTATATTATATCAGTTCCTTTTATTTATTTTTCGTTAGGGTAAATTCATATTTAATTTGGGGACCATATGTCGCTGATCATGGAATGGTATTTATCTGAAATACCGTATTGAATGTTCTATGTTCACCCTCATATGCACATCATCGTTAGGGGCGGATCACATTTGGTACTGTTGTCGGGTTGCGGTCAACTCGTGTCTAGGAAGCGTTAAAAGTAATGCATTTCAGTTACAGCCCACGAACCGTTCATATTATACCCGGCCTGCAATATTTTCAAATTTGTCGTGTTTGGAGGCTTTCATAGTTCAAATTTCACCTTTCATAAAGGCATATTATGAACGACAGAAACATCCGTGAAAAATCTAAATCGAATAAAATCTCGCACCTCGAAAAACAAACTTATAATGTAGGCTAGAAAGCTAGCCACAACATGTCTTATTTGAAAAGACATGACTTTTACAAAATATTAACTTGAACGCGAACACTGAAACTGTGGGTTCGATCCCCGTCCCTAAATCTAAATTAATGTCTAACTGTCATCCGAATGCGACTTTTAAAAAGCTTATATCCAAAACGTACATAAAGATGTTTTAACTAGTACATTTTTTCACCACAAACAAATAAGTGCTGAACTGGAGATGATGTGATTTTTTAATGTGACTTTAATATGATGGCTTTAAATTCATAAGACAATATTACAACACAAATCCAGTTTGCATTAATCATTTTATGTAGCAAAACGAAGTGGTTAAGTTGGTTTTTGAGCATTCTCTTCGACCTTCTTGTCATGGCTGAACGGATTCGGGAAGTGGATGCCATGAGAATGTTTGATATGATCCTTGTGCCTAGCAACTATCACCGGAACATTGGAATGATTGGATACGTAGTCGGTCACACTTCCGGTAAATGTTCGCCGCATCAAACCTTTGCCTCGGCAACCAATCACTATGTAATCTGCGTGTTTTTCGTTAGCTAGTTTAACTATAGCAGGTCCTGGTGCCCCATGAACTCGCTCTATCGTTCCTTCGATCTGCAAGTTGAATAGTTTGGAATAATTACTTGGTCATACGCGTATATTACGTCTCACTAGTATTGGCAACCTTAGTGCTGATAAGGTTTCTGAAAGGCAATTATAGGCTGTTGAATACAATATATTATATATTCAAACTTAAGATCTTAAAAGTTCAAACGCTTAACAATGAATTCTACATCTGAGAAAGATATTGTAGCTTAACATACTGCAAAAACAATGTTTGCAGTAATTATATTAATAATAATTCTATTAACCCTGTCAGTAGTTTAAACATAATAAAAAGGTGAGACATACATAACAAGAATAGCCACACTCAGAAAACTCAACGTTCCCACACAGTTGGGTTGATACAATGAACATTTTCAAAAACAAACACAACACACTATGTTTCAAATACGGAAATTTAGAAATAGAACGGAAAAGCTTGAATAGTTTCATTTATTCATGCCATCGTTTTCCTTGCTGTTTAAACTCTAGGAGCACTTGTCTCAGAGAGGTCATTAAATAACTATCCATTGCATTTACAGTAGCATTACTTATATTTTGTTTGCCTGTTTGTTTGCATTCAACATTGATCAATAATGGATGGGTTGGAATTCATTCACGAAGGCAACTTGTACTTGGTTGTTCATATGAGGACCTGACGGGTCAAGTTTAAGGTTTGTGCTTTCTACAGGGCGGTCTTCGGTTCTCAGTTTTCGTTAATTATTTGTCTTTTTTAAATTGATCATATTATAAACACATGCTCACTCTTTTTGCTTAGTTGGTTGGCTGAGTTTTTTTTAATGTGGCTATTCTAAATATGGATATATCACCTGTCGATTATTTAATTTATATCGACTCATGTTATATGCATTGCCAAACGGATTTGTTATCATCTCAATGACTAGTACTGTCGATAATTTGTAAATTTTAACTCTCGTGTTTTGTGCACCTTATATGTTCAAGAAAAAGAAGACTAAGTTGTAAAGGGCATGACGGTCATAACAATTTGATCACACTAATTCAATCACGGTTGTGGAATCGAAAACTAAATACTTGTCAAATGGAGGCTATTTACAATTGGTAATTGTTAATATAACTTTAAATTTCCTTGAAATTAGCAAAGTTTCGAGAATTTATTATACTACTCCTACTACATTTCACCTTGAATATATGGACCATCTCTTCATAGACTGACCGAACGTACGACGACCTGCTGCTATATGATAACAACTAGATATACTGATGCAAAAAGTTTAGCAAGTTTTTAAGAATTGTGCTTTCGTCTGTAAATCAATGTGACTAAAACGTTTCCGTATTGACCTATTATGCCCATCCATTGACAACATGATTTTACTGTTAAACAAGAAATATCTTTTAAAAAGATAAACGGCGTTGATGGAAAAGATTTATATATACATGTATATAAGAAAGATAGAAATACAGAGAGGCAAAGCAGACACAGTTTAGTTATTTTATTTTATTTGTTATAGCTGTTGACGAACCCTCCCTGCCTTCTTAGTATGACTTAGAGATTAAGCGACCGAATCATGACAACTCATAAATTCATTGAAAGTGTCTTTCAAAAAAAAAATGTTGAAGCTGTTGCAACAATTTCATACAGTGATAACAAGTCGATTAAAGAAGCAAAATATTCAGTTTCAATAAAATACCTCGTGTAGAGTGAGAATTCATGATGAATAAATGTCCTTGAAATTTAATAAATATAAATAATAACAGCCTGTTACAAGAGCGAAATCTACCAACTTTTACGTATATTAAGTTTAAAAAAGTGTCCGTCCTGAGTATTGAACCCGGGGCCTCCGCTTGAGAGGCGAGAGTGTTAGCCACTACACTATAATGAACTTGTCTTACGAACTTGAAATTAACAATCAGTATCAACGGAACTAGAAAGGAACCAGTAAGAACACTTCTCTTTCGTTCTACACTGTGTATTGTATGCAAGTGACACCCAAGAATATTCCATATAATATTATATTTAAGCCATCAATATTGACTTAACTGGTTACTTAAATCGTAAATATGTTTTTCCTCCAATACAACACCCACTAACAACCAATCTAATTAATATATTTGATTTTTCCGCTGCATAATAATAAAATCCCACTAGATACCTCTCCAGCCTGCTAGATGCCTCTCTGGTGTAAATAGCTACCAATCGAAATAGTTTATTTCATTTTCCCTCTGCATAATAAGAGAATACGAGTATTATTTACAACATTTCATTGGTCGAAAAACTAGGTCAAAAGTGAGCTTAGACAGCTAACGCCGAAAAAAAAACGCACCACTATGTAAGCGTGCAACGTAACTTTCACGAAAATCCCGTGCAGTATGTGCACAGCAAAACGGACGATCCTCCGCGGGTCAAAAAGTACACAATTCGATATATTTCTTATCGTAAGCACGAAAAAAAGAGAAAAAATCTATGAAAATCAATGATTGGACGTCGGCCTTGAATGACGTTAGAGCTACGTCAGAGAGCCATCGGTATGCTTTACGCTCGCATGTCAGCAATAGACGTTGCTCGGCATTTCCATTGCCACAAATGAGGAACAGATTTCAGCAAACTGGGAACGTCGCGGACCGACCCAGATCAGGCAGACCTCGTAAAACAACGCCGCGTGAAAACCGTTTTCTCACAACGTCATCTCGACGCAATAGATTTTTCTAGTGGAATGTTAGGTCGTTTGCTGAGGAATGCTACTGGCACAAGAATTTGCGACAGGACGGTAAGAAATAGGCTACGGGCCGCTTCATTGCATTGAACGCATGTCGTCCCGTGAAAGAAGAAGCCAATGGGCCAGGGTTCATCAGAACCGGACTCGCAGGCAATGGCGTATAGTTCTTTTTTCGGACGAATCGAGGTTTAACGTGTCATTTGCTGATAGCAGGGTTCGAACTTGGAGAAGGCGAGGGGAGAGGCTGACCAAGATAATGTCGTCGAACGTGACCGTTATGGGGGTTGTAGCTTGATCGATTCGGCGGGCATACATCATGATGGGAAGACATATCTCGTCATAGTGCTTGGTAATCTCACTGCTCAAAGGTACTGTGACGAAATCTTCGAGCCTGTGAGAAGTGATACTTCTCATTGAATTCTTGGTGACTAAGAAATCTTTTATGTTCAACATTATATATGTCAGTAATATAGTGCACACCTGCATCAAACCATGCTTTTGTGAATGAACTTTTAGAGCCAATAATAATATTATGATTATAAAATACAGGTAAGCTTCCTACTTTATAATCGTTTAGTGATATTGTTTCTATATAATCAGAGAAAGCCATTAATGTGTCCTTCCAAAATTCATTTTTTAATTCTTTAGTTTTTTTGTCAAAGTAATGTTTACCACAGTGAAATAATTTATTCATGTCAACTTGTATTTTTATTACATTACTCCAGATACAATCTTCTGTCAATCTTCTTAGCCAGGTTAATTTAAGAGCTTATTTAAAAGTAATGCATTTCAGTTACAGCCCACGAACCGTTCATATTATACCCGGCCTGCAATATTTTCAAATTTGTCGTGTTTGGAGGCTTTCATAGTTCAAATTTCACCTTTCATAAAGGCATATTATGAACGACAGAAACATCCGTGAAAAATCTAAATCGAATAAAATCTCGCACCTCGAAAAACAAACTTATAATGTAGGCTAGAAAGCTAGCCACAACATGTCTTATTTGAAAAGACATGACTTTTACAAAATATTAACTTGAACGCGAACACTGAAACTGTGGGTTCGATCCCCGTCCCTAAATCTAAATTAATGTCTAACTGTCATCCGAATGCGACTTTTAAAAAGCTTATATCCAAAACGTACATAAAGATGTTTTAACTAGTACATTTTTTCACCACAAACAAATAAGTGCTGAACTGGAGATGATGTGATTTTTTAATGTGACTTTAATATGATGGCTTTAAATTCATAAGACAATATTACAACACAAATCCAGTTTGCATTAATCATTTTATGTAGCAAAACGAAGTGGTTAAGTTGGTTTTTGAGCATTCTCTTCGACCTTCTTGTCATGGCTGAACGGATTCGGGAAGTGGATGCCATGAGAATGTTTGATATGATCCTTGTGCCTAGCAACTATCACCGGAACATTGGAATGATTGGATACGTAGTCGGTCACACTTCCGGTAAATGTTCGCCGCATCAAACCTTTGCCTCGGCAACCAATCACTATGTAATCTGCGTGTTTTTCGTTAGCTAGTTTAACTATAGCAGGTCCTGGTGCCCCATGAACTCGCTCTATCGTTCCTTCGATCTGCAAGTTGAATAGTTTGGAATAATTACTTGGTCATACGCGTATATTACGTCTCACTAGTATTGGCAACCTTAGTGCTGATAAGGTTTCTGAAAGGCAATTATAGGCTGTTGAATACAATATATTATATATTCAAACTTAAGATCTTAAAAGTTCAAACGCTTAACAATGAATTCTACATCTGAGAAAGATATTGTAGCTTAACATACTGCAAAAACAATGTTTGCAGTAATTATATTAATAATAATTCTATTAACCCTGTCAGTAGTTTAAACATAATAAAAAGGTGAGACATACATAACAAGAATAGCCACACTCAGAAAACTCAACGTTCCCACACAGTTGGGTTGATACAATGAACATTTTCAAAAACAAACACAACACACTATGTTTCAAATACGGAAATTTAGAAATAGAACGGAAAAGCTTGAATAGTTTCATTTATTCATGCCATCGTTTTCCTTGCTGTTTAAACTCTAGGAGCACTTGTCTCAGAGAGGTCATTAAATAACTATCCATTGCATTTACAGTAGCATTACTTATATTTTGTTTGCCTGTTTGTTTGCATTCAACATTGATCAATAATGGATGGGTTGGAATTCATTCACGAAGGCAACTTGTACTTGGTTGTTCATATGAGGACCTGACGGGTCAAGTTTAAGGTTTGTGCTTTCTACAGGGCGGTCTTCGGTTCTCAGTTTTCGTTAATTATTTGTCTTTTTTAAATTGATCATATTATAAACACATGCTCACTCTTTTTGCTTAGTTGGTTGGCTGAGTTTTTTTTAATGTGGCTATTCTAAATATGGATATATCACCTGTCGATTATTTAATTTATATCGACTCATGTTATATGCATTGCCAAACGGATTTGTTATCATCTCAATGACTAGTACTGTCGATAATTTGTAAATTTTAACTCTCGTGTTTTGTGCACCTTATATGTTCAAGAAAAAGAAGACTAAGTTGTAAAGGGCATGACGGTCATAACAATTTGATCACACTAATTCAATCACGGTTGTGGAATCGAAAACTAAATACTTGTCAAATGGAGGCTATTTACAATTGGTAATTGTTAATATAACTTTAAATTTCCTTGAAATTAGCAAAGTTTCGAGAATTTATTATACTACTCCTACTACATTTCACCTTGAATATATGGACCATCTCTTCATAGACTGACCGAACGTACGACGACCTGCTGCTATATGATAACAACTAGATATACTGATGCAAAAAGTTTAGCAAGTTTTTAAGAATTGTGCTTTCGTCTGTAAATCAATGTGACTAAAACGTTTCCGTATTGACCTATTATGCCCATCCATTGACAACATGATTTTACTGTTAAACAAGAAATATCTTTTAAAAAGATAAACGGCGTTGATGGAAAAGATTTATATATACATGTATATAAGAAAGATAGAAATACAGAGAGGCAAAGCAGACACAGTTTAGTTATTTTATTTTATTTGTTATAGCTGTTGACGAACCCTCCCTGCCTTCTTAGTATGACTTAGAGATTAAGCGACCGAATCATGACAACTCATAAATTCATTGAAAGTGTCTTTCAAAAAAAAAATGTTGAAGCTGTTGCAACAATTTCATACAGTGATAACAAGTCGATTAAAGAAGCAAAATATTCAGTTTCAATAAAATACCTCGTGTAGAGTGAGAATTCATGATGAATAAATGTCCTTGAAATTTAATAAATATAAATAATAACAGCCTGTTACAAGAGCGAAATCTACCAACTTTTACGTATATTAAGTTTAAAAAAGTGTCCGTCCTGAGTATTGAACCCGGGGCCTCCGCTTGAGAGGCGAGAGTGTTAGCCACTACACTATAATGAACTTGTCTTACGAACTTGAAATTAACAATCAGTATCAACGGAACTAGAAAGGAACCAGTAAGAACACTTCTCTTTCGTTCTACACTGTGTATTGTATGCAAGTGACACCCAAGAATATTCCATATAATATTATATTTAAGCCATCAATATTGACTTAACTGGTTACTTAAATCGTAAATATGTTTTTCCTCCAATACAACACCCACTAACAACCAATCTAATTAATATATTTGATTTTTCCGCTGCATAATAATAAAATCCCACTAGATACCTCTCCAGCCTGCTAGATGCCTCTCTGGTGTAAATAGCTACCAATCGAAATAGTTTATTTCATTTTCCCTCTGCATAATAAGAGAATACGAGTATTATTTACAACATTTCATTGGTCGAAAAACTAGGTCAAAAGTGAGCTTAGACAGCTAACGCCGAAAAAAAAACGCACCACTATGTAAGCGTGCAACGTAACTTTCACGAAAATCCCGTGCAGTATGTGCACAGCAAAACGGACGATCCTCCGCGGGTCAAAAAGTACACAATTCGATATATTTCTTATCGTAAGCACGAAAAAAAGAGAAAAAATCTATGAAAATCAATGATTGGACGTCGGCCTTGAATGACGTTAGAGCTACGTCAGAGAGCCATCGGTATGCTTTACGCTCGCATGTCAGCAATAGACGTTGCTCGGCATTTCCATTGCCACAAATGAGGAACAGATTTCAGCAAACTGGGAACGTCGCGGACCGACCCAGATCAGGCAGACCTCGTAAAACAACGCCGCGTGAAAACCGTTTTCTCACAACGTCATCTCGACGCAATAGATTTTTCTAGTGGAATGTTAGGTCGTTTGCTGAGGAATGCTACTGGCACAAGAATTTGCGACAGGACGGTAAGAAATAGGCTACGGGCCGCTTCATTGCATTGAACGCATGTCGTCCCGTGAAAGAAGAAGCCAATGGGCCAGGGTTCATCAGAACCGGACTCGCAGGCAATGGCGTATAGTTCTTTTTTCGGACGAATCGAGGTTTAACGTGTCATTTGCTGATAGCAGGGTTCGAACTTGGAGAAGGCGAGGGGAGAGGCTGACCAAGATAATGTCGTCGAACGTGACCGTTATGGGGGTTGTAGCTTGATCGATTCGGCGGGCATACATCATGATGGGAAGACATATCTCGTCATAGTGCTTGGTAATCTCACTGCTCAAAGGTACTGTGACGAAATCTTCGAGCCTGTTGTTGTACCGTATTTGCAACAACGTAACATTGTGATTTCCCAACATGATAATGCCCGTCAACCCAGATAATACCCAGAACATTTTACGCATACATCAATGTGTTGCAGTGGCCAGCAAGATCACCGGATCTCTCTACCATTGAGCATTTATAGGACCAATTAGGTCGTCAGGTGAGAGAGCGCCTTAACGTCAACAACGTCCATGATCTTCAACGTGCCCTGCAAGCTGAATGGGTCAGGATCTTATTGCAGGTCATTAGAAAACTGATTTGCAGCATGAGACGTTGTTTTCTGGTAGTCTTGGTTGCGAATGGTGGGTACACTAGGTACTAAGCCGTGTCGGAATTTTTACGCCTGACCCCCAGCTTCTTTTCAGGTATACCAGAGACTAAACGCAACAAAATTATGGAATAACATTGATGCGAGACATTTGTGCTAAGAATTTACTATCTGAAAATATATTTCATTTAATGATTTCATACTCACCCTTTCCCTAGGATTCAGTCCTCTCTGAACTTGCTAAACTTTTTTCCATCAGTATATTATGTATTTCAGTTAAGCCGATGGTGACTTATACGATGGACTGCTCTGGTTTGCTCCTAATTGTGCAATGTTTATAGTCATTAGAGAATATTACTATATTATTTTGAGTGACATATTCTCACGGAACACATTTCTTGACTGTGTGTTCTCCACGTCATATCTTTAGCCTCGGTCTTTAAAAGAGACTTTTAAATGAACATAACGATTACCTTCACGTTTTGTAATTTTTGAATTAGGATGTCCACGAGTTCGTTAGCTTTCAACTCCTCGGCCTTTAACCCTTCCGTCATCAGATTTGCATGATCGTCAGCTGACGTCGTCTCATTAACTGCACAAATTGAATAAGGGGGTGTTATCCTGAATTGTTGTGGTTTTGATTAAATGTTGAACTTGCACATTAGTCTATAGCTATGATTGTCTTTTATAAGAAACAATAGTACCATCCATACACTGATTTCAAATGCAGATACAGACGGTATTTAGTAGTATTGCTCTAGATCCCTTGTGAGCAGAGTATTTAGATTTCATGGCCAGAAAGTTGGAAATTATCATGTACCAACCCTAAGACACTGTTCCAAACAACCCCACTTTCTGGAAACTTTGACCTCAAACTACTCATTCAGACCAGAATTGTCTTACTTTTACATCGACCAAAAACCAATGGCATACTAAATCCGTCGCTGCACCTATACTTTTGGTTAAACGCTTCTGTTTGTTAGTGCGAGATTCTCGCGCCCGTTCTAAACCTGGTCCCAAGGTTATAAAGCTGAGCATGGAAACCAGTCTCAAATCTCAAGCATCTGATTGGCTGAAATGGCGACTGGTCGCCATTTCAGCCAATCAGATGCTTGAGATTTGAGACTGGTTTCCATGCTCAGCTTTATAACCTTCAACCCAGACTAATTCTAATAACTAGACTGGCTGTCAAAACGGACGATGCACCTTCTATATCTCAATACCATGTTATTATATCTTTTGATAGTAAATAATCCCAGTTGTAAATCAGGGATAATAATAAAATGGTAATTCTGTTAACGTTGTCTTTAAAGCTTGCATGATTAAAAGAGGCTATATTAATACAAGTATATAATAGATGAAAACACATACCTGGGATGGTTACACTCTCGAGGTCTGTAGAGTGGACGATGATCACATTGTTCATTGGTTCGTGAATAGTGTCCATGTAAACTGGAGGAAACAATGGTTGATACTACAATATTCTTACAATAAAATGGAAAGTGTCGTTCAGATTAAATAGATCTGGAACCATATCTTAAAGAAAAAGCACTGTTGATAGTTAAAAAGCTAGCTTTATTATTCAAGGGTCCGCATGCACGACGTTTAAGCATTCCACGTTCCAACCGACTATACATGCCTGCTCTCCAAGTTCACTTGTGTCAAACACTAAACGTTTTCTATAATTCAAACATTCGTAATAAAATTAGTCAAAGATTCGGACGTCTTGTAAAATATCAGGGAGAAAAAATATTATAAGGAAAATACAACGATGTAATGAAAAATGGTTCAGACTAGCCACATACACAGTTACAGGCCGCTTCATGTAGATCAGCAAAGTGGCAATAACAACCGACTGTGAGCAAAACTGAATTTTAAGATAGTAAAATCCGTGTCGAAATCTAATTGATCACTGAAGAAATAAATGCTAATGTAATGCACTTTACTATGAATAATGGTAGTTTTACAGTGCATTAATTTTCACAGTGCGTAGTATTATATCCTGCCCAAACTTGGCAATATTGATTTAATATAGATTGCCATTTACAATTTAAGACACGAAATACAAAACTAAAAAACAGTAAAGAAGAAATGCCTTTTATGTGTAATTTATTGTTTTGGTGACAATAGTGATCAAATTCTTAAAAGTTTATCCAAAAGTGTTTGGCCCTAAAACGATAAAATGTCAACATTGACTTACATTGGAAAGCATAGTCTGAATATTCGCTGCCGTCCATTGCAATTATGACAGTGTCCCCAGATTTCTTTTGTACTATGCTGGTACGTCTTTGCTCTGTACCCAAACAAGTTGAACTTCTTGGCGCAGATGCCATAATGTGTAGCGTCGTATACCAACACCAGAAATCCGATTTGATTCCACTTTAATGTATTCAAATATGACTTTTAATAAATCACTTCCGGGTATTGCAATAAGCTCATTTAAAACTTTAGACACTTACACAAAGGCTCTTTTATTTTGTTAACCGATAACTAAACTATACAACTTCTTTTATAGTGGTATATTTGTATGTCAACTTCAAAGTAGAATTATATATTAATTATAGTCCAAAACAAACACGGTCTTGAAAGTGTATTATGCAACCTACACTTACACATTAATAAACACTCGATTTTAAAATCAACTTTCTATACATTTATATAAATATCCTACATTGAAACTGAGACGTATGGCTAAACAAATTATGACATTAACATTAGCAGCTTAAACACGTGGCGTTATAGCTGGTACTTGGCGATAAAAATTCAAGAGCGCGAATGCAATAAGGCGCGTTAAAACGACAAATAAACTGCCGCTATAGACACAGCTTGAATACTAGGTTATCATATTGTCTACTACCTATTGATCGGTACATGTTATTATAAAGAACATTTTGTCAAACACGAACATAGCTAATGTTTGAGTTTTATAAGCTAACAATGATTAAACGAGCGTGTGTACGAGTATACCGGTTCACTGAGCAGGCGTAATCGGAAGTACTTAAAAGTACTTAAATCTTTTCACATAATTCATCTCTCCTGTGCATTTATGCAGCATGATAATTTAACTTATTCACAGTATGTCACTATGATATTTGAACTATAACTCACTGCATGATATTTGAACTGATTGAAGTATTGTTGAAAACTTGAAGACCTATCTAATTCTATCTAATTACAGAGTGGATAGGATTGGATTGTTTTTGTTTTTTATTTTTAAAACAATTTGCAAAATAAATAAAGGTTTACCGACTAACAGTCAGAGACAAAAGTAATTTGTCACTGGGTGGGCGGTTAAACTAGGTTCTAGGGTGCATCAACATCGCTTGCTCCGTCAGGTTCTCGTTGTACAGGTTGCTCTGGGTTGAAGGTTATAAAACTGAGTTTGGAAACCAGTTTCAAATCTCAAGTATCTGATTGGCTGAAATGGCGACTGGTCGCCATTTCAGCCAATCAGATGCTTGAGATTTGAGACTGGTTTCCATGCTCAGTTTTATAACCTTCAACCCAGAGCTGTATCTTAGGCTGTATCTTAAGCCCGACCCTTTTCTCAGTATACTTAAATGATTTAGTTAATATCTTTGATGATTCTTGTGACCCTGTAGAATTCCAAGACATTAAACTGTCTTGTCTTCTGTATGCTGATGACAATGTCATACTATCAGAAACCAGTTCAGGTCTTCAGTCATGCCTTGATAAACTAAATGTGTATTGTAATAAGTGGAACTTAACAGTTAACCATGAAAAAACAAATATAATGATTTTCAATAAAGCAGGCCGTACTATTAAAAACGTAAAGTTTATGTATGCTGGAACAGAACTTTGTATTACTGATGAATATAAGTATCTAGGCATAATATTTAAACCTTCTGGTGTTTTTACCCAGAGTACTAAACATTTGTCTAACAAAGCATTAAAAGCTTTATTTTGCATAAGAAAACAGTTACTTTCTGACAACAATAATGTTTTACCACATTTAAAACTATTTGAAGCTTGTATTAAACCAATTCTGTTATACTGTAGTGAAGTATGTACTTTAGATTCTATGGTGCACACAAATTATGAGAAAAAAGGTTTCATTTATATGAACCTGAAAAAATTCAGATCAAATTTTGCAAAATGCTTCTTGGTGTAAATAAAGCTGCAGTCAATATGGCAGTATTAAGTGAACTAGGTGTTTTCCTATTTACATTCAGGGTCTTAACAACTCAGTTGGCTTTTGGCACCATATTTTAGCAAGTAAGAGCAGTTCAATTGTTCATAAAGCATATCATACCAGTATTGGATTAACTAGAGGTTTTGGTTCTAACATTAAAACAATGTTAACCAAAATAGGTTTTCAACACATATGGCAAAATCAGAGCACTTTCTCCATTAAAAGGTTACGTTCTGTAATTTTTACAAGATTAAAAGAGCGATACATTACATTTTGGCAAAACCATCTTCATAATGATAACTCAAAACCAAATGGAAACAAACTTAGAACTTACAGAAATATTAAAACAAAATATGAATTAGAAAAATATTTGTTAGTTAGTTAATGCTGACAGAAAAGCAGTATCCACTTTTGTCAAATTAAGAATAAGTAATAGCAATTTGTTAATTGAAAAAGGACGCCACCTAAATATTCCTTCAGAGGAGCGTACCTGTCCTCTTTGTAAATTAGAAGTTGAAGATGAGATACACTTTGTTTTGAAATGTAATGAGCTGCAGACAGAAAGGAATAATATGGTTAATCTGTTGAATGACTGTGTACCATCATTTAGTTTGCTTAATGATGGAGAGAAATTGCAATTTATTTTAGGCAATTCATGTACTGACATTGATATTTTAAAAATATGCATTTACAGCATTCATAATTTATATCAATTAAGACTGTCAAAGTTATCATAGGGTTATGTTTATAGTTTAACAAGCAAGCACTGTTACGGAATGGAAATCCACATACTGGATTAACAATCACCGCTTGTTGTATATTTTTCTATTTATTACTTTTGATTATAATAATTACATTAATATGCATTGTATGTTTGTATTGTCTTTGTACTGTTGTGGTAACAATCCTGTTTGTTTGGATTTAAACCAATAAAATGATTTGATTTGATTTGATTTGATTTAATACTCGGTTACACGAGTACTCGTTGCCATCCCTAGATGGGACAAATGGTTAAAAAGTTTTAATTATTTTGTCGTAGCATCAGGAATAACTGATAAGGGACAAAAACGTGCTTTGCTTTTACATCTCGTTGGAACCGACACACAGGAAATTTTCGACACGTTAACCGAAACAGGGGATGACAAGGATTTTGATGTGGCTGTTGAAAAACTGTCAGAATATTTTAAACCGAAAAAGAACATTGCGTTTAACAGACATTTATTCCGGAACGAATCACAAACTGAAGACGAAACAATTGAACAATTTTCAACAAGACTCAAACAACTGTCAATCGCGTGTGAATATGGAGATTCCAGAGATGATATGATAAGAGATCAAATTGTTGATAAATGCAGCTCAAATGACTTGAGAAGGAGATATCTGAGGGAAACAGATCTGACATTAGAAAAAGTGTTACGGATCGGTCGTGCTTACGATCATGCTAACATACAGGCGGACAAAATGGAGAATCATCCAATGAGTTCTTCAAGAAATTCCTTAAATAAAGTAAATCAGAGATCTTGGAAAAATAAGACAGATAAATCTGATGAGAAGAAGAAGAAACCAAAATTGAAGTGTACACGCTGCGGTCTTAAAGGTCATCATGCTAAAGACTGTAAAATTGCAGCTGGAAAAAAGTGCAATAAATGCGGCATGATAGGACATTTTGCGAAAATGTGCCGGACAAGAAACAAAGATAAATCAAAGTCTGGACAAAAGGTGAAAATGATCAATGAAACGGAATCTGAATCTTCCGAAACAGAAGAAAATGTGTTCATAATAGGAAATAAGTTTGTGAACATAAATGCAAATGTTGCAGGGACCGAGATTGAATTCTTGATTGACAGTGGAGCGTCCTGCAATGTAATTGACTCAATTGCTTGGAAGAAGCTCAGATCGAAAATCAAATTAAAAGACTGCAAGAGAAAAGTGTATGCATATGGGTCAAAGAAGCCATTGAAAATCAAAGGAGAGTTCCAGTCAATTGTTACAGTTGGTAACAAGTCACAAATTGCAGACTTCATCGTGGTAGACACGGTTTGTGGATCATTACTAGGGTGTAAAACCGCCACGGATTTGAAAGTTTTGACACTAAATCAACAACTCAGTTCCGTACAGCATGAAACGAATTATGTCAAAAAGTATCCGAACTTGTTTAAAGGCATCGGAAAACTGAAAGATTTTAAATTGAAGATACATATTGACAAAGAGGTTAAACCTGTAGCGCAACCAGTGCGTAGATTACCGTTTTCACTACGGGAGAAAGTCGAAAAGAAGATTGATGAACTTGAGGCCAAGGATATTATTGAACGTGTTTCTGGTCCTACACCGTATCTTTCCCCGTTAGTAGTAGTTCCAAAGAAAAACGGCGATGTCAGAATATGTGTTGATATGAGACAAGCAAATCGTGCTATACAAAGAGAAAGACACCCGATACCGACGGTAGATGAAATTATACACGATATGAATTCTTCAGCTGTGTTTTCAAAATTAGATTTGCGTGAAGGTTTTCATCAGATTGAAATTGAAGAAGATTCAAGATACATCACAACATTTGTGTGTTCAAAGGGATTATATCGTTATAAGAGAATGATTTATGGTCAAAATTCAGCTCCTGAAATCTACCAGTTTCTTATCTCGCAAGTACTTGAAGGGTGCACCGGAACGAAAAATATTGCAGATGACATCATAGTTTACGCACCAAATAAGGAAGAACATGATAAACGCTTGACAAAAGTGCTAGAAAGGCTACAAGAACGTGGTTTAACTGTTAATGCAGAGAAATCGAAGTTCTGTATGGATAAATTAGTGTTCAACGGACATGTTCTATCCAAACACGGGATTGGTCCGGAGGAATCAAAAGTCAAGGCAATTTTGGAAGCGCGAGAACCAGAGAATGCATCAGAAGTTCGTAGTTTTCTAGGACTAGTGAACTATCAGAGTAGGTTCTTGATGAATCTTGCTACAATAGCAGAACCATTGCGACGCTTAACAAAGAAAGGAGAACGATTTGTTTGGCGAAATGAACAGAAACTTGCTTTCAAAAGACTGAAAGAAAATCTTGCAAACGCATGTGCATTATCATATTTTGATACTACAGCCAAAACGACGGTGATGGCAGATGCAAGTCCGGTAGGACTTGGCGCTGTTCTTGTACAGACGAAAAATGGTCAAGACAGAATAATTTTATATGCAAGTCGAAGCTTAAGTGATGTTGAAAAACGATATTCACAGACTGAAAAAGAAGCACTCGCATTAGTTTGGGCATGTGAAAGATTCAGACTTTACCTGATCGGAATAGAGATTGATCTTGTGACTGATCACAAAGCTTTAGAAACTATTTATAGCCCAAAATCAAAGCCTCCACCGCGTATTGAAAGATGGGTTTTACGATTACAAGCCTTCAACTTCAATGTTGTGTATCGTACAGGAAAACAAATGATAGCAGACCCATTATCACGTCTTATTAAGGATCAGGGTATTAAGAAAACAAAAGTTTCTCAAATTGCAGAGGACTATATCAAATTCATCGCATTAAATGATGTGCCAGAAGCGTTGACAGCTCATGACATTGAACAAATTTCACAAAATGACGATGAAATTACACAATTGCGCCATGCAATAAGAAAGGGCACAAGTTTTGAAAATTTGCCGAATTATAAGCATGTGAAAGACGAACTGTCTGTTCTTGGAAAGCTTGTTCTCAGAGGGACACGAATTGTCATACCAGTTTCATTAAGAAAGAAAATGCTAAAATTAGCACACGAAGGTCATCAAGGAATCGTGAAAACGAAGCAAAGACTACGTGATATAGTATGGTGGCCAGGTATGGACAAAGATGTCGAAAGAGAAGTAAAAAGATGTCACAGTTGCCAAATAGTAGGACAGCCTTCAAAACCAGAACCAATGACGAGAACAAAACTACCCGACCAACCATGGCAACATCTATCAGTTGATCTGATGGGTCCATTTCCTTCAGGGGTAGTAGACTTTTATACCAGATGGTTTGAATATGACATTATGAAGAGTGTAACATCTAGCAAAATCATTCAAAGTTTGGACAAGATGTTTACAATTTTTGGATTGCCAGTGTCGATTAAATCGGACAATGCTCCAAATTTTACTTCACAAGAGTTTGAGAATTACATGAAACTTCAAGGAATTAATCATTACACTAGTACGCCACTTTGGAGCCAGAGTAACGGCGAAGTTGAAATTCAGAACAAAACAATTCTCAAGGCCGTCAGAATCTATCAAAGTGAAAAAGGCGACTGGAAAAATAATCTGAATGAATTTGTGTTTGCATATAGAAACACACCACACAGTGTAACAGGTGTGAGTCCTGCTGAACTTATGTTTCAAAGGAAACTGAGAACAAAATTACCGTATTTAGTAAGTTTAGATCAGCCTAAACATGACGTCCGGGAAAGGGACTATCAGCAGAAGGAAAAGGGAAAGTTATATGCAGACGAGAAACGAGGTGCGGAGAAATCTGAAATTATGCCAGGAGACAAAGTTTTATTACAACAGGATCAACGGAACAAGTTAAAAACACGATTTAACCCCGAACCATGTATTGTGAAAGAGAAAAAAGGGAATCAAGTAAAAATTGAAACAAAAACAGGAACAATATTAGACTGAAATGTTACACATGTAAAGAAATATAACGAGGACTTTGAGGACAAAATTGAAACAAAAAGTCAGGAATTAAATGAGAACAAAGACAGAAATAGGAGAGAAATTAAAATGCCAAAACGATTCGAAGATTTTGTAATGAAATAAACAGTGACTGGCTAATTATCTGTTTAAATATATAAACCATATATTAGTATATGCTTTGCCTTAATATTCAGCTTTGCTTAAACATTGCAATTTTCTCACGAAAGACAAAATATTTTGTGGTGATATGTTTTCTAACAATTGAGAAATAATCTTCTTACAATGTCAGCAAACACTTACTCAATTAAGATTAGTTATCACTTAATTGGTACTATTCAACAACACGCCTTAGTGTTATCAGTTTTATTGTTCTAGGTGAACAGCCGAATTATTTCTTGGACATGGGAATTATGATATCAGTTTTATGAATGAAATAGTTAGTTAAAATCTGGGAAGGAAAGGAATGTAGTGTATTACCCCACTAGATACCTCTAACAGATTTATATATGTAGTATTGTTTTACTCATACTTTAGTCAGTGTTTGTTCAGAGCTTAAATGCATAATAAAGCTGCTATAAAATATATATAGGTGTTGTTAAATCAACATATTCAAAGACACAACAAGATCTATAAGGATTTCAGTGACATGTACAAACAGTAACACATTGTTAGGTTAAAGCATGAATTTAAACAAAAATGAAATGATTACACGTTAACCCTTAACAGGTTGAATTTTTGGATTTTTGAAGATCAAAAGCCCACCACAGTTTAGATTGCTCACTGCTACCTACCTGTAAACTTATAAAAAAAACCTGTCAGTTGATGATGAATAAAATTCATATTCAGAATGCTTGAGATTTGAGACTAGTTTCCATGCTCAGCTTTATAACCTTGGGACCAGGTTTAGAACGGACGCGAGAATCTCGCACTAACAAACAGAAGCGTTTAACCAAAAGTATAGGTGCAGCGACGGATTTAGTATGCCATTGGTTTTTGGTCGATGTAAAAGTAAGACAATTCTGGTCTGAATGAGTAGTTTGAGGTCAAAGTTTCCAGAAAGTGGGGTTGTTTGGAACAGTGTCTTAGGGTTGGTACATGATAATTTCCAACTTTCTGGCCATGAAATCTAAATACTCTGCTCACAAGGGATCTAGAGCAATACTACTAAATACCGTCTGTATCTGCATTTGAAATCAGTGTATGGATGGTACTATTGTTTCTTATAAAAGACAATCATAGCTATAGACTAATGTGTAAGTTCAACATTTAATCAAAACCACAACAATTCAGGATAACACCCCCTTATTCAATTTGTGCAGTTAATGAGACGACGTCAGCTGACGATCATGCAAATCTGATGACGGAAGGGTTAAAGGCCGAGGAGTTGAAAGCTAACGAACTCGTGGACATCCTAATTCAAAAATTACAAAACGTGAAGGTAATCGTTATGTTCATTTAAAAGTCTCTTTTAAAGACCGAGGCTAAAGATATGACGTGGAGAACACACAGTCAAGAAATGTGTTTCGTGAGAATATGTCACTCAAAATAATATAGTAATATTCTCTAATGACCATAAACATTGCACAATTAGGAGCAAACCAGAGCAGTCCATCGTATAAGTCACCATCGGCTTAACTGAAATACATAATATACTGATGGAAAAAAGTTTAGCAAGTTCAGAGAGGACTGAATCCTAGGGAAAGGGTGAGTATGAAATCATTAAATGAAATATATTTTCAGATAGTAAATTCTTAGCACAAATGTCTCGCATCAATGTTATTCCATCATTTTGTTGCGTTTAGTCTCTGGTATACCTGAAAAGAAGCTGGGGGTCAGGCGTAAAAATTCCGACACGGCTTAGTACCTAGTGTACCCAACCATTCGCAACCAAGACTACCAGAAAATGACGTCTTATGCTGCAAATCAGTTTTCTAATGACCTGCAATGAGATCCTGACCCATTCAGCTTGCAGGGCACGTTGAAGTTCATGGACGTTGTTGACGTTATGGCGCTCTCTCACCTGACGACCTAATTGGTCCTATAAATGCTCAATGGTAGAGAGATCCGGTGATCTTGCTGGCCACTGCAACACATTGATGTATGCGTAAAATGTTCTGGGTATTATCTGGGTTGACGGGCATTATCATGTTGGGAAATCACAATGTTACGTTGTTGCAAATACGGTACAACAACAGGCTCGAAGATTTCGTCACAGTACCTTTGAGCAGTGAGATTACCAAGCACTATGACGAGATATGTCTTCCCATCATGATGTATGCCCGCCCAATCGATCAAGCTACAACCCCCATAACGGTCACGTTCGACGACATTATCTTGGTCAGCCTCTCCCCTCGCCTTCTCCAAGTTCGAACCCTGCCATCAGCAAATGACACGTTAAACCTCGATTCGTCCGAAAAAAGAACGTCACGCCCTTGCCTGCGAGTCCGGTTCTGATGAACCCTGGCCCATTGGCGTCTTCTTCACGGGACGACACGCGTTCAATGAAGCGGCCCGTAGCCTATTTCTTACCGTCCTGTCGCAAATTCTTGTGCCAGTAGCATTCCTCAGCAAACGACCTAACATTCCACAAAAATCTATTGCGTCGAGATGACGTTGTGAGAAAACGGTTTTCACGCGGCGTTGATTTACGAGGTCTGCCTGATCTGGGTGTGGTTAGCGGCCTGGTGGCCTAGCGGCCTGGCTGCGTGAAGTTAGCGGCCTAGCGGCCTGGCGGCGTGAAGTAAGCGGCCTAGTGGCCTGTCGGCGTGAAGTTAGCGGCCTGGCGGCTTAGCGGCCTGGCGGCGTGAAGTTAGCGGCCTGGCGGCGTGAAGTTAGCGGCCTAGCGGCATGAAGATGGCTGAATTTATCGCAATTAACGTTGATCTTAAAAACTGATTGAAATCTATTTTTACAGATATAATGTAAATTGCAGGGGTGTATAAGAAAGTTATCGACATGATTTAGCTTTTATTTTTTAAATCAAAGTTCTAGCTTATCTGCAAAGACGACTCGGAATCTATTTGTACATTAACTCCCATGTACTCTTTGTAAATTACATTTCAGTTGATGATAAAGAACTTAGCGGCCTAAACTTAAAATTTATCATAATTTAAGTATATCTTAAAATCGATTTTTTCAGCATGTAATGTACACTTAAGGGTTGAATAAGCCAAATATCAACAAGAACAAGCTTCACGCCGCCAGGCCGCTAGGCCGCCAGGCCGCTAACTTCACGCCGCCAGGCCGCTAGGCCGCTAACTTCACGCCGCCAAGCCGCTAGGCCGCCAGGCCGCTAACTTCACACATCTGCTGGTTTTCAAAGTTCCTTTTTCATCCATGATGTACAGGTTGCTCTGCTGCAAGAATGACTATCCACCTACCTTCTGGACATTGCTTTCGGCTAAAATACACAGTCAAACAAAAAACATACTACATGTTACTCCTGGACAATGGTGTGTACTAAAGCACAGATTAAAACATCCAACACATACCAAGAAAATGACACTGTCAAATAAACCGGAAAGGTACTTTATGATCTAACCGAAGTTAAAGCCCCTGGACTTCAAACAGCAAGAGCACAATGACGGTAAACAAGAAACTGATCCGGCTTCAACGTTCTTTTTTCCAGAATGTTCTCTTTTTATTTGTTTGTAATAACGCCATCTGTAATATGCGTATTTATTTGACTTCATACTTCCATGTATGAAGAAATTTAAGAATTACATTTTATTTTTATAAAAAATATCCGAGTAATCGAGAAGTAGATTTAGTATCCGATACTCGGGCGATCGATCGAATACTCGGTTACACGAGTACTCGTTGCCATCCCTATTAATCTCATCTTGATAGACAACTGTTTCTTACGGTACAAATGTCTGCATTGCCGAGGTCCAACTGCATCAGTGCTAGATTTGAATCAGGGATGAAACATAACCATAAGATCTATAAGGATTTCAGGCCCAATCTTTCAATAAAATGCATACAACTGTAATGAATCAGAATTGTACCTGAGAAGTATTTTTAATTTAAATGGATGTGATGAGTTATTCAATGAAATGGTCAAGGCTATCTCGGAGTGAGGCATCGTCTCTCCTCCGTTTTTTTGTAGATCACCAAAACTGAACTTTTGCTTATAGACAATCCCAGAAATCGATAACGCCCGAATTACTTCCCCTGAATACTCTCCACTTTGGCCATTAAGGTACTGAAGACAACTTCAAAACAAACCAGAAGTGCTGATTTGTTTTCGATATTGACCTACTCTTTTAGAATTATGTACATGAACTCTTACAAAATACTCAATATAAAAATGTCTAACAAATTCTTTAAAAAAGGTAACATGACTTTACTGGTGGTGTCATCATTGTGCAATCTTAAAGACCCATTGATTAAGGATGAATGATGAAAATGACTAATTATGTATTAAAAAGTATTGGAACAAAGGAACACGACAATCCATTACATAAACTTCTTTTTACATGAAATGGAAGTGTTTTGACACACACTTTCATTTTATGAAAAAAAAGAAAAATAATTTATTCAATTTAATTTAATAAAAGAAAGAAAATGATTTAATAAAATTACATTTTTCATGACGGCCTATTTTGACTCTAGGGGTTTTTATCGCACGAATGAACAGACTAATTCAGACCAGCTGGCATGCCATCTGATCAGGATCTACACTATTCACGTACCGATTCATTTGGTTATTTCCGCTCAAGAAGGAAACATCGTAGATACTAATTCAGGCAGCATGGATATGCTGGCTGGTCTGGATCTACACTGTCAGCACATGCAATAAAATCCTTGTATGTGGTGTAAAGCTTAGTATAAAGCTTTCTCATAAAGGATAGTAACTTCTGAACAGTGTTAACACTGTTGAATACTTCATAAACAATGAAAATTAGGAGCATTTTGACTGCTTAACTCTTTTCCATCTATACACTTTATGTTATTTTAATGATATTGACGGACAGTTAGGCCTATTGATCTTTCCAAAGATTTCATATCGCGGATGAAAGTAACTAAATTATTATCAACATTAATTATCACAATGTTGCAGAATCTGCAGTCTGTGAGGTTTTTAAAATCGTGTTTTGGAACTTGAATTAGTTACAATTAATATAGAATAAGGATGAAGATCGATGTTATGTGCTTGCATTTATTTCACTACTCCATCTTTTCTTGACATACTTATCATCTCTTATGTTATTGTGGAATCATTCATTTTCCTAGCTTATTTCAAAAGTTTTTACTGCATAATTATAATAAGGATTTATCGCATGTGTGACTAGTTTAGATCCAGATAAGATGGCACATCCATGCCATCCCATCTGGTTTTACACTGTTCCCCCATGCGAAAATTGACATATACCGTGGAGTAAAGAAAAATAATTAATATTTTATTTATAATGCACATATAAAATTTCAAGACTCCCCGGGTTAATGATATCGGAGTATGAACATTTTGAAAAATATTTAGCGTATTTTAATGATACATGAAGAAGTAATAAGTGGTTCAATTTCGCCCAGTGACATGTACAAACAGTAACACATTTTAGGTTAAAGCATGAATTTAAACAAAAATGAAATGATTACACGTTAACCCTTAACAGGTTGAATTTTTGGATTTTTGAAGATCAAAAGCCCACCACAGTTTAGATTGCTCACTGCTACCTACCTGTAAACTTATAAAAAAAACCTGTCAGTTGATGATGAATAAAATTCATATTCAAATTAAAACAAGTTATAATAAAAAGAGATTTTGCGATAAAATCAATGCGAAATTTAATGATTTAAACATCCAGTTAATATTATTTAAGTTTATAATTAACATTTCAACTGAACAAGAAAGTATATGTTATTCCTTCGTAGTTGCGTAGATTATATAGTTCAATAGTAGTAATTTTGCGTGATTCATGTAATCATCAAATTAAACAATAGTTGCCACCTTGTATCTCTAAGGAATCAGAATTTATATCTCTACATTAATTAGAATTCGATCTTCACCATTAAAAGTGATATACATGTACTACGAATTCTGAACAATTTCCACACTTAAACAATTGTCAAATAGAAACATAGAGAAAGTTGAACATGAATGTTTTGTCAATGCGGCCATGATTTAACAATGATAATGAAACATTCAATTGTTTTATGAAGCAGTCAATAAAATTCCTATGGTGATTTTGGGGCATGTTCGTCGCCCTTCTTGTGGTGACTGAACGGATTATGGAAGTGAATGCCATGGTTATGTTTGATGTGATCCTTGTGCCTAGCAACCATTACCGGAACTTTGGCATGATGGGAAACATAGTCTGTGACACTTCCGGTAAATGTTCTGCGCACTGAACCTTTTCCGCGACATCCAATCACTATATAATCAGCGTGTTTTTCATTGGCTACTGTAATGATAGCTGGTCCTGCCTCACCATGGATTCGCTCTATCTTACAACTGTCAATCTGCAAGATGAACAGTATTATTTGAGTCTTCATCGATATGAACATCATCACTGTGACAATCTCATGTAAACGGGAACATGTACATGTATGTGCTGAAGGGGCAACTTCTCCACTGTGAAGGCCGTTTAGAATGATTCATAATATTATGTTTGTGTAAATATTGAGTAGCACTCAACCTGTAGCCAGGAGGCGTAAACAGTATTATGCATTCCTATTACTGCCCATGAACAGGCTCAATCAAACCGAGCCAGCAATATTTTGATTTTTTTTTTCGTCTTCGGTAGGTTATAAGGAAGTACGTGAAACCTATCTCATCCATAGAATCGCTTTGTTTTTGTTAAAGGACGTAGCAATTTCACGAGGTTCAAATTTTATTAAACGGTGGAATGTAATGGAAATATTTTGCTTGACAATTATAAACAGCATTCTTAAAATGAACTTGTTTCCAGATTCACATACATTATTTCTACAATATTTGTTTATGTACTTGTAACTTGCTATATGGTAAATAAAAAGTGTTTAAGCTAAAACGAACTTCGTCAGAACGACTACCTTTAGATGCTGCAGTTTTTGAGTGAGTTTTTCCACGAGTGCATCAGTTTGTTTCTCCTGGGCTGTGATTTCCGAAGTCATCATGCTGGCATAAGCATCAGCCGTCAACCCTCCAACAGCTGAAGATACACAACAATAGCGGAGTAAGAATGCATATTTTTACACGTCGAGTAAATTGTATAAAACTTACTACATAGTCTTTGTTCTTAAAGTTATATAGGAAATCAGTCTATTACAAAATAATAATATAGCAGTACTGTTCATTTACTATTTATCACTTTTGCTAAAATACTGCATGGTCCTACAGTTATATTTCAATTCTTTAGTTTTTTATTGTTCATGTAAAGTAAAAGAGCCGGCCTCTCGGCCTCATGAGACATCTGTTTCATTATGTTAAACATCTTTACTCCCCGGTGTCTATTCTGTGTGCCGGACTATTGGTTACTTAATGTTTGTTTGTTGTTGTTGTTTTTTTTATAAACTGCGACTTACAAACTGGACTGTGACATGTCAGAGTAAGTTCCGTCTGGGGCTCGATCTTACTCTGTAGGAGACCGCGTGAACTACTATGTAACGAACACAGCATTAGCATTCCACTTACAAAGCAGCCATGTGTAGATGTTTGATCAGTATAATGTTGACCTAGATTTATTTGATTTGAAAAAAATACAACATTGGCATTTTCCTTAAACCTGATTTAACATGTGTTGACTTTGATGCACCCATGATTTAAATTTTGCTTAGATTTACCCGGATATGAGATGCTCTTGAGTTCTGTCGAGTTGACTATGATCAGGTTGTTGCCTGGTTGGTGAATCTCGTCCAGGTAAACTGGAACAAAACAAGCATAACATATGTGCAATAAAGTTCGCATGTAACTCAAAACTTTATTACCAAAGACAAACATAATTAGAACAACTAAACCGATGTTGATAAAAGTTCAGTTGGAAATGTAAAATTGCTAGTGCATAAAGAGCGTTACAGTCACGTGATCGACAAGTTAACATAAATAAAGTTTATCAGCTTTCTGTTTAATGCTTTCGAAATTTGAAATCGTCATATTTGTTTTACGAGTCTTGATTCACTAGAAGTTAATTCGCCCATATACATCGTTGCCCAAGGTTATAAAACTGAGCATTGAAACCAGTCTCAAATCTCAAGCATCTGATCAGATGCTTGAGATTTGAGACTGGTTTCCAATCTCAGTTTTATAACCTTCAGCCCAGATCTGCCTGGAGATCATTCCATGTTATACACACAGAGTCTCACGTTACTGTCTAATTAAAAATCTGTCATTTCTAGTAAATACTGGAAAGCAATACATGCAGAAATTATGTGTTCTCATGTTTATGTGGATGCACATACTGAGAAAGATTGTAAATAAACTTGGAAACAGGAAGCAAATCATGTGAGAAATATGTGTACAAACACACTATCCTGACATTTTGAGCAACACATTAAACTGTTGGCTATTGTTTCCACATTTTAGCTTTATGTGCACATGTATACTAAATTCTCTTGAAAATTGCGTGATAGTATACTCGTAGGAAAAAAGATACTGTTGCATAACAATTGGCTGACGATAAGCAATTTTCAGGTTGGAGTAAAAAACACCTCAAAATTATAGTTTATCTTAATCAAAAGTGCTATTGAAAATAAAATTAATGTGTAATTATATTTTACCGATATACCATACATGCAAATATTATTAACTTACTACTGGGCCTCAAAATATTCCTTCACAGATGCATGAAATTAACAACATTTCTCAAATTTTCTGCATGCAGATCACGAATAGCAGAGTCTTTAGATCGGGAATAAAATAAACCACGTTTCGTCACAATCACAGGATTTAGAAACACGTAGTTCACGGTATGTACCCAGATAATACCGTGTAGTTAGCCCTCCCGCAACACTTGCAGTCTCAAATGGATTGTTAAAAGGAGCAAAGAAAACAATAAAAGTAATATTCATAGTTTTCATTGTAAAAACTCACTTATTAAACATCATTTTGGACACGCTGATGAGTTTGTAGGTGTTTTGTTTGTTTGTTTTTGTTGTTTTTGCAGTTTTTGTTAATGTTACTCGTTTTTTGTGCTTACAGTAAAGCATAAGAAATCAAGGTTGTTTCCTTCGCTAATACTAAACATGCAATTTAACTCAGTTCAGCATCATAATTCTAAGCTGATATCAGCATTAACATTTAAACATCAGTAGTAGTTGTCAGCAAATCTTGCTCTTGCAACAAGACAAGCTTTGGACAAAATCTTTCTCAAATCAAGGTCAAGAAGATGTACTATAATTATACCGTATCTGCTGAAAAATCCTTTTATCAACGGCCTTTATCTTTTCATAGATATTTCTTCTTTAAGATGAGCAGTTTATTAAATTTTTGTGTACATAGTTACTAGAAAATCGTTTTCATATTATATAATGTTCAAGAGTTCAAACATTGTACATGTATTACATATTATAACTTCAGCAGACAAACACAAAATTAATTGTTTCGAAATAGACATTTGAACAAATTTAAGATATACCTGTAAATAAATTCAGATATTTTATTAAAAATGTTTAACTTTAGAGCATTTCAGTGAGAAATTCTGCCTGAGTTTACGCTATATAGTGAGTATAATTCTAAATAAACTTACACTGCAAAGCATAGTCCGAATATTCACTGCCGTCCATTGCAATAACAACAGTGTCTCCAGTTTTTAGCGGTTCCATACAAGAGCTTGTTGGGCTTCCTGGTGTGTCTGCCATCGTGTGCTAGAACTAATGATTCACTTTTACAATATCACTAAATAACTCAACTCACGTGTAAGCGCATTAGCGAACACTTTTTACGCAGCTTTTTGAATTCACTTATGCCGTCTTCGATCAAACCACTGGCTTCTCGATACTGTCTAGAAACTCATAGTCATTCTAAAGTATACTACATAAAATAATTATCAAAAACTAATGCATAACAGTTGTATTGTAGGTTACACAGAACATATTTCATTATCTAATCATTTTGTATAGTCGCAAATGATAATGCTGTTTTACATGTATAACCTATAATAACAGTGATACATGTAAAAGAAACTATTAACTTTAAGGCAGCACGCACCGTGCTCTGAAAATGATCATCAAGTTTTCATATGACAATTAACTATTTTGTATCCGTTAAGTTAGGCACACAATCAGTTTCGTCAAAAATATGTCTTCGAGCGTTTGTAAGTTTGAAAATCCACCTGTTTATTTGGGTCATCAATTAATTAATTTTACCTTTTTAAAAAGAAATACGGAGAATTTTATCGAAACGCTATAGCCGATAGATTGAAGTGAAAACTTCAGCGTTAAAAGTTAAGTAAAATACGATGTTTGCTTAAGTAAACGAACTCGATTATCGGAATATAACGCAAATTCAAATAAAATGACCTGCATTGTTTCATTCCAATTTCTGACCCTAGCTGACCAAATGACCATTATAATCTGTATAATCTGTATATGGGTAATCATAAATAAAAGCAAAAAACATAACTAAAGATGTTTTAAAAGAAATATAATAATAAAACTTTGATTCAGTATATTATGGACGAATGCGAGCTGCAAAGTGTCTGCTCCTCTATCTTACTTTAGCTCATAATTGAGAGGAGCATCGAGTCGAAAATGCGACAAAATCACTTATAATGGGACTTTATTATGGGGAAGATGCTAGTTACTGTAAGCTAAATGCGTTGTATATTTTATATAAACTTAAACCTCCTAATTTAGCAAGGCTGAAAATCTCAAATATTGTCAGGTATGTATGATATTATTTATAAATGTATAAAAAATAAAACAAACAAGCCATGTAAATAGTTATTTATCGGAAAATCTATCAAGGATCGACCAAATGCTAGATGAGCTTTCTACCAATCTGTTGGTAAAATAACAACATTTAGGTAGATAAATAGCCGTATCAAAATTTAATTGATGACGTCGTCGCAAATTTATCTATGTGACCACAAACAAACATACTCAATACAGCCTTATTTTAAAAACATCATAACATTTCGCCATATTGTACGAAATTGTAACAGGACATAGTACCGAATTCTCAGACGTCCGTACATGACAAACAGGCACATTCTCAGACGTCCTTACAGGACAAACAGGCACATTCTCAGACGTCCTTACAGGACAAACAGGCACATTCTCAGACGTCCTTACAGGACAAACAGGCACATTCTTAGACGTCCTTACATGACAAACAGGCACATTCTCAGACGTCCTTACATGACAAACAGGCACATTCTCAGACGTCCTTTCAGGACAAACAGGCACATTCTCAGACGTCCTTACATGACAAACAGGCACATTCTCAGACGTCCTTACATGACAAACAGGCACATTCTCAGACGTCCTTACAGGACAAACAGGCACATTCTCAGACGTCCTTACAGGACAAACAGGCACATTCTCAGACGTCCTTACAGGACAAACAGGTACATTCTCAGACGTCCTTACAGGACAAACAGGCACATTCTCAGACGTCCTTACATGACAAACAGGCACATTCTCAGACGTCCTTACAGGACAAACAGGCACATTCTCAGACGTCCTTACAGGACAAACAGGAACATTCTCAGACGTCCTTACATGACAAACAGGCACATTCTCAGACGTCCTTACAGGACAAACAGGCTCATTCTCAGACGTCCTTACAGGACAAACAGGCACATTCACAGACGTCCTTACATGAAAAATAGGCACATTCTCAGACGTCCTTACATGACAAACAGGCACATTCTCAGACGTCCTTACAGGACAAACAGGCACATTCTCAGACGTCCTTACATGACAAACAGGCACATTCCCAGACGTCCTTACAGGACAAACAGGCACATTCTCAGACGTCCTTACATGACAAACCGGCACATTCTCAGACGTCCTTACAGGACAAACAGGCACATTCTCAGACGTCCTTACATGACAAACAGGCACATTCACAGACGTCCTTACATGACAAACAGGCACATTCTCAGACGTCCTTACATGACAAACAGGCACATTCTCAGACGTCCTTACAGGACAAACAGGCACATTCTCAGACGTCCTTACAGGACAAACAAGCACATTCTCAGACGTCCTTACAGAACATACAGCTACATTCTCTGACATCCTTACATGACATACTGCCACATTCTCAAATCTCCTAACAGACAAACAGCTACATTCTCTGACATCCTTACAGGACATACAGCTACATTCTCAGACATCCTTACAGGGTATACAGCTACATTCTCTGACATCCTTACAGGACATACAGCTACATTCTCAGACGTCCTTACAGGACAAACAGCTACATTCTCAGACGTCCTTACATGACAAACAGGCACATTCTCAGACGTCCTTACAGGACAAACAGGCACATTCTTAAACGTCCTTACATGACAAACAGGCACATTCTCAGACGTCCTTACAGGGCAAACAGGCACATTCACAGACGTCCTTACATGACAAACAGGCACATTCTCAGACGTCCTTACATGACAAACAGGCACATTCTCAGACGTCCTTACATGACAAACAGGCACATCCTCAGACGTCCTTACATGACAAACAGGCACATTCTCAGACGTCCTTACAGGACAAACAGACACATTCTCAGACGTCCTTACATGACAAACAGGCACATTCTCAGACGTCCTCACAGGACAAACAGGCACATTCTCAGACGTCCTTACAGGACAAACAGGCACATTCTCAGACGTCCTAACAGGACAAACAGGCACATTCACAGACGTCCTTACAGGACAAACAGGCACATTCTCAGACGTCCTTACATGACAAACAGGCACATTCTCAGACGTCCTTACAGGACAAACAGGCACATTCTCAGACGTCCTTACATGACAAACAGGCACATTCTCAGACGTCCTTACAGAACATACAGCTACATTCTCTGACATCCTTACATCACATACTGCCACATTCTCAGATCTCCTAACAGGACAAACAGCTACATTCTCTGACATCCTTACAGGACATACAGCTACATTCTCAGACATCCTTACAGGGTATACAGCTACATTCTCTGACATCCTTACAGGACATACAGCTACATTCTCTGACATCCTTACAGGACATACAGCTACATTCTCTGACATCCTTACTGGACATACAGCTACATTCTTAGACATCCATACAGGGCATACGGCTACTTTCTTAGACATCCTTACTGTACATTCAGCTACACTCTCAGACATCCTTACAGGACATACAGCTACATTCTCTGACATCCTTACAGGACATACAACTACTATCTGACATCCTTACATGACATCGTGTTATATTCTCAGACGTCCTTACCGGACATACAGCCATATTGTCTGACATTCTTACAAGACAAACTCTCGCCTTCTCAGACATCCTTACAGGACATACAGACATATACTTAGAGGACATACGACAACATTTTCAGACATCTTTACCGGAAATACTGCCACATTCTTAGACGTCTTTACAGGACATACATCTACATTCTCTGACATCCTTACAGGACATACAACCACATTTTCAGAGGTCCTTAGCGGACATACTGCCACATTCTTAGATGTCCTTATAGGACATACAGACACATTCTCTGACATCCTTACAGGACATACAGACACATTCTTAGACATCCTTACAGGACATTAAACTACATTTTGAGAGGTCCTTACCGGATATACTGCCGCATTCTTAGACGTCCGTCTTTACAGGATATACAGACACATTCTCAGACATCCTTACAGGACATACAGACACATTCTTAGACATCCTTACAGGACGTACAGACACATTCTTAGACATTCTTTCAGGACGTACAGACACATTCTGAGACATCCTTACAGGACATACAGACACATTCTTAGATATCCTTACAGGACGTACAGACACATTCTTAGACATCCTTACAGGACATGCAACCACATTACCAGAGGTCCTTACCGGACATACTGCCTCATTCTAAGACGCCCTTACAGGACATACAGCCACATTCTCAGACATCCTTACAGGACATACAGACACATTCTCAGACATCCTTACAGGACATACAGACACATTCTTAGACATCCTTACAGGACATACAACCACTTTTTTAGAGGTCCTTACAGGACATACAGACACATTCTCAGACATCCTTACAGGACATACAGACACATTCTCAGACATCCTTACAGGACATACAGACACATTCTCAGACATCCTTACAGGACGTACAGACACATTCTTAGACATCCTTACAGGACATACAGACACATTCTTAGACATCCTTACAGGACATACAGACACATTCTCAGACACCTTACAGGACGTACAGACACATTCTTAGACATCCTTACAGGACGTACAGACACATTCTTAGACATCCTTACAGGACATACAGACACATTCTCAGACATCCTTACAGGACGTACAGACACATTCTCAGACATCCTTACAGGACATACAGACACATTCTCAGACATCCTTACAGGACGTACAGACACATTCTTAGACATCCTTACAGGACATACAGACACATTCTTAGACATCCTTACAGGACATACAGACACATTCTCAGGCATCCTTACAGGACATACAGACACATTCTCAGACATCCTTACAGGACGTACAGACACATTCTTAGACATCCTTAAAGGACATACAACCACTTTTTTAGAGGTCCTTACCGGACATACTGCCACATTCTTTGACGTCTTTACAGAACATACAGACACTTTCTCAGATGTCCTTACAGGACATACAGACACATTCTCAGATGTCCTTACAGGACATACAGACACATTCTAAGAGTTCCTTACAGGACAAACAGACAGGTATTAAACAATTGTGGTAGGGTCATGGTTCATTCATGTCATTACTCTGTCACATCTAGGGGAACATCTAAGTTATTTTAAAATTACCCCAAAACATGACTGAAAAAATGGTCAAAACAAAGGAATTGTGTCAATATTCTGACTTTGAAAGTCTATGTGTGAACTTTGAGGTATGGTCATGGTTCATGCACATGAAACTTCCTCTTTCAAAGGGGAACATTTGTGGTAAGTTATTTTAAAATGCCCCAATATATGACTGAAAAAATGGTCTGGACAAAGGAATTTTGACAAAATGTTGACCTTGAATGTCTTTATGTGACCTTGACCTTCAAGGTAGTCATGGTTCCTATACGCGACACTCTTATCTTACTAAGGGGAACATTTGTGGTAAGTTAATTTAAAATCCCCCAACATATGACTGAAAATGGTCCAGACAAGGAGTGTGAGGGTTGGAATGACTGACTGACCGACGGACTGAGTGACAGACTGATGACTACAACCTGTAGTCTCTAACCAGTAAAGCAGTAGGGGACTAAAAAGCCCAGAAGTATGCGAATTATTGATTTGTTGAGGGTATCTCATGGCAAACCTATAAAGTATTTGAGGATAACTCATTTTTGAATTTTATCTCAACTTTTTAATAGCACTTTGAAATAACATAAACAGACATGAAGTTTTAACACACAAAGAATCATATAAAGTCTGGCATGTCTGCACAATTTAGAAAAACCCAGCTTACATTTTTACATTTATATTTCAATAGTTAACATTAAATATGTCTTTGTGAGAAGAACAATGTAAACCCTTCATTTTATGGTATGCTGTTATTCCATAAGTGAACATTGTAGATTCAGATCAGAACTCATAATTATCTCTGTACTCTGGTCAGGATCTTATACTGTTTGCTTTAAGATTCGGCTTATTTCTGACCCAAAAGTGAAATGTAGATCTGGATCAGATGGCACAGATCTGCCAGATGATGAAGACCTACACTGATCTCACATGCAATAAAACCAGGGTTGAAGGTTATAAAGCTGAGTTTGGAAACCAGTCTCAAATCTCAAGCATCTGATTGGCTGAAATGGTGACTGGTCGCCATTTCAGCCAATCAGATGCTTGAGATTTGAGACTGGTTTCCATGCTCAGCTTTATAACGTTGGGCACAGTATGTGTATTATGGAGTAAAGGGTTAATGATGAGTGCTTTCTATTTCTTTCTCCTAGCTGCTACCACTCTACTATTGGACTCAATTTTCATGGCTCTTGCAGGTCTGTAATTGAAACCGGCAACTTGTTCATCAGAAATAGGCAGCACTTGTGTAACTATACCAGTAATAGTTGTCTGTTGGTTTTCTCTGAATGAAAATTTCTGTCCCTCTGTAATCACCATAGATTTTCTAAGAAGAATGTTAACTTTGGTCGTGTCGCCTGGCATAACCATTTCCATGCCTGGAAGTAGCTTTACCATAGACTCTATATTCCAAGTTGATACAAACATTGTTTGAGAATATCCATCCATCAATGGCTTGCTCCGCCCACCCTCTCCTTTTGTAAGTAGGTAAATCTGAGCTTCCACCAAGTTTGTTTGTTTATACGCTTCTGGTGCACATAGAACCATACCACGTTTCACGACTTCATTCTTAACACCACGAGCCAACACACCGACATTATCCCCCGCCCTACATTCTCCCACAGATTTCTTAAACACCTGGAGATCAGACGCATTTGTCTTTATCCAGTTATCATAACCCAACAACTGGCAATCTTCTCCCTTTTTGAGAACTCCTTTTGTAATGGTGCCAATAAGCACTGTACCTCTTCCTGGAACACTCACAGAAGATTCAACTGGCATGAAGAATGGAGCATCCAAATCTCTGGGTGGGATTTGAATATAACTGTCAATTGTTTCAGTCAATTTCAAGATGGACTGTTTACCATACTTTGTATCTTTTCCTTGTAGAGCTTCCAGGGCAGATCCTGCTATGACTGGAGTATTGTTCGAATCATACCCATATTCAGCAAGAAGTTCCCGCACTTCCAGTTCAACAAGTTCCAACATTTCCTCGTCCACAATGTCTGCCTTGTTCAAGAAAACAACGACCCTCTCAAGTCCAATCTGTCGAGCCAGCAGTAAATGTTCTCTGGTTTGAGGCATTGTGCCATCTGTAGCAGCTACCACCAGGATCGCTCCATCCATCTGGGCAGTACCTGAAGCAAGCACAGAATATTTTAAACCATTACTCAATATATAAGATTTTTATAACATGTGTGAACATGGTAGATCCAGATCAGCTCACACACCATTTGCATCTTGGGTCAGAAAAAACCTTATGAATTAAAAAGCGAACAATTAAGATCCTGATCTGATGGCACAGATGTGCTGGCTGATCTGGTTCTGAACTGTTTGCCCATGGATATTGGATAATACCCATATCCATTACCTTGCTGAATTTCATTATTTGACTTGGCACCAAAATAAAAAGTAAATCTTGACAGCCCTTCCTAAACTCATTTTAGAGCCTTTTTGGATTATAAGAATCTATTCTAATAAAAGTGTGAAACAAATTCAAGTTTATGTGGCCTAAAACACAGCAGTTCCTTTTGGTACAGGTACCTTTGTAATATGATCACCAGATTTCTTTTATTTAATATCAACATTTAGAACTGGCAATAAATATGATAAGTTGTATTGTAATCAATGACTTTCATGTCATTATATGTGTATCAATGAAATTCAGAATGTGTTCGAATGCCTAGATATATATCACTCAGGGCTAAATCCCTACTGATATATTCTAACATATCCGAACTCTTACCAGTGATAAATCCTGTGATATATCACCAAAGCTATTTATTATTTCATAAGTTTATTCTGGTTTAAGATAATATATTTTTTTACACAGCTAGAAATTTATAGACTTGATGCATTGTTCCATATTGCAAACAGTATGTAAAATCACGGGTTGCCATAATAACCAATTGTCACACAAATAAACTAAACTGATGATTGCAGGTTACGTGCACAATGAACTTAACAAGCCTCTGTTTTTAAGAATGAAATCATGCTTTACTATTTTAAGAGTCAGAAACAAAACAAGCAGAAATCCTAAAGCATATTTTGAAATAGGGAGTATGTCATAAGTTTGCTGACAAACAGAGCACCTCAGGGGAAACCCCACTCTACCAATGAAAAAAAAACATAAAAATAAGAAAGCGAATATTGCTTTACATTAGCAAATGGATGATGTCCTGGTCCTCCCCTGATTGACTTACCAGTTATCATGTTCTTGATGAAATCTATATGTCCTGGACAATCTGTATGAGCGTAATGACGTTTCTGTGTTTCATACGAGACATGAGTAGCAAAGATGGTGATGCCACGCCGTCTTTCTTCCACGGACCGGTCTATAGCAGCATAGTCCTGAAACTTCACATTAGGGTTGGATTCTGACAACACCTGAAAATACATTAATTAACACAGCTCAGTTTGTAAGTCAGTCATTTTTAACACAACAAGTTATCATGCAAATCAAACTAAAATTCTTTTTTTCTTTTCTTTTTATCATTTGACACTTAGAGTTTTCTACCATTTGTGCTGTTGGTGATTAAAAGGACTTGTACTGTTAAGTGTTAACATAAGGAAGCAAATGCTAACTATTGAATGAAATCATGAAAATGAGACCAGCACCTGCATGGGCTTTATTGATAGGTTTCTATTTGCAATTGGGCACGAGCATTTTTTACCAATTTGAAAGCAGATTTTACTATCTACGTAATTGGCATAACCTGACAAATTATTTACTGGTGGAGTTTAAATATACTGGAGTTCTAAATCTGAATCTGAGTGGATATATTGGAGTGACCAATATTGGCATTTTTTTCAACAAACTGGTGTGTGCATGAAATTAAATCTGCTTAAGTTCATTTGCATTTAGAGCTTCCAATGGTCAGCTGCTTCACAATATTGTGGCTGTCAGTGAGTTTAAAATTTATCACTGTTCTTGGAAGAAATAATAGTTTAAATTGTCACTATTTTTCTGTATCAACTGAAAACACTTAATATTGTTATTGTTAACTTGGTTTGCAACAATTTTTTATGATGTTTTTATGTTTATAGTCTTGGTTATTATTGTCTGTTTGGGTCTAAGAGGTTCCAGATAGTGTTCAATGTTTATAGCTGGTACATGCCCCTTGTACAGGAGCATCAGCCTCTGGTGGAGTTGTCAATCCTTCTAAATAAAGTGTGCAGATGATCGCTGTATTCACTCTAGTCTGTCAATGTTGCCTAGCTGGACGGGGTCATAGTTAATTCACTTATATCGGTTTAGAGTGAACCAGGCCTAGGCAAGCATTCTTCCAGCTGCTAGGACAGTACCTTAGGTTTCTTCTTGGAGTAGATTGAGTATCAGCTGCCTTGGTAGCTCAAATGGTAGTGTCATGATAGTGTCAATGTTAAGCTAGAGGTCAGAGGTTTGAATTCTGGTGGTGGCTACTCTTACAAACTCAAATCTACCACATTTTGTTGTAGGGAGGGACAATTACTTTGGAGGTCCTTTTGGCCAAGCATGTGGCCCAGCCCCACCCCACCTGCCATTATGTGAAACCCCTGATGGGGACCTAGACATTCTAGCTATTTTCTGGTAGAGGAAGACCCCAGGTGCCCCTCTGGGCATTGTTTAAAGCATAGCGAGATAATTAAAGAATAGCGGAAGAACAGTGGTTGAGATCAAAGCGTAGCGCTCCTGCTATGCTTAAATTGGCTGGGGTGAACCCTGAATGAATCCAAGGGTAGAATTTGCATGTTTAGTGATATTTGATATGTGTGTAGTCCTTAGGTCATCAGAATAAATAATTTCAAGGTATGGGTTTCCAAAAAGTTGTTTTAAAATTTGAAAATGATGCAAAAATAGACGTTAGCCTTCTGTTTAATGCCAAGATAGCATTTTTTTATAGATAAATATACCTTGACTGCCTACAATGATGTGTGATTTTTTGACAAATTTTTGAATTTTCGGAAGTCACCAGGACGTCTGTTACCAAGAAGTAAGGCGTAAAGGTCGTAATTCTGTTTGGAAATTAAACCTTTCCTCCATATACACACCTTTATGGCATGGGCGAATAGTGTAGATCCAGATCAGCCAGCAAAACTGACTCAAATGAGACCAGTGCAGATCCTAAACAGACGGCATGGATGTGCTAGCAAATCTGGATCTACAATGGTTGCACACGCGTAAAAAGGCGTATACATAAAGGAAAGGGTTAAGGCTGTACGACCGCTATCAGGTTGGGGAAAGGTATCAAAAGTAGCTATAATTGCTACTTTCGGCTATAATAGCTACAAGTAGCAATATCAGAATGAATGAAAAGTACAAAAATGTGAAATTTCTCGATTTTGGTTCGAAACCGCAACCTATCCGAACTTGTGCGACTTGCTACATACTAACCTTCACTTTGTTAACAACAACACTGACATCCCATGTTGAAAACAATGCGGTTATTGCATAGAGAAATTGTAAACAAACCACCAAAACACTTTTTACCATGTAATATGTAATGAAAAATGCCTTAATCTGGCCACAAACTTCGCACAATTCATCGACTTATCGGTTCGCACAATATCGGACATTGATCGCATTATTAAAAAAACATTTTAAACGAAATTTTATTGTTTCTTCATTAATTATGTAGACTGTGGTACAGTGTGTTCTCAAAATTATTGTTGTATAAGTGAAAACTGTTGATGAACATCTTTAATAAGGTTCATAATTTGGTTCACACATTTGTTGTCTGCAGAGTGAAGTCAGTTTTGGGGACTCAAGTCCTTATTCAGTTGTAATTTATATTATGGATTTGGGGAAAGAATGATTGTTGTTTTAATAACACTACATATTGTTTTGTGGCCGTATGTAACCCTCAAATTTCTGACTAAAACCTGACTATTATCGAAGAAAATTATATTATCGGAATGTTGTTCATTTTTATTTCTTTCATTATGTTTACTGCAGTCATTAGCTACTTACGCATAATAATATATCACAGTTTGTGCAAATGGCAAAGAAGCTACATGATCGAGTTTTCAGGCTTTGTATATAGAATCCACAGATCCTGCGATACATAACATTTTATGGTTAAATATTTCAGAAATGACACAGTTTGCAGCTTCTGCAAGAAAAGTAGTTAATACAGCGTCTCTTTTTTTTATAAAATATTACTATCGAAATCCATGAGACATTTTGTATCTGCATACCTGGCTTCCAGCCAAATATAGTCATTGTAAATATTGTCCGGAATATATTTACCAATACATTCCATTGCAGATCGACCTAGCCTGGCTTTTCGAATGAAATAGGTAAAAAATCAACTTAATGTCTTAATATTTTCAGGTGTTAACTGTTAAAATTTCCTTTCAGATTTTCACTTTTTTGGTATAGGTTTTCTTTCACATATTTGGAACATGATAATTAGCAATCGAGGGTAAAATACCATTTTCCATCATGAACTGAATGGGTTTTATATGTGACAGTTAATGAACTATAAACTGGTTTCTATCACAAAAGGAAAAAAACAAGATGCTTCAAACAAGCGCAGTTGGGCATTTTTGGGAGAATACCTATTTATATTATGTAAACAGCTGTTTCATAGTGTACATGTGACACCAAATGATTATCGTGCTATTTCCTGTGTAACAAGTACAACAAAATCATAAACAAATGTTATATCATATTTATTAAAAGTAACATTTGATTCCACGCAGAGCATAAATATAGATGAAATTTTTTTATTACACACCCTATATACTAATTGACCTAATTACAAAGAAAATACATTTTCGCTTACAAACAATAGTTATTATATAACAATCAAGTTAACCGGTGTCAACACACAAACAACTGCGAGTGGCTGGAGAGGAAATTGTTGCCAAAATACCTGAAACTTTCGCTAAGATATTACAATTCACTGGTAAAACTATATGCATGCATGTTTTTTATATAATTACCGCATTGTTTTCAACATGGGATGTCAGTGTTATTGTCTTCTAAGTGAAGGTCTAGCATGTAGCAAGTTGCACAAGTTCGGATAGGTTGCAGTTTCGAACCCAAATAGAGAAATTTCACATGTTTGTACTTTTCATTCATTCTGATATTGCTACTTGTAGCTATTATAGAGGAAAGTAGCAATTATAGCTACTTTTGATACCTTCCCCCCAACCTGGCTTTAGCGGAACCCCTGTAATATGCGGCCTTCACTACAAAATCTATAAATATCTATCTCACAGTGCTATACAAATATGCCAAAAAAGGTAATTAAGATGTTACTACCTTAGTTATTGCTGCAGTGAGGGTTGTTTTACCATGATCAACATGCCCGATAGTCCCAATGTTGCAGTGTTCTTTCTCCAAGGTTGCATAACATCTCAGAAGAATGACATTTTGGACATCTTTAAACAGTGTATTTGTTTTACAGCGATGTAAACACATTAAATGTCTGAATCGACAAAACCGTTGTAGTGGAACAAAAGCAGGTCGAATGTTGTTCAATAACGACAGGCCTGACCGCAAGGAGGCTGCCATGTTTGTTATTGTTGTTGTAGCTGTCAGTTGTAGGTACCAGACGGCAATCCATCACGCTGCAAAGTTAGACTTCAACACTATCGTTGTGACATTAAAATGAATGACGTTCTGTGCATTGAAGATTATTTAGAAAAAGTAAAAAAAAGATATGCAATTCTGCATGATGTTGGAGAGGGGGTTTGGTAAAAAGTTTTGATATGTGGGGTCTTTATGCGAGATGAAAAGGTGCAGAGTGTCATCAAACTGTGAAATAAGTAATTTTTAGAGATTTTTAAAGATTGGTAATATAAAACAAACGTATTCACTTCGATTCATTTTTTAAAAGAAATCGCAAAGCATACAAGAAAATCAATTGTAATTTGTTTTAAATGTTTAAATCTCTTTTTGTAAAAGTTTCTTTGAACAATCGTGTTTTAGCATATTTTCTTCTGTGCATACAATCAAATGGAAATTAGACGTGCATTTCAAGATGATTTTCGACTCAAAAAGTGGCGAGTGGATTTATGGATTTCAACAATTAAGAAATTAACATTTCAGTTTAATTTTATTTCTGTGTTCGAAACTTGAATAAGTACATGTAGCTACATTTTATCTTGAATATAAATTATCAAATCTTAATATTTAACTAAAATTACTCTCTCAGAACTTTTATCGTATTTTCTACAGCCACTTATTTATGTAGAAAAAATAGCAGCTTTCAAAAAACTTGTATTTATACTTATTATAAACTTAAAACAAATACAATATAATTATAATTTACCCTTATGTTTACAAGTTTATTTTACACCCAACACACGAATGCATGTAAACATGAGGTAAAAACATAAACATCATACATAAATACGAGACTCATAATTGAGAAAAATATAATAGAAGTATCGTGACATACATTTGGTAAGGTAACAGACTGGAAGTAATTTATATCAGTAATTTCATTAAAGCAGCGGCAGAATGACCTTCACAATAAACATTTTATCGAACAATTCCCGCAATGTGTTCAAGTACATTAACTATTATCTTGGGTTGTTACATAAGTATGTAAATAATAAAACTTTTTTTCCGTTTCGGGCCCCAAATAAGGGTAACCCAATTTATTTCTTTTTCTGATTGACAGTTATCATATATTTATAAATGACAATATATAAATATATAAATATTATAAAATATGATTAGTCTTTTATATATGTCTACCGTGTATCAGTAATTTAGCAACAATGTTGCCGATAAAGCAACATTATAGCAGTTACTAAAATTGAACGATATCAGCAAATTAGTGGCAAAGTCATCCTTACAGCAGCTAGCTCAGCAATATTTCAGTAATACAATATAACAATATCGACGACTTATCATCAATATAGCAACATTATCAGCAATAAAGCAGTATCATTAGCAATTGATCCGCAATACTGTAGCTATATCAGCAATACAGCAGATGTGTAATGAAGTCAACAAATTCATTTCTATTCAAAAGTCAGGATATTACTTTTTCGTGTTTCTTATATAAATATAAATAAAACCAATCGAATGATGTTATCTATTCTCTTACAAATAAGCAAAGTTTGTTACTTTCATTCTTGCAATGTGTATTCATTAAGCTGGCGTATTTTATTACATTTTGTCATTCATAATAAACTTTTTTTAATGTATTTTTTTCTTTTTTGTTAGAAATATTGACACTCCATGATGTAATGAACCTAAGCAGTTAATGCAATATGGACATTTTCTTTGTTTGTGTGGGATATTTCTCCATCTTCCGACTTCAATTGGCAGTTTATAATTACGGCTTCTAAATTTCAAGTAAATATTTTCATTTTTATTCAAGTCATATTTTAAATAAAGTTCTAGACTAAAGGTGATTTTTATTTAACGATAATTTTTTAATTTCTTGTGTTTTCTATTGTACTGTGGTACAGTCGCTAATAAACAAGTCCTGATGCTTTTGTTTTGTTGTTTCGGACAGTCATTTCCAATTTGAGAAAGCGTGTGTTATCCAAATACCGTATAATCCGCATTTAATTAAAATATCTTTTACACATGAGATCCCTGGATAATGTTTTTTGAGGTTTCTAGATAGGCTGTTCTCGGTTATGAAATATAATGCATAGTAAATTCTACATGATAGCTTTAGAAAATGTGGTTGAATTAGGTTTGCCAAAAAAAGAAATTATTCTAGACTAAGTTTGGATATCAGTTCTCAAGGGCATACCACCCGTTTCTCCATAAACAACTGCATTTGGTGTGGAGCGTTATAGTTAAGGATGTATTTCAAAAATCTTAGTTGAACACGTTCTAGACCACCGAATCCACAAACTTCACAACCGTATCATAGCTTACCTAGTTTATTAAATAATTCTACTTGCATATTTATAGGCAAAGATAAATATTTTGCTTTCTTTATTTAACTAGTCATTGCTCTATTAGATCGGTCTGCTATGTGTTTCTTGGCGTTTCAAAATGATCCAGATCGACTGAATAAAATTCCTGTATCTTTATAAGCATTTACTATTTCTAATTCGTTTCCATGATAATAAAAACTAAAATTTCGGCGTGCCCCACTTGAACTATATTCTGACAACACAAAACATATATTACGACGGTAACATCAGCATATCAAATACCAGTCACTCATGTATAATATTTACAGTTTCTTTTCTACAAAATAGCATACTGCAAAAGGTTCCCGAAGGAGATGTCTGCCAGGTCAGGAGGTGGCATCCGGTCGGATTGCCTGGGATTGGCATTTGATGCGGTCAGCCTCTGTGTCCGTGACTTCCGCCTCAACAGTTCATTCACTTTCGACCCTGGACGAAGGTTTCCCCCACAATCTCTGGGTTATACTTCACTACGTATTGTCTTATAAGTCATTTCCTTTCCTTACACAGTTCTTTTTTCTTAAGCTGCCCATTTCCATTCCAGTTGTATTGGTGTTTAAATTGGCTAACTCCGAAGAGTTCAGGTAACAGCCGCCTGGTCAGGTTGGCACCAATATTATAAAATGTTCAACATTACAAAATTCCCTGCACTGGAGCTATTCTGGTGTATAGGCCTTACTTCATCGTCGGTAAGAGCAAAGTCACTGTCAGCAGCAGCAACCACAGTCGAACTTTTAGGCACTGATGATGCGGTGCTACTCGATCTGGTAAGTACAGCCTAGATCTGCTCTACTGAAGTCTGGAGTTTTGCGACTCTGCAGCGAGTCCAATCTTCTGGAATTTGACTCGCCATTCCGCCGAATCCCCTGGATGACTTATGCCGTTGCCCTGTTGGATGACTCTATCGTCGTGATGACGCACTGCAAATATCCAGGCAGTGTCTGGGGTCGAGCCGCACGCAAGGTGGATACTACAGATCTACGTCTCTAGCAGCCTCTGCTTGTTGTAGAAACGACCTGAACCGGGTGCTGCCGCTGACGCAGCTGGCTCAGAAGCTCCAGGGGAGGCCGTCCTGGCTGCATCAGTCCCTATTGGCAGGTCCTCCGAAACGGTTGGAACAACCTGAACTGCAGGGGCTTCCACAATATCTGCCGGTTCCGAAGCTTCAGTGGAGACCGCCATAGTTTCGTCGGTCTCTATTGACAGCTCATCCAGAACGGTTAGGGTGGGTGGATGCGATGAAGGCGCGACGCACTTGATGACAGTCGAAGCTTTCTTGCCGCTCTCCGTCTGCAAAATACAAAACACATTGAAGTCTTTCTTCTTAGTGCAATAACTGTTTCGTGCCTAATGAAAACAACTTCTATTGTTGTGGTATCATTATATTTCGCTTTGGTTTCGGGCCCGTGCACGAATTTAAAGCCTTTGCTAAACTTTATGATAAATAAGTGTTCCAGCTTTGTATCTGAAACTTGCTGATGCCTGAACGGACCTAAACTTTGTATTTATTAGCCCATGTTGCATTTTATATACGTTTGAGATTTAACATCATTTTAATTAATAAAGCAAACAGTCTTTTTCAGTGATTGCGCGAAAACTCGTGCCATGAAATTTAATAATACCACAGTAACAGACTTCTTTTGCATTCTTTCAATGCGCAAATCAAACTAGGTTTTACAACTGAAATTAAGAAAACTAAACAATTTAGTTTACAAACTGAGATAACGTAAAACAAGCATGGTATTATATAGCCCTGTTCTAACGAAACTTATACAGGAGTCACCACACCTTGAAAACATAGCCAACAAAATGCCGCTTTTTTGTTTAAGAGTCATAAATATGTAGCAAAGTCTAAAATAAGTCACGAGAAAATAAGAGAAAATTGTAACTTCTTTTCCTATTAAATAAAAACTAAAATGTCAAAACTGTGGCCAAAGACAACAATTCCATTGGCGCGCCCAAGCTGTTATGCATAAATAATATTATATATGTGCATTATTTATTATATAGTACTTTTTATTTCTTTAAAAAATAATTACAATGGAATTTAGAATGTAATTTCTTTCGACTTCAACTTTAGAGTAATTAACACGATCTCTATCAAAGTCTTTCACAGTCATGGTACCGACAATATGAAAAGTACATTTAACAAATTCCAGAGTTTCGCCTGAACATTAAAATACTCCATCTGCTCGCGTGTACTATATTCAATATAATTCATTACCATAATTTGCTTCACTGAGCAGTGTATTTGTTTAAAAAGTTAATTTCTGCTGGTAATGGCTAGCTTTTCAACATCAGTTCACACATAGCAAGTTGCACGACGCAGTTAAGGTGTGAATCATTTGCAGCAAGAATGGCAGCGCCAGTAAAGAAAGATAGAACGGTTTTGATTGCCATGGATGGGAGTAAACACGCAATATATGCATTTGAATGTAAGTATTAATTATTTATAGTAGTTTAAACAGGTTAATGAATACTATCAATGAAACAATTCTATTGTTTGTAAAACAGGTCACCGAGTAATATTATGATTGATTACGACAATAAGATACAAACATACATCGTGATGTTTCATTAAAGTGTACAATGTATGTTGTAAAAAATTAACAACGAATTAAATATTAAATGAATTTCTTACATAAAACAAAATATTGCTTAGTTTTCAGTATAAGCATCCATGTACACACCCTTTAGCTTTGTTGAAAAATTCTTGACTGGGATCCGGTTGTACAGAAACACATGCCAACTGCAGGAAAAATTCCAGTTTTACTTATTTCATTAGGTATTCTTATATCTGCCAAATCACCCTATGTTCTAAGAGCTAATAAATTTTTAAAAAGCACAAAAATATTGTGCCTGTAGGAGTTAAGTTTAAGTTTAAGGTTTCTGGTATCATACGACAGAACAGGGACGGAAGCCAGTCTAGTTTTTACTGTGAAGAATACTATTAAAATATTCCGATAATCTGTAAATTACCCTTTCGGAGGCCTCCGCGTCCGAGTGCGCTCGTTAGGGTTGTTTGCTGACAGTCACAAGCCCCTGACCGCTGGAGGGCACAATCCCCTGAACGCTGGGGGCTGAAGATCCTTCGGAGACGGAATCTTTCATGTGAGGAAACTGTCAGCTAGCTTAAGGAAGGCCGATGGTTCTACCTAGGCCCCCCTGTGCCTGAAAGGGGCACTTAGGCTCCACCAGAAAAAGCTGGAAGTCCACACCCAGGTGTTTACTCATAGGAGGCTGTGCAGGACTTGTATCATTAATATAACTTTGAACCGCTACAAGTAGATTCCGCTTTTTTTCCAAATTTAACGATGTTTGTATTAAAGCAATTTCGAAAAGATCTACTCATTAATGTGAAATATACTGCATTATGATGCTAAAAGGAATTATGATTTTGCATAACATAAACTTTATTTTGCGAAAAAATGATAAACTACGTTTTCAAAACATTTATTAGATGTTTTACATTTTGATTAAAAATACATAAATTTGCAAGAAATCAGTAGCAAACTCAGTAAATGAGAAGATTTTATCTCGATTAAGATCAATCTTTGATAATGTGGTAAACATACATGACGAATCTGGTTAGAGGTTTGAAATGTTTATTTGCAAGTTTGAAGTTTTACCGCTGTCAAACCATTGCATTTTTAAATGATATTCAATAATTTAAAACACTTCTGCTTTTAAAGTAAAAGAAATTTTAATTGAAATTTTGATTTACATGCATTTTGGGGAAAATTTAGCTTAAAGTTCCATTCAACAAAAAATTGAAATGAAATTTTGATTAATTTATAAGGGTTTAAAGAATTCTGACTTTTTTGCAAAAATAGTACAAATAGTGATAATGTGGCAAAGAGGATAGTGTATAATTCCAATAGCTCGGATTTTCTAATACTATCTACATGTAACCAAAACAATATGATCTTTCAGATAACACGTTCTGCACCGAGACTGAACATGACAAACTGCATTTGTTTATTATGCAATGTAATTGACAATTATACACAATTATTAATTCAGTTTCAGTTTTTATCTACATTTATTAATTATCTACATGGTATTTGTCTTCTGATACAATTTGAGCATTTATTTTGGCTAAAAAAATGAAATATGCATATCAGGAATGGCCACATCCAGCATACACAGCCTCCCCACACAGCCAAAAAGTAGAGAGGAAAAGAGAGCATGGTATTACAAAAATCAGTTTCAAACTGGACGCCACAAACAAATAACGGAAGTGAGAACCGGAGGGGTTACCGCCTTGGAACGGTCAGTGGCAAAACAAATTGCCACTGGGGGTTTAAACCAGGTTCTAGGGTGCACCAACCTCACACTTGCCCCAACAGGTTCTCGTATCACAAAACAAGTACAAATTGTCTTGGTGAAATAACTCCAACCCACCCATCAGCTCAACAATGTTGCATGCAAAAGCATACAAACATATAAACATAAGAATTTAATAGCATTGCAAAGCCAAAGGGCGGGTACTCAATGATCTTACAGAGACCAGAGCATCTGGAGTAAAATCAGCAAGAACACGATGACAGGGATAAAAGAGACAAATCGAGCTTCTAGGTTCTTTTTAGAAAAGATTTCCCCATAAACTTTCATAAACTCTTAAACCCCTGCCACCGTCGTGCAACCAAAGAGGTAAGCATAATGATCAACTGTAGATGGGTTAATCACCAGGCCTGCAGAGCGCTGTAAAATATCATGTTTGTAACCTTTCTTTTTAAATTTACAGATGGTTTTTACGAATAACCGGGAGAAATTAACATCGCCTTTTATCCTCTTAAGTTTATAAATTAAATCTCCATAAAAAACTGGCTGTGAAATACTTTGTTGCAATAGTGATTTTAAACTGCACCTGTATTTATGAATTAGATCTGGATATCGGCGATAAAACTTGCAAAAGGTTTTCCTTAATTTGTGATACCGATAACCTTGTTGTAAAGGATTTTCTGTTAACATACGAGAGATGCGCTTTAGGTTTCAACAATTTATTACCATCAAAGGCGATTCTCTGAAAATATATACATACATATCGTAAACATCACATTCACACAAATAACTGTTAACAACATTGCTATAAGATTATTAATTAAGTACAATTTGTATAAAGGTAATTACAATATTATTTAAAAACAACATTTAAATCCAAAAAAATGCAGTTCATGCAATAATTTTAATATACGACATACCGACATTGATGTCTACAGAACTTGAAAATCCTTTTTTTTTTTATTTTACGTTTACCTTAACCGTCTACTTGTATATTCGTGACGGCGGAAGTGACGTCAACGACGTTGTATTATGTATTTTAAGCAGACGACATCGCGCCAAAACTGACGTTCTTAACGTAACTTTAACAATTTATTGCATTTACAAAATGTTCATTTATTTCATATAGTTCTATAATAAGGCTAATAAAATACAAGTTATTAAATAAATACAAGAAGTTAACAAATTTTTACACTTGTTTTAAAAGTTTTTCTGTAATGCAAAGATTACGTTCATTGAAATCATTCACATCGTTGCAAGCTCTTGAAAAGCGAACAAGCTGTGAGATATAAACCCCGTAAGAAGTCGCACGAGGAACATCGCCGTCTAGAAACGGAAAATTTACTATATTAAAATTAAAATCATCTCTTTTATCATAAATTTTAGTAGTGACGTAACCATTGTCAATGGATAGATTTAAATCAAGAAAGTTTGCTTGCTTTTATGAAGTGTTCGCTTTATTAAGCTGTAGTTCTTTAGGATAAATCTTATTAACCAGTGATGGAAAATGGTTATTATCTATATTTAATAAATCATCAAGGTACCTCGATGTGTTGTTAAAAGCTGTAATAATATCATCTTGATGTTCGGTAGAAAGAGATAACATAAAATCTCTTTCATAACAGTATAAAAACAGATCAGCAACAAGGGGTGCACAATTAGTACCCATTGGAATGCCTATTACTTGTTTGTAAATAGAGGTACCAAATCTCAAATAAATATTATCCAATAAAAATGTGAGCGCCTGTATAAGGTCTTGACAGGTCCATGAAGTATAATTATCATAAGAACCATCTGTAAAGAATGCCCTATGTTCATTACAAGCAATAAATGTTTTATTTTCGCTAGCAAAAGTTTTTTCAATGAGACTGGTTAGCTTGTCTCTTATTAAATTATGAGGGAGAGAAGTATACAAGGTAGAAAAATCATATGTAGACAAACAGAACGCCTGAAAATTATTTGATTTAAGTTTCTTCAAAACGTCATTTGAATTTTTTATAGACCAAAATAAATTTTTGCCAGTAGTTTCAAAAACTTTTTCGCAATACCTAATTACATGTTCTTTTATAGCTGTAAGGCAAGATGTTAAGAGCACGGATAACTTTGTAGTTGTACAAGAACTAGAGTTAGCGATAAATCTTGCTTTGTACGGTGTTTTGTGCATTTTAGGCAACCAATACATAGTAAGTACTTTGTCTTGTTTCGGCTCAACACTGATTCTAAATTTAGTAATTTGTAGAGTGTGTGCAGTAACAATATCACTCTCAGATGAAGAAGTCAGTGTATAAGCATTAGTGCTATTAAGCTCTTCAGTTTGAACATTTATATAGTGTATACGTCACACTATAATAACATTATTTGAAACCTTATCAGCAGGTGTTAAAACAAATTTGTTGTGAAAATCTTGAATACCTTTTTCAAATGACGAAAGTTAAAACGAGGTCGAGGTGGTAGTAAAGCTATGTTTCTTTTATAGAAGGATATACGAGTGTCAATTATTTTGAATATTTGTTTTTTCCAGTTTGAAAGAGCATTAGGCTCAGCATGTTCTCGTTTACACCATTTATTGCAAAAAGAGTTTAAAGACTCTGCAATTTCCGCACGACAGGTATTAAAGTCGATGTCCGATGGAATTCTGTATTTTGGACCTTTTGAAATTAAATTGCGGATTCTAAAGTCTTTGATAACATTTAGATCCCCATGTAACGATATGACCGGCAGGTTGATAGCAAAATTTTGAATTAGAACAGTCTCATGATGATGGTGTGTTTTCAACAATCTGTAAATCCGAGGTAATTTTGTTGTAATTGAAACTTGTGTTTCTAATAGGCTTGTTATATTTATAACAAACGATGGGTGTTTCAGTATTCTTGAAATAATTAGGTATAGCCGATTCAACAGTTTTATCCTTAAAGATACTAGGAAGGTCAATAAAATCTATGCCTTTATTTAAAAATGAAATTTTAAGAAAATGTCTTTGGTGATCAGATTCCAAGTCAATGTGTGGTCTAAGAATATGCCGAGTGTAACACTGAGTAAGGCTTGCAACTTCATAAAGTGGATGAGTTCTAATAACAATATCATCGGCTTCCTTATCCACTTTTTGTAAACTAGAAATAGAAAGAGAAGCTAAACGCGACAGCATAGCATGTCTACCAGAATGTTTTAAAATATTTTGAAGGTCATGAATAGAACAGTGAATACGTGATTTTCTTTTGATGTTACCATTAATCCTTATCCCGTGTGACCTCGATTTTCGTTTTCGTAATTCTAGCAAATCAAAAATGTCAAAATCAGGATTATTTGAAATGTTGCCTTCTTGATAAATATTATCATTTAATCCAAGTGGATAGGGTGTTTGGAGTTTTTGTATCCATTTTTGCTCCGATATAAGTCTAGCTCTAATTTTAAATGCTCTAGAAGCACTGCTATCAAATATAACTTTTTCAACAGGTTGAATATTAACATGTTTAAAGTGTGGCCTGATCGTTTGAAATGTTTATATAAAAATGTATTGATTTTATGATTGTTTCTTATTTTCGAACAGTGCTGACAAAAACGTGTTTTCAAAGGGCGCCCAGTTTGTCCAACATATTGAATCCCACAATTTAAAACATTTCAAGTTAAAACAATATTAGGTGATGATTCTGCGATCTATTTGGTCGCATTTTCGTCTGTTCTTCTCAAAAGACACCAATTAGCAACAGAAGAAGCATCTGAACATATGTACTGGTATCGATTCGCAGCGTTTAAAACATAGATTGTAGAATGAAATTGTAATCAATTAATGAGGCTCCATATATTTGTCTCCAGGGAGTCAGTCATATTATTCTTCGACCTACGGTCTTATGAAGTTATTAAGTTTAGTCTGTTTTTTGTTTACCTATAAAAAACACCCCAGTTACACAGAGCCTCTGGTGAGTGAACGGTAGTTTTTTCAGCCAAATTATGGAGTGAACCGATGACAACGTATTTAAAACCGATATCACCAATAGCCAAATATTTTCCACCTATCAACCTATTGGGGAAGTATAAGTTTTGTCGGTGAAAAATAAAACGGATTTTTAAAAATCTTTAAATACTCGATCGGTGAAATAAATTTACAAATAACCGATCGAAAACTTGTCTACAACCGATATCGCCGATCGACAACCAGTTTTCAACTGATATCTCCGAGGGGCCATCGATTAGTAACCGATAAACTTAAACCTACCATCGAAAGAAAAGAAAATATGAGACTTTCAGTGTACCAGCAAAGTGAATTGTTTACTTTTGAACTGCCTAATCAAATTTAAATTTCACAACATTCGTAAACTAATTATTTAATCAATATTGTCATATTTTAATGACCAGTCGGAGTCGATTCTGAAATAAATAATGTTCTCGCCTGTCCTTCGCGATCCATCTTTTCTTTAATTACATACAATATAGTCAAAGAAAGATATAAACATACGTTTTGGTGTGGCATTTAAAGAATATTTACGTTTTTTTCTGCTGCACACTTTCACTTTAAAACGTTAAAAGAAAGATGCAGAGTCAAACATTGATTAATTGAACGAGGTGTTTACTTCAGAATCAGGAAATCACGTTGCATTTTTTTATCTGGTTCTAATTAAGGACTCATTAGACCCAATGATAAATGTTTCTTCAGTCATCTTCCATCTCTTCAATCAATATTTCGTAAAGATATCTTTATGTTAAATTAAACACTTGTAGCAGTTGCAGGATCTCTGTCTTACCTGATGTTGTAGAACAACAATCAGACTCGAATAACAAACCTTAAATTATAAAAATATTCTTCTTTCATCTAAATCTCTAGCCCATGAACTGGTTCAATCAAACCGAACTTGCAATATTTCATATTTAACGTGTTCGTTGGTTTCAAAACTCCTTTTCATCTATGATTTTAACTTTAATTACCCGATGTTGTTTTCAGTTTCAAGCACTTAAGTGTATACCTATCCCACATGTTATTTTGTCTATTAATATAGATTTTAATTTCATGTATTATTAGGTCTAAGAAAGATAACAAAAATAATTAATCTGAAATGTACTGTATTACGATGCTGAGATAGGATTTTGTATAACATTTTTTTCAAAAAGATGATAAACTACGTCTTAGTATAGATTTTAATTTCAGTATAGTTTAGTCAAGGAAAGATAACTCAACAAAGATTATTTTTACCATGAAAGTTACTTCTACATGTTTCAAATTCAGGTAGATATATTTTTGCATCTTAGTGGAACCATTTTTGGAACTTATCAAAGAATCCAGCAAAACAATATTCTATTGCTGTGGTATCATTATATTTCGCTTTGGTTTCGGGCCCGTGCACGAATTTAAAGCCTTAGCTAAACTTTATGATAAATAAGTGTTCCAGCTTTGTATCTGAAACTTCCTGATGTGTCAAATAAAATGTCTTCAGCGCTCTTTGGCACAGCCCATCACGCGTTAATAATATGACATTCTGAGAAAGTTTTGAGATAAAAGAAAATATATAATGTTTAATATTTTTCTCTGATATGACTTATGACCCTGTTTAACCCAGATGGCTTGATTTCGAACTTGTCGGAACCATTATCAACATCCGTCATGTTCGTTCCGACACAAGTGGCGACAAACTGAATCGACATAATAGCAGATATCGAATATTTGGCACTGTTGAGTTAAACGCATGAAACGTCTATGTCTTTTGTTTCAGGGTTCATGAGAAATGTCTATAAAGCAGATGACTTTGTCCTGATGGCGTATTGCACGGAAGTACCCACAGCAGTGGGCTCACGTAAGTTATTATTGCTACTTTGTTGAATTATTGCAAAAAAAGCAAATGGCCATTTATCAATTACTACTTAATGAAAGTAATATCACATAATCTCTCAATGTCAAAGAGCCAAGATTAACATCTACAAGAGCATCATTTTTACTTCAAACCAAAAAAATAACAACAAGAATTTAAGAAAATTAACATCGAAATTACAAAGAAATAAAATTATGTTGTTTCTGTATTAAATGTATAATATTAAAATTTAAAAAAGTGAAATAAGAATGTATTTAACGGACGCATCCAGTAGACACAGCCTCCCAACACAGTCAAAAAGTAGAGAGGAGAAGGGAGCACGGTTATGAATTGCATTGAACAGTTTCAAAAAAGACGATACAAGCAATTAACGAAAGTGAGAACCGAGGGGATACCGCCATGGAACGGTCCGTGGCAAAACATTTTGCCACTGCGGGTTAAGGCCAGGTTCTAGGGTGCACCAGCCTCACACTTGCCCCAAAGTATATGTACAAGTTGTATTGGTGAAATAACTCCAACCACCAATCCACAATCCACACGAACTTGGGAAACACAAGAAGCTAAGAGCATATAAAGCAATAGGGCGGCTACTCAATGACCTACATACAGTGTTTTGATGGGCTAGTTTTGTATATTCCACATGAGCCTTAACGCCTAACGATGAAAGTATTTTTGTTGATTTGTTGTATGTTCATTGCAGTTTTAAAGGATATTGCAAAACCAGGATCAGCTTCTTCAATAATGGAAAAGAACGAAACTGCGTCTAGGCATGTGATGCGAATAGTTGACGGCCTGGTGAAAAAGTATAATGTAATATATATTTCCATATATTTATTTATACGTATCGCATATCAAAGGAGTAGGTTCACGAAGGCCTAATATTGGCCTAAAATATGTAAAATTTTAAATTTTGTTACAGATCTTAAATTTTAATGCCATTGATTACTTAAATAGTTATACTTTTCATTTCTTAAAATTTTATATTGATTACTTCTAAAGGAGTTTGACAAGGGGTCAGCAAAATTGCTTAAAATGAGGAAAATATGCAAAAATTCATATTTGTGTCCATTTTCACAGCAAATTTTAAAGGATTTCGATAAGAGCACACTTCTCGACCAAAATCAAAATTTGACCATGAATTCAGCACACATTTATTCAAAGAAAATTCTTTAAATTATTTTGGTCGAAGCCTGTGCCCAATATGAAAATCATCAAAATATGATGAAAATTTAACAAAAAAATGTATTTTGGCAAACATTTTCAAATTTCAGACACATTTGACACACTTAATTTTTTATTTTGGCGTATGGGTTTGTCTTCACTTTTTATCTTTTCAAGAAAACAACAATAATAGATTATAAAAAGCACACTTTAAGTGATGTAAATGCAATTTGAAAATTTGAGATAATTTTAGGCCAATTTTGAGCCTTCGTGAATCTATCCCTTTACGTAAATCAGTATATTTATTAATTTTATTCTTGAAAAGGTATGGAGACATTTACTTAATTATTTTACTTGCTTTAATTTCTGAACAAAACTTGAAAGGAGTCATGTTGTTCTATTAAACGCATTTAAAATTCGAAAGAAGTCATTCCTAGAGACATTCCAAAGCGGTAAAGGTTCCTGCCGTTGAATCGTTATTATTATATAACATTTATGTTATGTGTAGGACGGTTGGTTGTCTGTTTCTGTGGCCGTTCATACCCATGTTTTCATCGTGTTTTATACCATTGCTGATGTTAACCTTTGATTTTGTTCTCCTCCATAAGGTACCACATTACAAGTTCATGCAGCTTCCTCATCCAGCAGGGGAGGCAATCGTGAAAGCCGCCAAGGAGAACCACGCAGTGTTCATCATAGCAGGAAGCCGAGGAAACAACGCAGTGCGCCATACCATAATGGGCAGTGTCGCCAAGTTCCTCGTCGCCCACGGACACATGCCTGTGTTTATTTGTAAACACAAGGATGAACAAAAGCGACTAAAATAAATTCTTCTAACTAGAACAATATACCATATACTTCAACCCATCATTTTGTTTTGAAACTCAATCAATGAAGACCTAGTTCGTGTTTTTTTCCAGTTCTGTTATATATGTTTATATCACAATTTGATTTTTTGTAGTCTTTTATATTTTATTCCAAAATGTGATAATTGCCAAAACTTTTTTGCCAGATGAATGGCAGCGGAGTCAATGAGCGTTGAGTTAATACCTCATCCCGAGTAACTCTAAGGATATCTATCAAAAGCTTGAATTGAAGTCAAAATCTGCTCATGTTTAAGTTATACATGAAGTACAATGTTAACCGGAAAACTTGAATATCCATGAAAAGATTATGCTTGGATTGTGTAATTGGACTAGTCTATAGATCGTTTGTAAAAGAACGGTGTATGCCTTCGACCGGCAACAGGGGAAAATACCACATTTAAGTGTTACCTGGAGAAGTCAAAAGGTACGCTAACAGATAAAGGCATGCGTCCTTTTATCCCATTTATTCACGAACATAACTTGAAGATCCTTAGTAACGAGTCTGCACGTGCAATGTTGTTCATTGCGACATGTAACGTTTGTAATTTGTGTTCAATTGGTACACAAGACAAACAAAGAAATTGTATACTGAAAACCCCGATTTGCAAAATAACGATATAAAGCAAAGGTATGACGGTTGGCTAATTCCTTTTACATGTTTCAAAATTTTTATGTTTATGAAAACATCTTACATGTTAAATTTCTTCGACAAAATTTGAAGAATGTTTATATGTTTATAGATGTTTGTGGCAAAATATCTTGTTAAATTATGGTATTTATTTTTTATTATTTTCGTGACATCCAGTGTTCGTTATAGATGTATCTCTAAAAATCAGATAACTAGGTATTGTTAAATGCGATTCGAAAATTTTAAGTGTTTCGTCAGCTTATTTTCACTTAAAGTGGTTTTCGGTTTTTCGAATAATCGCTTATTTAGTTTAAGAAGGACAACCTTGCTTTTCGTTATTTTGGTTTTGTTTCGATATCCTTTCTTTTTAACTTTTGCTGGGCTTTAGTAATATGTTTTACGTTTCTCGGTGACATTCAACTTAACGTTTGATGTAGTTCATAAATCAACTGCGTTCAGTCATTGATGCAATATGCTCTAAAGAGCCATGCATCAATCCGACAAACTACTTTTCCTCTCTACCTTTTGGCTGTGTGGGGAGGCTGTGTTGCTGGATGTGGCCATTCCTGATATGCATATTTCACTTTTAAACCAAACAAATCAGCAATCGTCAAAATTTGAAATCATTTACTGAAAAAAAAAACATTGTATGAATGAGATAATGATTCAATAAATTTGTTGAGAAAGAGGAGAAATCTATTCTTATATTTATATTCTCTTATTGCATCTATGTTCATGTACTTAAAACAAATTGTAATCATGCAAGATCATGGGTAGTCCAGCCCATCTGGCTGTGATCTATTGCCTTCTGCGGTACGGAGTAAGGAACGGTATGCGGTACGTGCCGGTCCTTGGTATAAAGAGCAATAGCATTGTTACCTTAAGAAGAAACTATTTTTCTAGTTCAGTTCAAACAAAAAGTGTATAACAGTTCTTCTAGTAGACTGAAGTTAAATAGATTAAGTAAAACCAAAGTGACAGAGCAAAGTTAATTTAAAAGTCCCACAATGAGTTTAAACCAAGAGCAATTGATGTGATCCTGACCACAAATTTATAAGAGAACAAACGGGGGTATATAGCTTTGCGCATGTTGGTCGGTCCGTTCGTAACAAGACGTTTTCTGATCAATAAATAGACAATGAATTTAATTTGTTCCCTACCAAGTGGAACACACCTCAGTCTTATGATTCTACAGTTATTGAGCGAAAATCGACTGTTGACATTATTTGAAAAGGGAATTTCAAAGCCGCTGAACCTGTCAAATATAACAATACTGAAGGCTTGATTGATAGAATCTGTCCATGGGCAGTAATGGAAATGCGTATTACTGCTCACACCGTCTTTACCCGGGTTGAGCGCATCTCAATATTTACACAATTAAATAATTTTGATCTATCCCAAACGCCGCCACCCATCTTTAAACTGATCGAAGTAATAAACTTAAGTAATATTAGATGTACTATTAACATACATACGTATCGTGCTCAACGACCTTCAAAAGACGTATCACAGATACAATCACTGATTAAATGTACATGAACGGGGAGTCTTTGCATTTGCAGCCGGCTCAAACAACGTTAGCTAGTTAAATGTAAGTCGTGTGTTGGTTTGTTGTTGTATTGTAATATTGGTATCAAAAAAAGGGTTATCCGAATAGCAGCCTGAAAGAAAAACCCACCAAACACCAAAACGCAGTCATCTGCCTCGATGAGGGAGAGGGTGAGTTTAAATATTAATCAATATTTTGTCATATTTGCAAACAGTGTAGACCCAGGCTAGCATGTGCTTCCGTGCACTTTGTTTGTCGTTATTCTTCAAAACATCTCATTGCAATATGAAAGGACTGAGCCTTATTTTTTAAAAAAAAACGTTCACACTATCTGAGCTAAAAAAAACTCTGAATTTAGAGATGAAACTACAGATTTTAGTCAACTGATTAAATACTACAAAGTCAATGTTACAAATGTTACCAGATAGCAAAGTGAAAAGTTGTAAGATAAATTACTTTTAAATGTTAAGCGTAAAACAAATTTTAGGTAAAAAATTTCGTCATAAACACAGTTGTTTTATATGCGCATTTATAATCCTCTGTTACGCTTAATTCCTATAAATTTTAGTGAAACAATGCTTATTTAGTGGCATTCGTATCCAAGTTTGTTTTCTTTTTTTATGTGACTTACGGATATTCAAAAAATAAAATAATTGTAGAATAACAAATAGAAATCTTTTAACATGAATTATAACTATACATATAAACTTAAAGAATGTTGGTTACATACATGTCTCAATTATCATATTCAAATTGTTTGATAAAAAACGATCTTAGTGACCAACGATTGAATATTTATTCCATTCAATTAAACTTTTCATGCATCTTATTTGAATACAATTAATAATACAATATGATCCGATGAGCAAAATGATTATGTGCAAAGACAAGTTTGTCACGTAACGGTTGATCATTCTGTCCGAAGCTTTCAGGACAATAGAGGTTATTAAAATGGCAGAGCCGGGAATGTCCGCACGAACTGTGTTGATCGCTATGGACGGCAGTAAACATGCACTCTACGCTTTTGAATGTGAGTAAACATTAATACCTTGAATTTGTAAAATAGATAATGTTTAAACTTTACTCATATATACGGGTGTTTACGCATGTGCGAACAGTGTAGTTCTAGATTTGCCGACACATCTGTGCCGTCTGATCGTGACCTACACTGTTCGATTTTCAGTCAGAAATACCCAACTGATTTCAAAAGCGAAGAGTGTAGATCCTGATCGGACGGCACGGATATACCGGATGATCTGGATCTGCACTATTTCACAGAGAGTAATGGGTTAATATCATTTCATTTTTATATGATAAGAAATTATGTTATTTATTACTAGAAGTGTAATTAACTCGCATATCAGTATGAAACATCAACGTTACATTTTACTTTTGATATGTTCTTCCTGTTTTGAAACCGATATGATACACAATAAAATTCACGTTGTGATATATGACATGATATATTATCTTAAGATGGCCTTGGACTCCGAGGAATATATGGCAGTTTTCAAAAGTCACTAGGCCTACATGTTACAAAATTACTTAGCGTTTGATCCAAATCTAAAAAGAAAAAAGAAAAAATAAACAAGTTTGAAAAAAAGCTGTATTGTACAACTATATCAACAATCGCACCTGTTTTAAGTTTAAGGATAACATGATTGTTCAGATACGCCAGTCTACTAATTAATAAAATGTTTGCTAACAATAACTTAAAGCATTTGAATGTACTTATTTTGCTGGAAAATAATCTATCAAATATACAGCCTGATACATACCTACGATGAAATGATGGTTTAAAATGTCCGACTACTTTACTAACGTATTGCTTAATAAAATTGTCCTCGAGTACATGTGTACATTAATTTTTGGATAAAATATGAAATACTTCACAAAATCGCCAGCTTAGTTTACTGTGGTAAGGCCAACAGTTTATTTTCTTTCTCTTTTGTGCATTCAAGACCCACAAAGCCTTCATTTTCTCTGAGAAAAACAAACTAAAGAAATAACTCACTTTCATTCATTGTTTCTTCAAGATATTGACAAAAATCCTGATTGCTAGCTTTTTTATGATTTTGCTACCATCTGTAACAAGAAAACCTTCATGCGCTCTAAACCTAAACGTTGTGCGCGCATTAAAACAAAAGATGGATACTAGAATGCGGAATATTCTTAGCTAGTAAATCATAGTTTCCTATCCGTAGCAGACACTAAACATATATTAGACACTAAACATATTTTAAATGTGTACTAAGGAGATATGTTAGTATGAAATCGTTAAATTTGAAAGCTTCAGTTGAGGCGATACCCAATATCATACGTACCATATATACGTAGCCTGTTGACCAAGTTGCAAAAGCACCTAAAATCATTGTGGTTGCCATAACTCAATGATTCTATTAATGTCGCCCACCTCCCTAGATAGCTTGATAAAACCTGGGACTGTGTGTTGGGTTTTTTCTCTCAAACTTCATGTTGTTCTTCTTTCTGGGCATGTTTGTTGACAGCCAGCGTGCTGCTGTTACGCATACGTGAGTAAAATAAGACATTCTTATGCATCTGAAAACTGTGCGACACAATTTTCTTTAAAAATTTAAATATATCTGTTATTTGCTAATCGATCTGAATTGGATTTTTGGTGGATTTTATCTAATGGGAATATAATCTTTTAATATATACAATCTTAAAAAATCACCATTGTTTACTATGCAAAATGTAAGCGAACGCAACCTTAAAATTGTCAATCCCTCATGTGTTGAACTTACCTTGCGTTGAACACGTGTATTGATATTAACAGCGGCGCAGAAAAATAATTTGTGCAGGTTGTGGTGTAGTTCGAACTTTATAATTATTTAAATGCAAGCTGCGAAAGAATGCAAACGTTTATTCATACACAGTTACAAGGAAAGTCTTGTCGATAGTAAGGCTGAATGCAACTGTTTTGCATTTTAATTAAATTGCATAATACTGTGACATCGGTCATAAACATTTTGCTTTTCTAATTAAATGCTAAATAAGAACATGAAATTATTGATGTTCAATATAAATGTAAAATATATTCTGACTTTCCATTTAAAGTTAAAGGGTTAAAGCAATCTCATTTAATATTTATTAGGGCTAATTTAAAGAATCTCTAACCATACAGGCATTTGATTTATAAGATATGATGTTAAACAGTAACGGCGGAGTTTGATTTTGTTTTCGTTTCACACATGCCATTTTTATCTGATTACAATTTACGGGTAACGAAATCAGTAAGATGTTTTAATGCAACATATTTAGAAGCTCCGATACCTCTTGTCAGTTAGTTACGCTGGACCACGTTTTAAAGTCATATTAGAAAGACTGTAAGTAAGTTTTAGTTAGAGTAGCGGGGAATCGAACAAGCGATCCCTAGGTAGACGAGCTAACCAGCTAACAAATGAGCTAACTCGTTAGTAAAACAATTAGCAGTTGTATAACTGAATTTCAAACTGACATTTTCTAAGATTGTCTCTTATTAATCATTTAACTGTTAGGTGTAGCATGTAAGCATGGCAAATTCTAGTTTGTGGTTGCCCTTGGGTTAACTTTAGGAAATTTAGAAAGGATTATGTACACAAATTTTACTTCGGATTACATAGACTTGCATTAACGCGTACTTTGTTTAAGAAAATTGTTGTTGGAGAAAACACATTTGTTTGCTTTCTATAACTTGAAGTCATTTTGTTCTATTTCAGGGTACATCAACAATGCGTGTAAAGCGAACGACAGAGTTATTATAGCACACTGCGCTGACTCGAACGTTTCATGCAAGTAACACAATCTTGTACTTATTTTCAAAAACTAACATAAATACGACAAGCATGTTTTATCTACTGCAACAACGTTTCTTTCTGCAATTGTCAAGCATTCCACATTGTGACCCTGGCGGCATTATGTTGTCATGTCATTAAATTTTGATGTCTTCACTGATTTTTATACGTATTTTAAAATGGCTAATGCCATTATATCTTAATATACACTTAACAACTTTTCTAGGTATACACCTGCGTAGTAGGGCATTACTGGCTTGATAATTTAGATATTGCTCTAAAACTTTCATTAAAACATGCTAGTAATACTAACTGATTTATTTGTAAAACATTATTCAAAATGACAGACAACTGGCTGCTCACAATTGTTATATACTGACACCCATAGAAAACAAATTCACAATATCAGTTTATGACGCATATGGCCACCTTCAGCGATGAACGGTTAAATATCGAAAATATTGTTGAAGCGGATTTTTTATCATGGTTGATCAGTTATAATGCTGTGGGCTGGTGTATCAATGCACAAGAGTACTGTAGCAGTTTTAATGCAATGGAACTGAAATTTTGAAGAATATCAGCGACAAGTCCTTGTTCCTGTTGTCCTTCCACGTCTTCAAGCACAAAGATGCATGCAGTTTCTGCATGATGGTGCACCGTGTCATCGTTCGGTGAACACCAGACGTTTTCTTGAGGTGAACAACATCAGAATATTTCCATGGCGTATGAAACAGGAGGGACTAACCATGCAAGTTGAAAATGGGCTTCTTGAGGAATGGTCTAAAGATTCCCTAAAGAAGTCATTCAGCACTGTATTAGCTCAATGAGATCAATGTGTCTTGCAGTTATACGCGCTGTTGGTGGTTATACTCTTTATTAACTGATGTGAATTTGTATTCTGTGGGTCCCAGTACTCTAAATGATTGTGAGCAGTCAGTTGTCTGTCATTTTGAAAACTGTTTTACTGATAAATCAGTTAGTCTTTATTGCATGTTTTATTGAAAGTTTTGGTGCAAAAGTTCAATTATCAAGCCAGTAATGTCCCAGTACGCAGGTGTATACTTAGAAAAGTTGTTAAGCGTTTTATTAATAAGCTGTCCATGGTATCTGTTTATCAATATTTTGTTCTAAGGTATATCACTAACACTACAGCAGCTGTTGAGTGCCGTGTAAAAAGTCTGTGAAAAGTCTATCTGTACTTCACTTCAGTATTGTTATCCGTTTCAAATACCCACCTTGATGGCAATATGCTTATTTCAAATCATGCAGAATGTCAGTCATTGTCTGTCTCTTGCATGGTAGGCCGGGAGCTGTTGCCGCATTTGTATAGATTTGAGGTTTTCTTCACGTTTTTAGAAGTGTGTTTTTTTTTTGTTTTATAAACTTGTATCTTTATTTTTCTTCCGTAGCTTGTAAGGACATTGGCAAACCGGGATCAGATATCCGCGAACAGCTCGATGGAATGTTAAAAGCTGCAAATGTAAGACACACTTTTTGATTTTTCCTTCACTTTTAATCAAGATTTAGTTATTCTGGAGTGATTGATCGAAATTGATAAACTAACTGGTTGTTTGTTTATGCCTTCCAGTCAGTGCGTTTCGTGTTTATTTGGGCATGAAAATCAAAAATAGCAAAAAGTAGAGAAAAGATGAACATAAGTCAAACATTTCATCTGAACCAAAAAGACATTACAAATATAACCGAAATGAGAATCAGAGTTGTTTCTGCCTTGGGACAGGTAATGACAAAACGTGTTTAAGCTTGGTTTCACCGAGCACCGCTTGCATTGTTCTCATATTAACAAAGACGTACAAGTTGGCTTTGTGAATTAAGTACAAACAGCTCAGGTAGCTAATGACATTGCCGGGTGAAATAATCAGCTACTTGATGATATTACTAAGATCAGAGCCCCTGGAATAAAATTAGTAAGAACAAGATGAAAAAAGTGAGATGAATACGTTTATCAGGAATTGCCAAATCCAGAAAATACAAGCTCCCCACGCAGCCAAACGGTAGAGAGGAAAATAGAGTATGGGTTTATAACATAAAACATATCAAATAAGACATACGAAGGAAAAGATCTGGCGGAGTTTCAACGTTCATTGTTCGTAAACACTGATGGTGGGAAATGGTACAGGTTCCATTCACGCCTCCTATAGGACACAGTCATAAAAATGTGGACTTATCTCAGTTTTATAATCTGATTTGACTGATATGATTTTATTTTCAGTCGACGGTATGGAAGGAATTATATTACGGATTTATATGAAATGTGTTGACTATTTCTTCTTCTCAAGCATTCATCGAAGAGTAGAAATAATTGTGATTCGATTTTACGTAATTATAATTTGTTGTATTTTTTAGGTAACGCACGCGTTTCTTCCTTTACCTCCACCAGCCGGTGAGTCGATTGTGAGCGCGGCAAAAGAAAACCAGGCAACTTTCATTATAGCTGGAAGTCGAGGGCATGGTACAATCCGTCGAACCATTACTGGCAGTGTTACGGACTATATTATCGCCCATACGTTCGTTCCTGTGTTTGTCTGTAAACATACGGACGAATTGAGCAAACTGAAATAACCATATATCAAGCAGGATTTGCTTGCTCCAACAATAAAAATGTAATAATTTTACTTGTTCTTGCATATGTGTAACTGCGGGAAATTTTCTACGTTTCGGAAAGGAAAGTTGAACCTTCTACGACAAGAGTAAAGTAAAACGTAAACCTCACAAACTAGTATTCAGTACCACCACCGAACAAGTATTACACGCGAGTTGGGTAAATCCAAAATTTGCGCTCCTCAAAAACTGATACATTGTAGCGGATTGTATCGGTGTTTTAATAACAAAAATCTAAGTGACAATTTGATTTGTAACTTAAATTCATTTACTGCATGTTTCCAAATTAGCAGTCAGAGTGTTGTGTCTTAACTCAGATTGTATACTTTATTTTCTTATTTTGTAACACTTGTTCTTATAACTTCAGTTTATTAAAATCGTCCACAACGCAATAAATGTCAATTAACTCAAAGAAAACTTTTAAAAAATAAATCACAACAGCCTCGATTAAAACCCAAGCCTTCAATTGTTGATGCCTCATGCCAACGCGGTTGTCTCCTCTTTTTTTAAAGCTAGCAGATCCTGAAATAATTTTTTCTAAAAAACAGTTACCAGACTGGTCCTCTATTTCCTTAAGTATCTGGTATTTGCTTTCATAGTCAATAAAAAACCGGCCATTTTCCCTTATTATCATTTTATATAATATATATTATTTTAATATCTGACGACGAAAACGACGACTTAAGTAATTGATCAGTGTTTAGACACTGGCATATTATACAGTTAACAAATACAATATGTATGCCGGTCACTACAGAAGCCACTGGTGCAGATGTTCCACTGTCTTTTTTTAAATTTAAACTCGAGGTTTGACTGAATTATTGAAGAGGTAGTCCTGAATTTTCAGTTTATCAACTTGATTTTCGAGAGGAAAAAACAGACTTCTTTATTATATGATCACTTAAAAAGGAAACCTCAAACAACTAACAATTATGAGAACCGGACGAGTTACTAGCTTGAAACAGTAAGTGGCAAAGTATTTAGGTTCCAACAAGTCTCTAAGATGCAACAAACTCACAAGTGTCCATAAAATTTCTAAAAGGAAAACAAAGATACAAATTGTCTTTAAGCAATTAACTCCATCCACTAAATACGCAATACTGTTGCATGCAAATCATCAACATTGAAGTCTGAGCCTTGTTTCCATTCTCAGTTTTACAATCTTTGAGCCAGAGCACGTATGAAAAAGTGAAATGTGCATATCAGGAATAGCCACACTCGGAAAACACCGCCTCCCCATGCAGCGAGAAGTTAGCGAAAAATTAGAGAGGAAAAAAGAGCGTGTTTATAAAAAATATAAACATACATTTATATTATGATTGTGGATCTTATTGACAGAGTTGTGAACAAGAAACGTCACATTTTGATAGCTAAAGTATTTCTTAAGGAATGATAAACATTATAGATGAAAAGGAAACTTTAAAAGTCATCGAACAAGACTAAAATGAGGGCTTGATTGAGCCTGTTCATGGGCAGTAATGGAAATGCATATTACTGCCCACGCCGTCTAGCCCCGGGTTGAGCACAACTCAATATTTACACTAATAAAAAGTACATTTTCGATCCATCTCAAATATGGTATGCATATGGCGGTAAACATGGAGCCTTCAATGCGGTATTTTCAGATAAATACCATTCCATGATCAGTGGCGTATGGTCCCCAGATAAAGAATGGGTTTGCCCTAAACGAGAAAACAATAGGCGGAACTAAAACGAATGGAATTTTGACAGGGGATCAAAGAAAATAAATCCTGCATATCACAGACAACGTCAAAGGCAAAATTTAAAAAGCAGGAAATATATTCTTGGGGTGATTTAACAATTTCCAAATCTATATTGGCTGGGAAATTGAAACCACCCATCTATAAACAGGCCGAACTATCAAAACAAAAGTAATTTTAGAAGTACTATTAACATAGTACATAAATTTCGTGCCCAACGACCTTCAAATGACGTAATTGATAACAGCACTGATTAGAAATATGTATGCATGTTCCATTCCATGTGAAACACATTTCAGACAGCATTAATTTTGTTATCATTTGAAGCAGTCAATTAAAGATGTTTCCGTTGATAAAATAAAAATATAATTATAAAATTAAAAACATCAATTAGTTGTATCAAAATGGCAATATTTTCCATAAAAAGTCAGTTAGACTTGGGATGTTTTGGTTCTTTTTTATTCTTTCAATTATTGGCTATAAATAACAGCCAATAGAATTGTGCTAATAAATCATTTAGGATGCCAAAAACATTTTTTGCAATGTTTAACAGCACGTTATGCTCGCAAACATGAAATGAATATATAAAAAAATCGTTAAAAAAGGGAAGTTTTTTTTAACTTTTAATAGCACGTTTACCATACTTGGCCCGAAAATAGCACAACAAGTATTTAAAACATGAAAATATAATCTGCACCATACGACACTTTTTGAAGGTTTAAAGGTTGTGTTTCATAATTGAAGTTATCACCGAGACAAACAAATCATAGCTTAATGCAAGTTACAGCATGTAGTTAACAAAAGAGCTTTACCTGAGATTCGTATTCTTTAAATAATATGCATGTACATATCGTCTCCTGGGTGTAAAAGCAGTAAAACGTCTTATTTCAATGGTACTTATGCCATTTGTGCACTAAGCTGACCTTATGACTGTTATACTAATCAATTCTGCTTTGAATTAGTTGAAAACGATTATCATTGTATTTCAGGCATTGATATACATGTACGTGACAAACAAGAAAATTTTAAAATATATTAAACACTCTGAAGCCACCGGACATGACTTGCATGTAAATATGAAAATATAGCAGGCTCGTATTGATTAAGACTGTTCATGGACAGTTAAAGAAATGCATGTCACAGTCCATGCCGCCTAGACTCTGGTTCATCGGATAACAATATTTACACCAGTACACAGTCTAATTTCGATATCGTTTCACAGAGAACGACAGATGCAAACATAAAAAGAAGGAATATATTTTTTAGTGACTGAGCAATATACAAAACTATATTTGCTGTGATATTGTTACACATGTATCTTCCATCTGAAAACTTACCGGAATATTAAAACAAAAGTAAAATTTACAGTTTCTGTTCACAATTTAACATATGTATCAATTACTGATCCTCTTTATTGTTTATCGACAACGGCAACTGAATCCTTTGTATAAAATAGATTAAAAGGGAACTTTGAAAGCCACAGAACACGTCAAATATGAAATTATTACAGGCCCGGTTTGATCCGCCGATAAAAGAAGGGGTTTGCCCTAAACGAGAAAACAATGGGCGGAACTAAACAGAATGGAATTTTGACAGGAGATCTGAGAATATAAATACTGCATATCACAGAGAACGCCAGATGCAAAAATAAAAAGGAGGAATTTATTCTTTGAGTGACTGAACACTAAACAAAACTGTATTTGCTGGGATATTTAATCTCCCATCTCAAAAAAACCGGCCGGAATATTAACATAAAAATAAAAATTACAGTTTCTGTTAACATCTTAACATATTTATCAGTTACTTATTTCCAATATAATTGCTGACCGACAACGACGATTACCGCTTTATTTTAAACATTCACCCACGAAGTATTTTCAATATCAAAATCCTTTTGAATTTATAGACGGTTTTCTGGATTTCTTATTTTTAAAATAAAGGCTTGTTATATCTGATACATAACTCATTGCTCATAAAAATAGTAGAATAACATTCTTAATAAAAATGTAAATGGCATTTATCATAAGTTTGCATAAAATTTGGCATACACTTGGTACTTTTATCTTGGTTCGTTATCTATAAATTTGCAATAAATAAATTATATTTGCAAATGTCTTTATACATCTGTATCTATTAACTCAAATACTTTGGTCCACTGAACAGCAATGGCGTTAGTCAAATAGCAGCATTTATGTCAACTGTTGATCAAATTTTCTTCAAACGTTTGTATGGCATAGACTCAGCAGTGTCAAAGAACACATCATACCAACAATCCGCAGTATTGAGTATAACTAAATGGTGGTAACGGGATAATGGAGGCCATAGACATGAAAGGACAAATTAAAACAGTAAAAGCAGGGAACACTGTAGAGAAGACGGATGCATCGTGCAAGAGACCGTGCGGGAAAGCAACGAGCCCGCTAGAACTACAAGTGGTGATTCAGGAAAAAATGGCGAACATATCTATCCCACAAGAACGCGGTTATGTGATTCTAGAGAAAAAAACAGTAGTGATGAGTGTTACATCCAGCCCGAGAGAGCACGGCACTGCGATTCCTGAAAAGCAAACATCAGTGATGATAAATACAACCAGCCCGAGAGAGTGCGGTACTGTGATTTCTGGAAAGCAAACAGCAGTGATGGTGAATACAACCAGCCCGAGAGAGTGCGGTAGAGTTATTCCTGGGAAGCAAACAGCAGTGATGGTGAACACAACCAGCCCGAGAGACTGCGGTACTGTGAATCTTGGAAAGCAAACAGCAGTGATGATGAATACAACCAGCCCGAGAGAGTGCGGTATTGTGATTCCTGGAAAGCAAACAGCAAGGATGATGGATACAACCAGCTCGAAAGAGTGCGGTACTGTGATTTCAGAGAATCCAACAGCACTGATGACTGATACATCCAGTCCGAGAGAGTGCGGTATTGTTAGTGAAGGAAAGCAAAAAGCGGGGATAATAGAAACATCCAGCCAGAGAGAGCACGGTATTGTAATTCACGGAAAGCAAACAGCAGAAATAAGCGATACAACCATCCCGAAAGATCGCAGTATTGCGATTCCTGGAAGACAATCAGAAGTGTATACACCCAGCCCAAAAGATAAAGGTGAAATGATTCAAGAAAAGCGAACAGCAAGGATTAATGAGACATCAGGTCCAAGAGAACGCAGTATTGTCAATCCAGAAAAGCAAACAACAGGTATGATAGAAACTTCCAGTCCGAGTAAGGGCGGAATGGTTGTCCAAGGAAAGCAAACAGAAAAGATAATGGATACTTCCGGTTCAAAAGAGCGTAGAATTGGGATTCCAGAAAAGCAAACAGTAGTTTTGACAGAAACGTCCAGTCTCAGAGAGCGCGGAATGGTTATCCCAGGAAAGCAAACAGAAAGGATTGTGGATACGTCCGGATCAAAAGAGCGTAGTATTGGGATTCCAGAAAAGCAAACAGTAGGTATGACAGAAACGTCCAGTCTCAGAGAGCGCGGAAAAGATATCACAGGAAAGCAAACAGAAAGGATTGTGGATACGTCCGGATCGAAAGAGCGCAGTATTGGGATTCCAAAAAAGCAAATAGCAGGTATAGAAACTTCCAGTCCGAGAGAGCCCGGAATGGTTTACCCAGGAAAGCATGCAGAAAGAATTATTATAGGTACGCCTGGATCAAAAGAGTGCAGTATTGGGATTCCAGAAAAGCAAACAAAAGGTATGATAGAAACATCATGTGCGAGAGAGCGCGGAATGGTTATCCCAGGAAGGCAAACAGAGAGGATTGTGGATAACTCCGGACCAAAAGAGCGCAGTATTGGGACTCCAGAAAAGCTAACTAAAGTTATGATAGAAACTTACAGTGCGAGAGATCGCGGAATGGTTATCCCAGGAAAGCAATCGGAAAAGATAGTGGGTATGTCCGGATCAAAAGAGTGCAGTATTGGGATTCCAGGACAGCAAACAACAGGGATGAAGGAGTTATCGAGCGCTAGAGAGCGCGGTTTTCAGATGCCAGGAACATACATATCAGGGACAAAAGAAACATCCAATCCAAAATTGCATACACTTGGGTACCAAGAGCAAAAGATTGATGCATCTAACTCCAGAGACCGCATCAATGTGATTCCAGAAAAGCAAACAGCAGGGAGAAAGGATTCATCCTGCCCGAGACAGAGTGGTATTGTGATTCAAGGAAAACAAACGCAAGGTATGACTTATGAATCCAGCGCGATAGAGAGTATTATTGTGATTCCAGAGAAGCAAACTACAGTGATGATTGATGCGTCAAGCCCGAAAGGGCGCGGAACTGTGACACCAGAAAATCAAACAGCTGGGATGATAGATGCGTCCAGCGAGATCGAGCTTGTGATTCCAGGACAGCAGGCGGCAGTGATTTTGGATACATCAAGCCCAAGAAAGCGCGAAATTGTGAGCGCGGGAACACATACATCCGGGACAAACGATATATCCAGGACGAGAGAACATGGAATGGCTACTTCAGTAACGCAAAAGTCAGGGAAAACCGGAACACCCGACCAGAGAAAGGTAAGAATTGTGACGCCTGAAAGGCAAATGACGGAGATGATAGACACATCCAAAACGACTGTCAGCGAAACAAACTGTTTTATGAAAAAAACAAGCCCTAAAGAAAGCGAAAGTATGATTCGAGGAAAGCAACTAACAGCGATGACAACAGAAACCAGCCAGAAAGATCACAAAGAAACATCCAGTCAAATAGAGCATAAACTTGTCGTCCGAGAACAAAAGATGGATACCCCTAGCTCGAGAGAGCGCATTAATGTGATTACAGAAAAGCAAACAAAAGATATGAAGGAAACAGCCAATCCGAAACAGTGCGGTATTGTGAAACAAGGAAAACAAACGCAAGGTTTGACTAATGAATCCAACGCGATAGAGAGTAGTATTGTGATTCCAGAAAAGCAAACTTCAGGCATGATGGATAACACCAGCACGAAAGGGCGTGGAATTATTTCACCGAAAAATAAAGCAGCAGAGACGAAGGAGAATGGAACTGTGGTAACAGGAATAGATACTGTAGAAATTATCGAAAAATCTAGATTGCAAGAGCGCAGATCTTCATCAGGTAAAGTTGAAAAATCAAGTTCAATAAAGCGCGATATAGAAATTCCTGAAACCGAAAAGCCACGGACAACTGACACATCTAAACAAAAAGAGCGCAAACGAGAAATAGCAGGAAAAGCCACCGAAAGGAAAACAGATACATCCAGACAGAAGCAGTGCGGAAATGGAATAAACGGGAAGTCTGTAACTTGTAAGACGGACAAGTCAAGTTCTAAAAAGCTAGAAAATTTAATTGAGAAAAAACAGGCAGATCGGAAAAAGAACACAAACAGTCCAAAAGAACACAGGAATGCCATTGCAGGAGAGCACTTATCAAGAAAGAAGAACAGAGAGCGCGGAATTGTGAATAAAGCAAACACATCACCTAATATGAAATCGTCAATGTCTAAAGTGCAAGGCATTGAGATGACAAGAAAATATTCGTCTAAAAGAATGGAAATATCTAGCCAAAAAGAGAGCGGCGGAATTATAATAGGAAAAGACACAGCTTGTAAAAGCTCATCCAATCCGAAAGAGCTCGACAATGTTTTTACTTTAGAGCGGACAGGAGATAAATTGGACTCATCCTGCAAAAGAGAGCGTGTTACTGGAATCGAAGGAAAAGAAACAGCACAGAAGATGGTGGCCACGCTTATATCAAATGAAAGTGGACTTGTGGAAGCAATAGATAACAAAACAGGAAACCTATCCAGCCCAAAAGAGCTTGAAATTGTTAATACAGAGAATCACATAGCAGAGAAATCAGTCGCTTTAATCGAAAAACAGGGATATGTTACATCAGTTATAGACAAAACCGAAATGAGCAACATATCCAGTCTAACAGATTGTGAAAGGGTACACACAACACAAGCAAAATCAAGTAAGAAGGAGGCACCAAGCCAGAAAGAGTGCGAAATGTTGATTACAGGGAGAGAAAAGGTAGAGAAGACAGTCAAATCAAGCTCGGAAGAGCTCGGAAAGTTGACTCAAGTAAATCAAATAGGGATCAAAGATTCATCGAGGTTGAGAGAAGACAGAAAGGATACGAAGACTGACACAATAAACCTGGCGGGTTGCGAAGCTGTTAATGCTGGAAAATATATAACCAGAAAGACGGACAACAAGTGTCCGAGTGTATTCGATAAGGTCATTGAAGCAGAGGTCTCACAAAAGAATATGGGCAAGTCTAGCGCGAAAAAGATTGGAATCTTGGTAAAAGGAAATGACACAGACAGAAAAATGAACACATCTAATGCGCAAGAGTACGTTGTTATGTCAGAAGAAAATATGAGAACATTATCAGCACACGAACTTGAAATTGATAAACCAGGAAAACAAAACCCACATATGATGGAAAACACCGACTCAAAAGAGTATAATATCGCGATTGCAGAAAAAGAATTTTCATGGAAAATGAATACGTTCGGTCAGAAAGTGCAAAGTTTGGCAATTGTAGATAAAGAAACGACAGAGATGATTAAAACATTTGACCCAAAAGACCAAAGTATCGTTATTGTGGGACAAGACTTAGTTGGGATGAACAAGAACGACCCAGAGCAAAGTAAATCAGAAAAGAAGACACCATCCAATCAAAGGACCGTAAATGCAGAAAAAACCAAATCAAATGCGTCTGACACACCAGATTATGAAGTTCGAGGTAACGTTAATTCAGAATCGGATAGATTAGAGTTGGAGACACTGTGTCCAAAAAGGCAAATTATTGAGTTTGCAGGGGATAACTTTTATAAACCAGGTCACACACAGCAAAGTTTTGTCATTGCCGGAAAAGAAGCATCAGCAAAGACGGTAATGCAAATTCCAAAAGATCGAAGTATCGATCTTGCGGAAAAAGACACAACACGAAAGACAGAAACAACAAGCACGAAAAAGCAAATGATCGAAGACACGAGAAAAGAAACAGTACAAATGAACAGCGCACATAGTTTGAAAGACAAGCAAAGTTTAACAGCAGGAACAGACAAATCATTAAAGAAAGATATACCAAAAACGAAAGAGCAGATTCTTGTCATTGCTGATAACGAAATAGTGGGGAAAAGGGACCTAGTGGGTTTAAAAAAGCAAAATATCAGTGAATCGGGGATAGACTCATTGAAAAAGATTGATCATAAAGAACGAAGTTTGACAGGAAAAGAAACAACATTCATGGTTGATAAGACCCATCCGAAAGAGGCAAGTAATGTCTTTGCTAAAATAGTTACAAATGAAAAGAATGATCCACAAGTCACAAAAGATCAAAGTTTCACGAATATTAGAAAAGAAACAGAAGAAATAACTAATAAAACTAGTTTGAACGAGAAAAGAAGCTTTTCAGCAGAAACAGAAACAGCAGTAAAGATAAATACATCTAAAACGACAGAAAGAGTAACCATCATTGCTCAGATCGAAACAGCAGAAAAGGTGGATAAAAACGGAATAGAAAAGCAACACACATGTAAATCAGTGATAGATTCGGCAGAAAATATTGACAACCCTGACAATATTGAACAATGTATTGCTGAAAGAATAAGAAAACAAAGAATGGATATACCCCGCACGTTAGACCAAATTACTGACACAGCGGAAAAGTTCAAAAGAGAGAAGATGAGTCCACCAATCACAAAAATGCAAAGTATTGTCAATACAAGAAAAGAACGAGACGAACAAAAGAATATACCTTGCACGACAGAGATTCGTAGCTTAAAAGCTGAACGAGAAACCACACTAAAGAAAGACACATCCACCACGAATGAACAATGCATTATCATTACGGATATCGATAGAGACAAAACAAAAAAGATGGACCCGCCTATCAAGGAGAGGAAAAATATCGAGATTGAAGCAAAAACAACAGCAGAAATAATACCTGCAAAAAGCGAGAAATATGTTCGTGGCTTAAATTCAGGACAAAAAATTACAGAAATGGTAGACACATTCTGTCCGAAAGAGCAAAGTTATGTCATCGTGGGGAATAACAAAGGAGTCAAGATGGCCACAACGGTAATGAACAAGCAAAATATCGATAACCAAGGGATAACAGTAGAGGGCATACCCAGCCTGAATGAGAGGAGTACCATCATTGAAGGAAAGGAAAAGATGTGGCTCATGGAAAAATCCTGTCAGTACGATGTGACTGATGTGATAGAGACAGAAGGACACGTGGAAACATCCGAGAAAAATATAAATTTCCTAGGAAATGATGTTAAAGCGAAAAATGACAGATCAGGCCTAAAAGAGAAGCACATCATGATCACAATAATGGACACAGAATTGAAGTTGGAAAATAGAGGACTGAAAGAGCGGAGTGTCATGATTGCTAAAATAGAAGCAGCAAAAATCATGGAAAACCCGGACGACCTAAGTACTGTAGTTTCAGAAAAGGACACAGCATTGAAGGTGAACATTTGTGACCCGATCGATCAACGTTTCGTGGTTCTAAGTGAGAAAACAGAGGCGGAGTACATAACCACGCCAAAAGAGCAAAGTAATTTGATTTCTGGAATAGACACTGGACGAGATATGAAAACAATCGGTCCGACAAAGGAAAGGACTGTGATTGCAGAAATAGACACAGCAGGGAAGTCGGTTCCTTTCTGCTTGGAAGAGCGAAGCCTTGTTTATCCAGGAAAACACATGGGACAATCATTGAACACTTTCGGCTCAAAAGAGGAAAGTACAATCATTACAGGTGTCGACACAGCTTGGGCGCCGGAGCAAACCTGCTCAGAAGAGCTGATCAAAGTGACGTTAAAAAAAGATGAAGAGCAGCTTACGAACACATCCAGCCCAAAAGATGGCAATACCACGAATAAAGAAATATACACAGCACAGAAGTCGAATCCATCATTCTTGGAAGACCCTAAAGTCAGGAGCGTTAGATCTTCAGGAAAATACACAGCAGCGAAACCGAGACCCGGGCTGAGAGAAAGAAGTGTCGTGATTGCGATTGACGGAAGTAAATATTCGCTTTATGCTTTTGAGTGTAAGTATTCTTTCTGTTTAGTATGTTTATATTTATGGCAAAATTGCCTCCAATGTGTGTTTAAGAGAATATTTATTCGTATGAGGATTTTACTTAGTGATTTATCAGATTATGGGTTTATTATTCCTGTATTTCCAGTATATTGGTGTATTGCTCAGATTATTGGTTTATTATTAAATTCCCGTTGTCCTCTCAATACTTGCTCAGTGTATTGGTTATTTTATTTGCATTAAAATTAAAAAGTTTCGTTTGTCTAAAATCAGATAAAGTAAGTCTGTCTATGATTGATTTTGAACAGAACATTATATTATTTGTTTTTTTTTTTAATTTTTAATATGTTATCGTGCGATATCTGCTAAAAACACATATTTTTATGAGCTACACACAGTTAATTTAAAAGCAATCCATTGTGTTTATAGAAACTTTCGATAAAACCACGTTTTTCCTTAAACTGAATAGACTCTTACATTCAGGATGATGCCTTAAATTAGAGTCATTTTATGATGATGGTTAGCTTGTTAAACCATTAGTACGGACAGTTACTTTTGAATCTCATGTCACCGTTGGATCTACACCTGGGTCTGAAGTTTAAGAACTTGAGATTATTTGAATTCTCAATGCATAAAGATGTTGTACCAAAAAATCTTTTAACAACAGACGTTTTATTGCTTGTAAAGAACGAATCAGGAATTTTGTTTCAAACTCAAGTTTTATAACGCCGTTGCCAGATGAATGCTCAATAATGAGTACTCGACTAACTTGTATATTGAATTGATAAAGCGTTCTAAACATTTTTCATCCATCTACATTTACATATTACAGTACCGTATTTGCGCCGTTTGGCGGCTGTAAAAGGTCTCCTCGTACATTCAATTATTTCTGATTCATTATTATTTTTAACGGCCGTTGAGCATGGTACATTTTTGTGTACATATTGAGTACCGCTTAAGCCGAAGCTAGGTGGCGTGAACAGTAATATGCATTTCCATTACAGCCCATTAACAGGCTCAATCAAACGGAGACTGTAATATATGGACAAATTTATCACAGACCCTTATAGCCGAAAAAGAACACAATCCATGAAATATACTATCTGAGTCCATAATGACATTATGTGTTGCATATATCTGCAGTGTTTCTCTCAGTATTTTCTGGCTTGTCTGTTGAATGGCCGGACTTTATATTCAATTTTCGTTTAAGGGTACACAAAGAATGAGTATGGTGCGAAAGATTTAGTCCTGATCGCATACAGTGCAGAAGTGGCCGAGACAATTCCATGTAAGTATTCAAAAATATTGTCTTAATTACAAAAAAACACATTACAGAGTGAGGCGAATCCTCTATTATTATTAAAATAAGACTTCATTCTTGGATGATTTTGGTATCAAGCATACATAAATTATGGATCTAACGAATGAAAGAAATCGCAAGTGCCATCTAGTTCTCCGTTGAGCGCTACTAAATATTTATATCGGTGAACAGTACGAATCTTTAAACATTCCAATGCACTCGTATATTGTTTATTAATATTTAATGCGGCAAATGGTCCCAGACAAAATGTGTTAGCCACGATCAAGATATATCTGCAAACTGAAAGTATTCACCTTACCTATATTTACATATTTCACATGAACAATACTAGTAAACACTGAGAAAATAATTATTTTCTTCTATTATTTGGTTCATTGATCTAGATTTGATTAAGGCTGCACAGTCGAGTACAGCTATTGATTTTGTAAGAAAAAAAGACTGCGCCAAGCAGGTGATGAATAAAGTCGGAGAACTCATAAAACAGTATAAAGTAAGGAACTACTTTTTCGAAAATTTTGTAATATACAATAATTTTTTCACATAACCTGTAATGTCATTAAAGGTAAGAAGAATATTCAAGCTGTCTTAGAGCTCTGTTTTGTTTTAACTTGATTTACTGTGAGATCTACTTATAATTCTAATTAGGATTCCCAAATTGAATATTAAATCCTTGTTAAACTAATAATGTGTTATTGAAATTGAAATAAGAACAATAACATTCGAACTTTTTGATTAGAAAGCACATCAAAACTTATTTGCTTGCAAATGAGGAAACAGATTATATACTTAATACATTTCATGTTAAAAGATGTTGCGTTTCTAATTTCTTCAAGTATATATAATATAGGAAAGGAAATTAAAAACGCAACTTCTTTAATCACGAAACATATTTGCGTTTCTCATTTCTTTACATATATATTCAACTATTTTCGTCGTATTTACAGATAACGTACAAGCTTCTGCTCATTGAAAGTCCAGAAGGAGAGGCAATCTTAAAGATTGCAAAGGAAAACCACTCAGTGTTTATCGTTTCTGGTAGTCGAGGTCTGGGAACCAACCGAACAATCATGGGCAGAACTAAACGTCCCAGTGCGTGTGACTATATCATCAACCATTCAACCATTCCCGTTTTTATCTGCAAGTACAAAGATGAAAAACGAAAAGGCTCATTTTGATAAACATTGAAACACGACTTTTATTAACGTTATACATAAAGATTGGTTGGTCTTTGTTATGTATTCATTTGCAAGACTTAAGAGTATGATGCAATGCAGTGTTTCAAAGAAGGTTAAGATTAAGAAATCGCCATTTCACTACAAGTCATGTATATTACCTAACTAATGTGAAAAATGGAACTTAAGATATGAAGCTATAATTGCTTTCCTTGTCTTCTGTTATGCCAACTTACTAATTATAAAAGAACTTTAAACATATAGAGAGGTTAGATAACGTGGTCGAAAATCCGATCACTGAAAATTGTCGCATACTGAATGTATACATCAGTGCACCAGTTCTGGCTGTAACAGAAGAGAGACGAAAAACGGAAAAAAAATTATTGTATTCCATCGATTTCAAAAAGAATCTTAAGCTATCGTTTCTACCGGAGCCAACTTGCCTCTGACATATAGACAGGCCACAATGCAAAATCTTCTAACCAGACCCTTAGCGCATTATTAAGATAAACCATGTTTTGATGTCTTCGTGGTTTGTGCAAAAAGACATGCTGGCAGTTGACTGAAATTTACTATATTTTGTAGATTTTAAAATAACGTAGTTGTTAGAGGGTTTTTTGCAGTCAAAAATTACTATTTAACCAGAGCTTTAAATTGTCACTTTGCATTTGATTTTTAATTTCTTTTTCTATGTAAATGTGAAACTTTATCTTATTGATGTATGCACTTACACAATGTTGAAAAGGATCATATTTTACAACTGACACCTTGAAAAACGTACGCTCTTTAAACAAAGGATGTCGAATATTTATGTATGTCTTATCTTAAATAGTTTGAGATGAGAACTGATCTTATCTTTTATGCATATAGCACTCCAAATACCACATTTGATGATATGTATATATAATTTTAAATACCATAAACTTAGATAACATTTGATAGTTTCATCTGCTGTCTTCTCAAAGTGACGAGTATGCTTATTAGAAGGTTGAATAATAAATAATAATAAATCATTAATAAAAATGTTCCATGACTTCTGTGACTTGTCATTGGTATTCACCGATCAGGAAATATATTTCCTTATAGCCTCCATCACAGCACAGCTAATACCAGGTTTAATAATAAAAAAAAGGCAAGCATTGGTTGCTTTAAGGCATTGCTCCATTCGTCAGTGCTATGTCATAGGCAAAAAAGAAAAATATCAAAATCATCTGGATCAGAAAATCATCAAAATCTCTCAAACGACTCAATGCAGTTCCATCAAACTTTGCACAAATCTATGTTATAAGTGTGTGATTATTTTACATACGTTAAGGAAAGTTATAACGGTCAAGAAAAATATTAAGACCTAAAAAATCCATAAAATTCTATTTGCAATTTATCACAAAAACGAAGCAACATAAAACAACAATTAAAATGCCAACATGAGTGAAATGTTACTGACAACAGTATCTAAGGACCTTGAAAAGAACTTTCAATTACGAAGAGAGAATTCAACATTTTTTTTATTTTTGTCATCCATTTTCGCGACCGGGAAATTTAAGGTCATACACACTTTTACAAATAACTCAAATTGTATACATTTGTTAGACCAAAGGACCAAAGATATTGTTGTCAGTAATCATTACTCATGAAGACATTTAAATTGATGTTTATTTTTGCTTCATTTCTGTGATAAATTGAATTTGTATAGAGAATTTTAGGGATTTTTTATGTCTAACTATTTTTCTTGACTGTTCTAACTTTTCTTAGCTTATAAAAATTAAATATATATTAATAACATTGGTTTGTACAAAGTTTTGTTGAACTGCATTTTGACAGATTTTGATGATTTTCTTTTCTATCAATGACAGTGCAATGACAAATGCTATAGCACCTTAATCTTTCGTGTACTTCTCTGCTTTATCACGTGCAACAAAAATGTTCATATTATAATTGCTTTATACAATACTAATAGCAAGACAACATATTTGGATAACGTTCTCTTTCATTTAGGCATCTCTTTAACGTCCAATGACAGGTATGTGCCACTCAGTTACCGTATCAGCTTACACTTATGCAATGGGAAATGAGTAATTCTCGTGTCAGCGCTCTAAAACTTGTCACTGTTGCGCTTCCTTTGTCTTTTTTAAATATATTCAGATGATTATTTACATTTCCTGGTCCGCTACAGATTTTACGTATACTATGTGCACTTCAAGGTGCCACCTCATAACTTTAAAGTAGCAAGTAAATGTAAACCCTGGTTTATTATAATCTTTTACACCCAATCCTGTTACATTTTTAGGGCAGACAATGTATATCTAGATCGTTGAAGAATGAGTTGAGAATAGTGTTCATCAATAGATAACAATGTTTACTTATTTTGACGAAATAAACGAGATCAGTTACATGTACTTAAAGATGAAAATACAGTCATCTTGGTTAAATCAAAAGCTCGATTTCAGGGATGAAGGTTTTAAAACTGAGATTGGAAACCCGTCTCAAATCTCAAGAATTTGATTGGTTGAAAGGCGACTGGTAGCCATTTCAACCTATCAAATGCTTGGGATTTGAGACTGATTTCCATGCTCAACTTTATAACCTTGGTCATAGATATTTTACATGTTTTTCATCTCCAGGATAGCCTCATCTTTAGGGTGGGGGCTATTTGAATGACGTAATATGTTCCTCAGACATTTATCTCATAAGCAAAGCTAAACATATTAGCATATAAATTACAAATTTATAGGCGAACTCATGATTGAACTAGTTAAACAAAATAATCCGAACTGAAATGTAAGACGGTCTGTAATTTCGGCCACTTCAAAACATGTTGACACATTACTGTCTGTTTTAAGTGTATGTATGTATGTATAAACTTACACAAAGTCACTTTTTCTCCGTAATATATCATTCGAGGGACATTGACAACTCTTCATTTGTGATCAGATGCCAAATACAGTCTTCAGTTTAAGCTTTAATCTTGTAATTGACTTTGGAGCAGATCGAAAAGAGTTATCCTAAATTTTGATAAATAATGCACTTCATGCATAAAAAGGTCAAGCAACCAGAAAATTGCTCTAAATTGCTTGTTTTGTTTTAATAGGGAACCTCATTAGTAGGAAAATATTCAATATGCAAATAAATAAAAAGCAGTTGTATTCTTGGGGATGGTTCAACATTGAAACCATCCATATCACAACGACGCCAACGGAAAAAAATGAAAGAAGCATGATGTATATCATAGTGGTGGTTAAACAATAAACAAAGCATCACTAGATGAGCAATTAAATCCACACACAGAAAACGAATTGCAACTTATTATTTTAGAATAAGTTTATCAATTCGAATCTAACCATGTTTAAATTGTATAAAGTGTCAGCGCATATACTTAGAGAAATCCTATTTTGAACGTTTAAATTTGCATTTTTTACTTTATACAGAGAAATCTAGTACTGTTATTTTAGATTTCATTCGTTCAAGAAGCAGTATAACTTAAATATCTTCAATAAATTATAATAGCAGTTGATTTATGATTTCCTTTTATTATTTGTTAGGAGCAGCTTAACACTGGGCTGAAGGTTATAAAACTGAGCATGGAATCCGGTCTGAAATCTAAAGCATCTGATTGGCTGGAAAGGCGAACAGTCGCGATTTCAGCCAATAAAATGCTTGAGATTTGAGACTGGTTTCCATGCTCAGTTTTATAACCTTGTGCACTGAACCCGGTTCTTTGGTCGAGTGAGCTTTCGTTTATATCTTCAACAAGTGCATCAAATTACTGCTTTACAGTAATTAAACTGTCATTCATTCTGCCTTGTTAAGTACACCGTATTCATAATATATAGCAAGGAATAAAAACATGTCGGACGACGAAAGGGAACGTAAAAATATAGGAAGAAAAATTTTGATTGCTATGGATGGGGGCTATAGTTCGACCCACGCCTTCCAATGTAAGTAACTTTTTATTCTTACGATCGTTCATCTTACTGTAAAGGAGTCGTGATCTACATCCATTCTCTAACATTATCTTTAAGTTTTTGTAATTAAATATTCGGTTTTTTTATTTTAAATGTATCATTTGCAAAAGCTGTTCGGCAGATGCAGTATTTACGTTGTAAGAGGAATTTATACGCGGATTATAAATAAAGTCATTCTTTTCCATCGAGATTTGCAAATACAATGTTCAGTCCTCTACATTTAAATAATTGTCCATTATCACAAACAAGTAGTAAAAAACGACAAGAACGAACTGTGTATTACATGTATAAGACATTTTTATTAAAAAGCAATGGGTATCGTTAAGTATTTTCTCGATCTCTTAATACCATCCCTATAATTCTTTATACCATGCCGTTTTTACTATCTACAGTAGCGCTGTATTTTCAGTGTAGCGGCAGGAAAAAGTCTCCCCGTAAAAATATGTCAGTTTTGTAATCAGCATGCATCGAAACCGGTGTAATTTTATGACCTTCACGTTTATCAACCTTTCTCGTATTGTCCCGGCTAGCACAGTGTGTTCGGTGCTCTTTGGCTAGGCGCTTACGTGTAGTCGTGTCGATTCGACTCCAGGGCCCACGATCATAAAACTAAAACTGGAGACCAGTCTCAAATCTCAAGCATCTGATTGGCTGACATGGCAACCAGTCGCCATCTCAGCCAATCAGATGCTTGAGATTTGAGACTGGTCTACAAATTCAGGTTTATGATCTTGGGCACAGGCCTGTGCCTTTATTATTTATCCTGCTGACTTTTTCACAAAACAACTTTAATTATTATTCTGTACTAAGAACGAACTCTGAGATAATTCTGTACTTAATTTTAGGGTATGTGAAGAATATCTTTAAAGAATCAGACAGAGTTATTGTTGCCCACTGCGCGGAGAAGTCGAATACGCCGAGTAAGCATGACAATTAAACTTCAAAGCAAGACAATTATTGATTTTAGGAGAGAGAGAGAGAGATAGAGAGAGAGAGAGAGAGAGAGAGAGAGAGAGAGCACAAGAAATATATTATCAAATTTAATTATTCAACGATTTGTTTCTTCGAATTATTTCAAATGTTTATCAAATTGATTTAAAATGAACTTCTCGTTACTTCGTAGGACTTGTTTGCATTACACTTTACAAGACTGACTACTAAGTTATCAATCAGCTATGTGGCGATGTTACACTTTACAAGAATGACTTCTAAGTTGTCAATCAGCTATGTGGCGATGTTACACTTTACAAGACTGACTACTAAGTTATCAATCAGCTATGTGGCGATGGCACTGTTGGTTGCAAGCTAGGATGAAAGCTACTTGCAGCTGAAACCATTTTTGTAATGGTTCGAGTCGTCCTTGACTGAGCAAGTGTCATTGCCTCCCACGCATTGTCTTCAATTGTTTTAATATCCGCAATGTTTTTTTTCTACATTAGCCATCTGACCTAGTTAACAGATAAAAAGGTAATTGCTATAGAATAGAAGCCATTTGCAAAATTCTAAGCCAATGATTAAATAATCAACAATTAAGTTAAATTTTAGTAAAGTCATGCTAGTGAACGAAACGCTGTGGTATCATTTGCGAGAACAATTTTTCGCAAGGAACCACGAATGTCAGTTTTGCGCTGGCATTGATATACGTAGTTATAGTTATCCTAAGATAGACTATTGAGGTCGTTGAACTTCGCTGGGGGTCATATTTCGCCCGTGTTATCTGGAGGGAAATAGGCGAAAATTAATCCCTCTTGAAATAAAATGATACCACAGTATCCGGTTGTTCTCATAGAACATAAAACTCGACTTAAGTCACGTCTATCGCAAGAGCGTAGTACATCAATCAACTGTCGGTAGTAATATGTTATTCAAATTTGCATCTTCTATTAAAATAGACGTTGTATAGCACTAGACAACATATTTTGTATGCGAAAAATCACTATATCCTTGAACACTTTATTTAGAAACACGTGGGACGGATTCTGATAATTCGGAAACCATTATGATTGACGACCATGATGACAAAGTGAAGAAAGTATTCAGACAAATCGAAGCAATAGCCAACAGATACAAGGTCAGTGCCACTCAAACAATGTTTAAACGTTTATAAGTTTACGTTTTTAGATTCATTTCATTAAAAACAATAGGTCTGAGACCCATGTGGCAATATAAGCACATAACATATATATGGCGGTCATGCAAACTTCAAGCAAAAAGTTGTAAAAAGTGTACAAACTTATGTAGACATAACATATATAATATAGCGGACAACGAGTAAAGCATGTGTGGGCCTGAGAAGATTAAAGTTAGTTTGTTTAAAGTCCCGATTAGGTTCTTCTTTATTTTATTTTTGAAACAGACACATTGGAACTAGGTGGCGCACCAATCTGTTTAAAATCCTCTCCTGAAAAACCGCTAGGCTTTTTCGTTATCTGACTTAAATGAATTGGTAGCGCACGTTTTACAAATTAAGTCTGCTATGTATTTTTATGATTAAACGACAAAAAGGTAAACTGCTTATTTGTAAGAAACTGACGAGTATGTACTGTATACATTCTAATTATGTTTACAGATCCGCCATATTCTGGAGCGACTGCATCCTCCAGCCGGTGAGGCTGTGGTGAAGGCAGCCAGGAATCATAACGTTGACCTAATTATTGTGGGACATCGAGGTCATCATGGTCATGGACTTCTTAAAGAATCAGTGTTTGAAAGCACAAGTACATACATTGCGCACCACTCAAATATTACAGTTCTTGTGTGTACTGTTGATAAACCAGAGGAGAAATGATGGAAACAAACGACAGAGATGCGGCGATTTTGTAGTGTAATGTTGTTGTTTTTTTTCTTTTCTATGACAGAGTCCAAGATAATAAATCTAAATGAAGACCAGTCTCAAATCTCAAGCATCTGATTGGCAGAAAAGGTCATCATTGCAGCCGATCAAATGACTGAGATTTAAAACTTTCACAAGTCTCCAGATGATTGAGGTTTGAGAATGGTCTCCATTTGCAAAATTTAATGTATGATCTTGAGCCCAAGTTTTATTGAAACAACCAAAATCAATAGTTGTTTTCATAACTGTTATATAAAAGAACGGAAACTTATGCTCTATCAGGAGCACATTCAGGTTTGAAGGTTATAAAACTGAGATTGAAAACCAGTCTCAAATCTCAAGGATCTGATTGGCTGAAATGGTGTCATTTCAGCCAATCAGGTGCTTGAGATTTGAGACTGGTTTTCATGCTAATTTTTATAACCTTGGGCGCTGGACGGCTGCTATTGAAACAACTCAAAATATAAATATTTCGTGAAAATACTGAAGACTGAATTAAAGATGCTACAGTTAAGATTGCAGCCCTTATATGGAAGGAAACCGAGCAAACCATTCCCATTTCCAGTCCCATTTAAGTATTGATGTGCATGAAAGGAAATGGTACTTGTTTTCATTGTTTCTCATATGCCAGAATAATGATTTGATAAATTCATCAAGTCACATGTTAGTAGCCACGTTATATCTATCGTACGCCTAACAATGCGCAGGCATTTTTTGGCTTTATGATATATATTATACAAGAAGAATGTACAGAGAATTTCAGATAGTTAGCTACATGCATGTGTTTTGTTTTGTTTTGTTTTGTGTCTTTGTTACTTTAAAGTACCTGATTATATTATGTTAAATAAAATTCAAGAATGATTTACACTAGACTTGCTTCGTCTAGCAGATAAAGTGTCTGGTTGTCCTGTGTCTACGATCCTGAGAGATACAGAATGTGAAAACTGTAGCATTTTTTAAGACGAAGGAATGAGGGTCGAAACATTTTTAATAAAATGTTGTTGCTAAAAGGTAAATGCAATTTCTTTTCGCGTTAACATTTCTCTACTTTGGAAACAAACGATGAAGGATGAACGCGTGGCTCATAGAAATCGCCGCATAAACGAACAAAAATTGTTTCATGATGCGCCGATGCTCCTATGCGGCGTTACATAGCCCATTTCTTTTCTTGGGCATTTTCTTTATTTATACATTTAGAATAATTAATCTTTAAACCAAGAGAAAGAGTGAATTCTCCTATTCACTTTAATGTATTTTGTTTTGATTTCAAATTTTGCAACGAGAGTTTATCATATTTATAAGTAGAACGAGGCAATCGGAAGTCGATACCTACACCATGATTTTCCTTATGAAAAGAACAATAAACATAAAGTTTTATATCAAAAGTCTGTAAACTTTCAAAAAATATGGTTTGGTTTGGTGTGTAAATTAACCTTTTATCACTCATAAAACATGTTCTTATAAACCTGCAAATTGTCACCAAACAGAGATATAAACAACAAACATGCACTTATCCAGTAACGGATTGCATATGTATGCTACTCAATGGGATCGTCTCCAAATCAACTTGATGTGTCAATCGCTGACAGAGGCGAGTTGAACGTTCTAGATGCTGATCGTACGGCACTGCAACTCCTTTCAAAACTACGATAATTAAAAAACACTTTCCGAAAAAATGTCCGTTTGACACCTTTCCGTCGCTACTACTTTAGTGCGAAAAGAAGGCATATCTTTTTCATTTGTTGACCAATAAAAAAATCCCATCCCTCACCAACTCACCCCACCCTCTCCCTCATCCAACCTCACCTCACCATACCCTCCTCTCCCCTCCCCACCCTCTTCCCTCTCCCCACCAAACCCCACCCTCCTCTACCCCATCCCACTCTCCTCTCCACCTCACTACCCTCTCCCCTCCACACACCCTTCCTTTCCCTTCCCCACCTCAACCCACACTCTCCTCTCCCCTCATTTTCCCTGCCCTTCCCTCCCCTCCTCATCGCACCCTCTTCGAGGGGTGGCAAAGCAGTCACCTAATGGATGTAACATACCTACACCATAGAAAGTGGAGGTAATACATCTCCCAACAGAAGTGGGAGGTCTCAAAACATGAGGAACAAGATAAGGCACGACCACCTTAACCCCCTTTACCTGAGGGCCTTCAGTAGTTCCTCTTACTGATGTACCATAACCAAGTTACAATGCTATCTTAAATCCAACTCTTAACACATTTCAATTGGTTTGAATTCCATTATCTTATTTCTTCTTGGTAATCGATAGACAAAATTTCCAAATAAATTAAGAAATGGGAAAAAAGTAGAAACGATATGATAATGATGTTAATTTAACTCAAGTGCTGCAGATTCTGTATTTTCTTTCGATTAAAGGGACTTAATTCAAATAATTTATGTAATTCATCTATGGTATATTGGGTTAATAATGCTTACGAAGTAGGGACCTGCAATAGCTCAGTCGGTTAGACCGCAAGTTAGCAAGCTAGCTGACCTGTGGGACACTGGTTCGATTCCCAACAAAGATTATGAAATGTTAATTAATAGCTATATAAAATAGTATGAAATTACTTAAAATTTAAATAGTAAAAATTTTAAAGACATATATTTTACTGTATATCAAACGACTTCTAGCCATTGCAACTTTAGTTCTTGATGATATAACTTCTGCTTTTTTAGACGTTGACGTCAGCTGTTTGTCGAAAATTATAATCATGTCTACCAAATCATGCAAACTCTTTAGATGAGCAATGTGTCAACAGATGTCCATACAAGCACCAACTGCAACTCGTGACGGTAGTATTTTTGTTGCATCAAAGCAAATGATATTTTGTTATAGGTGAACGCCGTATTACACGACAAATACGATACATTTTAGATTCGGTTTGATTGAGTCTGTTCATGAGCAGTAATGAAATGCAAGTACTGCCCACGCAGACTACCCATGGGTTGAGCACAACTTGGTATTTACACAAGTAAACAGTACCAATTTCGATCCATCTCAAACGATGTTGTGTATAAGACAGTGAACATGGAATTGTCAATCGGATATTTCCAGAAAAATACCATTCCATGATCAGCGGCGTTTGGAACTAAACAGAATAAAATTTTGATAGGGGATCTGAGAATATAACCCTGTGCGTCACATATAACGCCAAAGGAAAACGTGATAATGCAGGAGAGGAGTGATTGAACAATATACATAGTTATGCAGGCTGTGATATTGAAACACAGTCGCCACACGGCACCAAAATGCGGAATATGGGACTTTGAAATGCACATTGTATGTACGGCTGTAATCATTTACAAAATTTGTACTTACGGAATTCATACATTCATTTGATATTATCTGATAATATTTTAGTTCTGTTGAACATAATCATCTGTTTAGTTCAAATGTGTGACGATGGATTATCATAGATGGCAAAGATTTAACAGACATAAACCGTGCGTGCTTCCGTTATCCGCGATTCTCATTATCTGGGTACCTACCGTGGTGACTACGGATTGAGGTAACCAGCCGATGAAACCCAATGACAGTCGAGTACTCAGCAGCGCTTGTACCCTTATCCTGTTCCCAGTTTCCATCTTTCTAATGCAAGCAGAACCTCTATGGACGTTTTTGGTTATGTCAGTATTTTCCCGTTGGTGCTTCATGTGTATTGTCGATGTATGCTGTTTTTAGCTTTATTTATTTTTCTAATGGTATGAACGTATGGATGTGGCCAATAATTGCCATCATTACTTTGTATTTACGTTCGAAAACACTGTGAAAAATCTGTAAATATATAAACTTGAAAATAATTTCGAAGAAATATGTATTTATGACAGATAGCAATTATCCTAAAATAAATATAATATTTGTTTGCCAATCCAGTCTATTTCTTAAGTTGACTCAGTTTCAAAGCTAAAACGTGTTGATGCTGGATATTCATTTAAGTGCTAAGTCCCGGATTGAGTAAAATATGCCTCCTCTCAAACGATAGTGTGCATAATGATGGTGATCACCAGGCCTGCTAAAATTTAACTTCTTCATTCAAATTAATTATACGGATTCTTAATCCACATTACGACACGTTAAAGAAACAAAAGACGTCAATTAGAAACAAATCTTGGCAAAATATTTTATACATGTTTAATCAAGAGATTGGGCTTTTACGCCAAAATTACAAACGGTCAAATTGGATATGCAACCATATTGTAATAAAAATATCCCCATCTTTATTGGAAGCCGGCATCTGAATCCTTTATTTTATTCTACGAATGATATTCCTACAACAAAGCAATCAGATTACCGATACTTTTTCATTTCAAGACAGAATCAATCATTTTTGATTGTGAAGTATAAGTAACATTTAAAAAAATCAAATAGTATTTATTCGTTGAACATAAACGCCATAAATTATTAGGACAATTCTGTTGTTCAATTGTGTAAGTATCAACAAATTTAGATTATAATTTTATATGTCTACAAATCATGTAACCAGATGTTGACATATCACGATTTCCGGATTATAGCGCATTACCAGTCTTAGCAATTTGCAACTTTCACACCAGTAAAATATAATCCTCAGCAGAAAAGACAGTAAGATGAAAATGTACAGAAATTCGTAAAACTAATGCTTACGTTTGTCCGAATTGCGTTTCATACTGCTTACTATCAACAAGAATAATACATGTTCTTAAAACATTAAAATGTAAATATCTAACAAAAGTGAGAAAAAAAAGTGTGGCTAGAATAACAGACCAACAATTTTTTTCCAGCGCCGGTAACGTTCATTGCACAACTTTAAATTAGATTTTACTCAATCTATTTTTTTGCAATTTCATAGAAATCCGGAGATTTTGTGTACAAATCCGGAGATCCGGAGAAGTAACTTAAAATCCTGAGATTTTGGATAAATTCCGGAGATTTGACAGGCCTGTGTATTCCATAAGAAACGTATTTGTTGTTAACTGTTTAAATATATTATTTGGATTTTCCAAATGTGAATATTGATATATAATATTGCAAATGGTTTTCCGTTGCTCAACGAACTGATTAAACGTTCGAAATTTGAAATAGAATTCGTTGTTCTTCTACAAACGAAATAGTGCCAACGGAGAGCATATCATATTTCTTCTTTTCGGGCGGTGAAATTAGCGCCCGCGTTTAATGAATTACCATCGCCCGGCATTAGTCTTAATTAAATACGGCATAAAAATAATGTTTAGATTTTTTTCTGAGCTTTCATTTAAAAATATTGTTTTTAATCGGTCAATAAATAAAAAAGATATGGCTTCTTTTCGTTTGTAATTCTTCTTTTTGAGCGGTCAAATTAGCTACGGAGTTTAACGAATTACGATCGCCCGGCATAAATCTTAATGAAATATCATAAAAATAATGTTATAATATGTATTTTTCTTGATCTTTCATTTAAAAAAGAAATTTTAAAACCGGTCAAGAAATAAAAACAAAGATATGCCTTCTTTTCTCATATATTTCTTCTTTTTGATCGGTCAAAGTAGCGACTGCGTTTAATGAATTACCATCGCCCGGCACAATTCTTAATGAAATTTGAAAATTGTTTGTTAATGTATTTTTCTCTAACCTTTCATTTAAAATGAAATTTTTAGAATCGGTCAATAAATAAAAAAGATATGTCTTCTTTCCGCATGTATTTTTTTCCTTTTCGGGCGTCAAATTAGCGACCGCGTGTAATGAATTACTATGGCCCGGCATAAATCTTAATGAAATATGATGAATTAACGTTTACTGAATCAATATATTTTTCCTTATCTTTTATTTTAAAAACTAATTTTCCTTTAATCAGTCAATTTATAAACAATACATTTCTTCTTTTCGAAGTCATTTCTTTTTTTCGGGCAGTTAAATTAGCGACCGCGTTTAATGAATTACCGTCGCCCGGCATAAATCTTAATGATATAAAATAAAAATATGTTAACCTATGTATTTTTTCCTGATCTTTCAATTAAAAAAAAATTTTTATCGGTTAATAAATAAAAATGAAATGGCTTCCTTTCGCATGTATTTATTATTTTCGGGTGATCTAATAAGCAACCGAGTTTAGCCTAATGATTTCACATCGCCCGGCGTACATATTAACAAAATATGATAAATTAATGTTTATATATTTATTTTTCCTGATCTTTCATTTAAAAAAGAAATTTTTAAAATCGGCCAATAAATAAAAAGATATTCCTTCTTTTCGCAGTCAATTCTTCTTTTCGCGAATAGAACTTCGTTTCGCAGTCTAATAGTATTTTTTGCCCCATCGAGACGATAGCGATATATTATATCAATCCACAAATTAGACTTGCAATTGACAGTTGCAACAGAGGCTGGTGAATTTCTTCGTTCAAGTTATTTTATTTGCCTGTACGGTTTTATAAGAGTTTCGTATTTCTCTCAATAGTATTTGCTTGAATTTGAAACTTTTAATTATGCAAATTGTACACATTCATACATGGAACGGGGACCACATTCGTCCTCAATTTTGTTCGAAACACGAAGGTCTTTTTTAGTTTTGTTTTAGAAGGGTCTCGTGGGATTTTTTAATAGGAAGTGTCTCCGGGTCCGGACCTCTAGACTTTTGGTCTAGAGGTCCGGACCCGGAGACAACCCTTATAGAGTTGTCTCGGGGTCCGGGAAAATTATTGTTATAGATATTATGCAGTGTTTGTGATATTTTCTAAAAATGTTATTATTTATCATCTTATTGAATCATAAAAATGTAATTTAGTCATTAAAATGTTACATATAAGAATTTTATTTCAGTTTTGAAAGACCAATAATTCGTCGCTTTTTGTTAGTGGAAAGTGTAACCAACGGCACTCTCCAAATGCGACCTAAATAACTTTAATAAATGAATGTTTGTTGCCTTTCACCTTTATTATACATCTTAACTTTTACTATTCCTCTTTTGTTATTGTATTGTTATAATAAATATATATGTTTAGCTGAAATAATTGTTAATAAAATCGATTATTACGCCTATAGCTTGTTCTGTAAAGGGAAGCTACTCACATAAATGAAATGTGGCTTTGAACCTTAAATTGAATAATCAAACTTGTAAGCAAATAACATATAAACACATGATAGTGTTTGGATTCATGACGATGGCTGGGAAGATGTTAGCTGTGTATAAACCACGGGACATGCTGATTTCAAGCGGATTTAATTCAGCTGAAAATATTCGGAATAACTTTTTTGTAATATATAAAAGACCGTGTCCATTTAAATTTATAGATTTATTTATGGAACTGCTTAAAACTACACACGACTTTTGTTGGCGTGTATTATCAAATTATCAAAAAAAATTATGGCCACTTACCTGGTCGTCTTCTTGCCATCTCACCTGGCTTTAAACTTCTTGCCACCATGAATACACCTATACGTCATTTCATAGTATTCAATCCTATCGTTAAAGTTTTTATTTGGAGCACGGCTTTTTTGAGCATTTAAAGTTCTTGAATCTCTTTGAAAAGTTGCACGTTTTTCCTGTTTTTGATACAAGTTAATTTTACTTTTAAACGAAACAAAATCACTGAATTTTTCACCGATATGAAACTTGTGTGCCATGTTTCCCACTGACACAAGCCAACTGACGCTAAAATCTAAATTTAAAGCCTGCTCTTCAAAGCTTTCCGCCCTTATTGTCTTCTCATTAAGGTGTTAGTACTCAATTGTGCGGTATATTTTGAGCATGCCAATTAGGGCCAATCAAGACACCTGGACATATTGGATGATCACTTCGAAAATAACAATTAATACCTAGCTAACTGTAGTTTTTCACAGGTCTGTTTAGTATAATAATCCAATAACAATAAGCGTCGGATCATAATAAAAACACATACAAATTTTCATTTTGTATCAGTTTATTTATTAAATTATATATTATTTTCAATCATTATCATCAACAATACAACAAAGCAACGATAGATCATGTACGCAATATGCAATCACAGCTTCACTCATCACTTTAAACCGCAGTTGGAACGTGTCGTTGGTTATACTTCCAACGAGCTATACAGGTCGAATTATTTGGTCTTAAAAACTAAAATAAAATTCTTAAATTAAAAATTTTAATGACTAAATTACATTTTAATGATTCAATAAGATGATAAATAATAACATTTTTAAGAAAATATCACATAAACTGCATAATATCTATAACAATGATTTTCCCGGACCCCGAGACAACTCTATATGGGTTGTCTCCGGGTCCGGGTCCGGACCTCTAGACCAAAAGTCTAGAGGTCCAGACCCGGAGACACTTCCTTTTTAATAACGACCGAATTGGGATATTGCTATTTCACGATGAAAACATCATCTTATATTTAGAAGGCCTCATTGAAAATAAGCAATTTTGTCATTTTACTAACTTTTTATACTTGCAAATATTGTATTTGTTGTCATAGATTTTGTCTTAATGAGTTACCTTCTTAAAATAAAGAGATTATTATTATTATTATAAAGTGTCGAAAATACCCCATTTTTGCATGTAAGATGTTAGCATCTAAAAATTGCCATGTTTTTATCAATCTATAATTTTATTCTATCAGTTTTTAGTCAGTCTTCTTTTGTTTTGCCTTTTAGGCAATTTAGTTGCAGTTATTTTGATGTATTCCCTATTCCTGTATTTCCATCCCCCTTACCAAATTTTTGTCAAATACTTTATAATAAGATAATATAAATGTCAAATTAACATGATGATCAAACGAGCATTCTTTTTTCTATGAAATGGAACATTATATCTGAAAATCAATGCTTAAATATGCATGTTTGGTTGTTTAGCAGACACACGCCGCCAGTGAAGTAAATGGCCGCCGCATTCCTATAAACACGTCCTTTGCTGTAAGGACCTGTGTAAGGAATTTGTTTTCAATATTTCAAACTTGTTGTTGTGTTCAAACCATGCAAACAAACAAGGGTCAAAAATATTTTGATGCATTTTTATCAGTTTTGCAAGATTATCTAAATAAATGCTAGTTTTAGCACATGGTGTGTTTTTGGATAAGGGATTCTTAGATAAATATGTTTTCTAATCATTTTTAAGCTCAATTTTAATAAATTCAATTTTTTAACAACTGCAACTTGAAAATATCATGATTTCTCTCGTGTATGGTGCATAAGTCCATGCATCCTATTATTAATTGTTGTTTATTCAAGGGGGACGGGATTATAGGAAGGGACGGAAATATAGGAAAGTAGGATATACAGTGTTTTTTTCCACTTTTGGGAGGAAGGGGGTCGCTGCCCTTTGGAGGGGGAAAATTGTGACGCGAACAAAGGAAAGGGGGAATATTTGGAATATACTTGCAGCCTGTCAAACACAACAAAACAAAGGGTTCACTGATTTTTTAATTCAAAGAAAGTCAGTGGTCTACAGTGAAATGTCTCTTTCTCCCTCTGCAATTTTATCAATTATTCTTGTCAATGTATTGTCTATCAGTGGGGTATCCATTAAACATATTCTGACTCAGTACGGTCTGTAACAGACTCCAGCAAAGGGGGAATTTTTTATCGGACATGGGGAAAAATATATACTATTTTGAGGGGGAATGGGGCCCTATTTCTCCCAATATTTGGCATAATAAAATCACTGGTATAATTCATAGTTCTAAGTTGACTAATTCACTCACAATTTTAGAAAAGTCATGACAGTGCCTTGTAAGATGGCTTCACCAAAAAAATGTCCTTAAACTTTCTGGCCTTCAAAATATCATTGAAAGTAATATAAAAAGCTTTTCCTCCTGCTAAATTCATTTCATTATGTTCACTTAATGGGAAAAGAGCCAGATTTCTATAGTTAAGAGCATACAGTTTTGCTGTCAACCATTTCAATATGTTGAATCAGTTTGTCCGTAAAAAATGGTAACGTCCGTCCCCTGGCAGTATCTTTATAGAAAATGATTAAAGTAATAAAACAATATCCACTTACCAAGCTCACAGATGACAGATATTAGAAAAATAAAAGTTAACATCTCTTAGTCAAGGGAGTAAAAAATTACAACACTTTATGTAAAAGTAAAATGTAACATCCTTCCCTGTAATGTCCGTCCCCTTTAATACATGTTCTTTCAAGCTCATTAATCAATCCTGTTTTGGTAGAAATTCAATATCTTTTGTTGTTATTTTAATGACTGAGCCTTTTCCTACAAATTTTATGCAAAAAATTCCATATACAAATGTGTGACATGTTTGTATGGACAGAATTTCTAAGGAATACAACTTCTCTGATAACTTGGGGTGAATATTAATTATATAAACTTATTTTTCAAAACATTGCTTGTTTTCTGCACCAAAATACTTTCTTTTTACCTCTTACAACATACTAAAAATATTAAATAGAAATTTAACACTATGTTGAGTGAACTTACTCAAATGTACTTGATTAAAGGTAGGGGACGGACGTTACAAAAATAATGAAATGTTCTGTTGAAGTAAAATACATGGTTTCATAATGTTTTTTTCTGAATTTCTGTAATTTTAAGCAAATTCTTCTTTAAAACCAAACTTAAATCATATAAACTATATTTTAATGTGTTTTCAACATTCCTAGGACTATAGTTTATATTTCATTTCAGAGCACATTTAAGTTGCCAAAATAAAATAAACCTGTAAATTAAAACTGCATTAAGAAAATTAATTAGCATATTAAATCCGTTGTCAGTAGCTTAAAACAACATGACCACCCTCAATTAGCACATCTTCAGTCATACAAACTGATCTTCAAAAGGACACAAATCACACCCCCTGCTGATGAGACCTGTGCCTTGATAATGAGATTATGCAACAAGGTCATAAAACACAAGGTTCTTTACCTAATTAGCATAATGCACAGAACTCAACAGTGATTGGCTGGATACAAAATTGATGGGAGGGTTTAAAGCTATAATATTCAAAAGATAATCATGTAAATTAGTGAAGATGCATTAAATGAACTTAAAATCAGATGCTGTTAAAATGTTAACAGAAAAAAAGATGATAGCTATTTCTGATATGTCTATTTCACCTTTTTGTTAACTCAGAAATATTTTTTTCATATTATAATTTTTATATGCTTCCTTTTAAACAGTGTTGCCATAAACATTTCCTTTCAAATTTAAGTTACAGATTGGTAACTTACAGATGAAGTGCAATTTAAGCCTTCTGATGCCTATTGTGAGACTTGCTGTTTAAATCTACAACTTTTCAATTATTTAAAACCTTTTTCAGTTTTCCTTTTAAGTTTTGTGATTCACTGCATTAAGTTTCCAGGGATGATAATCTTGGTCAAAGAAGAACAAAAGTTCAGCAGAGACATATGAGAATCACTCACTTCAGTGCTTCGTCCTTAGTACTTTTACTAGTAGTGCCCTTTTTAAGCAAGTTTTCTTGTTGAGGCCCCAACCCATACCCTTCCTCAAAATCTACCTGAAGCATTTAACTATACAGTGATGTAAATATATAAAAATATAATATGTTGCATGACATGTTTTGTGCACACAAATTCCAAACATGTCCAGTTAAACCCTTCAAAATTTCCTGGGAGAATACTGAATAATGAAGGTGGCTGCTTGTCTCAGCATGGAATGATGTACACACAGTCTAGGCAAAAGTCTTATTTTAAACTAACTATTGGTCACCTAGATGTGTTTAAAGAATGTATTATTATTAAACTTTGTGATAAAGTTAGTTCTGACATGCTGCCAAGTTGAAAACTCAGAAGTTTCTACTGATATTAGCTTGCACGCCCTATTTGATCTCTTACCACCAGGCATTTGATTAACTGACAGCTTGTTTTACATCATGATGGTGTTATGATTTCACAGTTGATAATCTTGTGAACTGAGGAAATATATACTTAAATAATATGAATGATTGCAGCCTGTAACTTCAATAGAGGTCTTTCACATTGTTGTGCGCATGCGTCGTACGCCACGTTAGGTGCGGAAAATATTGGTTTTATCCTAAACCGACAAGTGAGGGGGCATTTAACTGTGTCATTGCTAACAGAATGAACAGACATGATCACGGTGTCGTCTTAAAGCTAATAATAAATTATAACAATAATTATGATTAAGCATAATAAATTCGAGTTTTAGAATTTCCGAATATAATAGGCTTAGAATGTCTGGTCGGCAAGATTTGACTGTGAAAAGCGTAAAACAATCAAAGACTTGGTTGCCACTTTGAATCGGGAAGTCTTATATGAAAACAAATACATTGTGGATTACACGTTACTGTATATTTTCCACAGACACATATATAAGCGTATCGAGTTTTTCTGACAAAATGCGTTTACTTCAAGAAATATATTTTATGTTACATGATCTCTCTAAATTGGAGGTAAACGGATGAATTCACCTACGTATCGTCGCTGTATTCAACGCCCGTTAAGCTTATTAAGTTATTCATGTTATTATAAACATCATTTTTTTTTTATAAAATCGTCAGCCATAGTCAATAGACATTAGTTTAAGTCGCATTTCATGAATATCTAGGTGTTACGGGAATGATGTAGAAAGAAGATAAAATGTCCGCAGACCTCCAAAATCTCAGGATTTTATCTGAAATCTCCGGACCGTAAGGTTCTTCTCCGGATCTAAGGATTTTCAGGCAAAATCTCAGGATTTAAAAATATTGAAAAGGATAATTAATGAAACATAAATTTAACTGAATTTAGAATGGGTTTTACAATTATATTAATTAATATTAAGAAACTTGGTCTTGGTCACGGCTCCAAAATTTCCTGTTTATTGAGAGATTACGTGATAGTGACACGCTGCCTCGGGCACACATGTACACAACAGCTAAGTGTCATAAAACTAAACTCGGACCTGAATATCGCAGTCCCGTTCATTTGTTTTGGTCCATGGTCATTTTGATTTTAAACAGAAATGAAAATATTATATTTCAAAACCTTCAGCGACAACAATTACGAACTTCAACATCAAAATAGTTTTTATTTAAAAAAACAACAGAACTCTCTGGATTTTTTTGAATAGGTTTTGGTTGGCCTGCCGTCCGGCAATATTCGTTTGGTTCAATCAATTTAACGATTTCTCGGGTTGTAGCTGGAATCATCCTATTATGTAAATACGTAATATTTTTTCTCAAAAGCAAAACACGCAAAACACATATCAACCTAGTCGCCGACGAGCTACATAAGAATATAATTATGTCTCATTCCACTATAAATTATAGCGTTACAAAAAAATGCCGTAAAACGGTAAAGTGTCCGATAATGTTCGTCTGAATTGTCAATTATACAGATTTATTTTTAGTAAACACAATTCACGTGTGTATTTTTATAAAAAAAAACCAAACAAATCCGTTGGATACTCGCGTCCTGAAAATACCGCGATAAACAATGTTTAAAGTGCGCATTAACTTTCTTGATGTGCTTGTAAATGATCATAACGTTTTTTTTTATTCTTCGTTGTTTGACTGAACTTACTTATTTATAAATTTGAAATGATTAATCAACATTTTCTTAATTTTATAATCACTTAGTCATATTAACAATAGTAAACGATGCCCCCTCGCGTGCATTTATCGACTAAATATGCTCTTCAATTTTAGAGAGCGCTAAGGGGAGGTAACAATGTGAAAGAACTCTATTCTGAAATATGTAACATCCTTCCCCCTAACTATCTATATTCTTGGTTCATACACTATTAACTTATGCTTCACAAATTCAAAAAATCTGTTGTTGTTCCTTTGTTGTTATCTTTGTTTCTTTTGCTTGGTTGTTGAAGGGTTTTTAAATTTAAAAAAACAATCAAGCATAGGCTAAATAAAAAAAATCATCTATAAATTGTTGGTGGATTTCACAAAATTGAATAATTTAATATTTTTAGCGTCAGAAGAGTATTTTCTGTAAATCCTTTATACTTCTTCTAGTAAATATATAGCTAGGCATGAAAATAAACCCCCAAAAGTTTATGTGAAAGTATATATGTATTCAAAACAACTGGTTTTCTGTGCACTGGTAACGTCCGTCCCCAACACACCTCATTCAATTACAAGGCTCAAATACAAAAAATTTGGAAAAAAGTTATCTTTTCCTGTAATTTTTCTGAAAATTTAATGTTCAAAGTTTAGGAACACATCAAAATCAATAGAATATATGCAACTTTATTTTTTGATCCACATGCTAACACAATTGATCCATTTACTGTGCAGTAGGCAATATTCGATTTAAAACTCAGATGTGCCGGAACTGATTGAATGCCCGAACTGAATAATTGACTGTACCAGTAGAGATCAAGTTAGGCCAGAGAAAAAGAAATTATAAGATTCTCATCCGGATTTGGGGGAAAAAAAGGCGGGTGGACACTTTTTAATTTTTATTTTTAATAAAGAAATACCTGGGAACAGAAGTAATAACTAACTTAAAATTTTGAGAAAATGGCAAAGTTACCAGAACCATTGGTGTAGAATATTTGTCCATATTTTTAATTTCTTCCAAAAAATCATGATAACAACTTACAAAAGTAGCAGGTTGGTCCCTATTCTTGCTTGAAAAGCCATACCAGTCTTTAATAGTGAAACTGTCACCTTCGGTAAGCTTTAAAATGATGAACATTTTATTTTAATATTGTCTGCCATGGTTTTTTTCCATTTCCTGGGTGGTCTAAAACCCGTTCTGTTCGGAACAGAATATGTTCCGATTTTTTTACCAATAAATTTTTTTGGGGCAGGTGGTTTTGGACAGGGGCGGGTGGGGATGAGAATCTAAAATATTTTTTTCTATTGCCTTATGACATAATTTATACTCGAACTCTGTATTATTGACGCATCTCTATTACCGCATCTCTTTTACCGTCGTAAATAAGTTATGTAGCAGAAGGTTTCCATATTTAATAGCTTTGACATAGAAATAATGAATTCCTCATTTCTGGTTTAATATTACGTTTGATATGTTAGTAATTTTCACCAAAATACAGAAGTAATGAACTTATATTGAACTGCATAAGAATTATTGATAATTTTAACAAGTATGCCGACAATACAGCGTTCCAGGCTACACATACTAGATTCCAAGCCTGTGGTATGAAGTCTTTCTAGATGTCTGGTGATCAGTATCTATAAGATATTATGCTCAAAAATCAAAATCATCATATTAAAAATTTCTTTGGTCCGAAACATACTTACCAAAAGATATAAAGAATACAGTACATGTAGCCTGGTTTATCATTTGAATAAGAGTTCAAACATTTAATTGATACATTGAGAGTAAACAGATATAATTGTTCACATATCAATACAGATGATGTGTGATAAAAAGCAGATATAATCAGAATAACTTGCATCATTGTCTTGAATTTCGTCACAATTGTATATAAGTTTATATATTAATTTTCTGTTATAGCTGATCACCTTGTCAGTGGACACTACAGTATATTCATGTGTTCTTATTATAGATAAAGAGCTGTGCCATGGGATTGAGTAGTCATGGGGAACCAGCAGAGCCGTGTTAGCAGTCTTCTACAATCATCATGTGTCCAAAACCGCAGGTCTAGTTTGCCACCAAAAGTTGGGCGCTATCAACTTCTCAGCCTTGGCGAATCTGAAACAGGCAGCATTGCTAGTAACGTGGAAGAATGCATGGGTACAGATGATGAAGTGACCTCCATTAATTCGGAGGAGGAAACTGCATATGAAGAATGGTTTATAGACTCTTCTGAGCTTGAAAACACAATTCTCAATGATGACGTTCAGCATCTGAATAAATTATGTGAGGAAAAGAAAATCAACATAAATATCCAGCTCAATGAAAAAGGAGAAACTGCATTGATTCTAGCAGTAAAATTAAGTAAAATAGAAATGGTGCAAGTGTTGTTACTCACTAAAGAATGTGACAAGAATGGTATGAATTTACATAACTTTACACCATTAGACGTAGCATTAGTCACAGCGTTTGATAACCGTCTCGAACCTCGTCAAACTATCTGCTGGCAAATCATAGAGTGCCTTTTACAAGTTGGTGCTGAACCTAATAGCAAAGATGCTATGATGTACATAATCAGAACTGCATTAAAATTCTGCGATGAAGAATTCATTTATCGGCTAATATTACTAGCCACGGAGTTTTCTAGTTCAATAATTCTTCACGAGCTTATATTACAAAAATTGCATAGGTATCAGCCAGTGTATATTGAGAGTTTGGATCCATTTTTCATATGTGTGTCAGATTTTACTATAAAACTTCTTAAAAGTGCTAACAAAGTCAGACTTTGTGATATAGTTAACTCAATGATCTATTACATTGACTCATACTGGAATGAGCGCGAAAAGAAGATAGCAACATTCCAGAGACTGATTCTCTACGCAACAGCTGCTGGCTGGGATTGGACAGAGCAACAGATGGACTACATCAGTCGCATGTGTCCGCTAGTTCTAGGTGCTTGGTGCAGGAAACAGCACAACTATCCTATCTCGCTGAATCATCTAGCCAGAAAATCCTTCCGGACAAATGTCCGGATTCTTGTTCCAGATGCAATGTCAGCATTGCCAGATCCAATTCCAAAAGCAATAAAGGAATACATATTGCTCATGGACATTGATGAAATCTTACAAGAACCAGACTTCAAACTGACTGATGTTCAGCTTTAATCCTTTACTCCATAGATACACCTTTATTGCATGAGCAAACAGTGTAGATCCAGATCAGCTGGTATATCCATGCCATCTGATCAGGATCTTCCCTTTTTGCTTTTAGATTCATTAGATTATTTTTTACCAAGATGTGACCAGTGCAGTTTCAGATCAGACAGCACTGATGTGCCTGCTGATGTGGATCTACACCTGTGGTATGTGTGTTATACATTTATGTAGAGTAAAGGTTTAAAGCAGCTTGTTCACAAAAAATGATCAAATCCAGGTATTTTACAAATATAAAAGTACAATGCACTTTGATAGGGTCACCTTACAAGTTTCATGTTTGAAGTCATCTTTTTCATCTCTAGTTTGGAACACTTCACTATGGGGGCACCTTTTATATCCCTGGTTACTGTAATAGGGGCACATTTTAATTTTATATTCAAGATAACTGTAATGAGGGTACTGTTAGCTTTAAAAGATAAAACTATTATGTGTTCAGCTGGGGCACATCACATTTAGTTGTATACACTGTACAATGGATTTTATACTGGAATCACTTTTTCCTCAGGGTAATAGGAATTCTGTAGCCTTTATTTATTATAAGATACCGGTATCTACATTATCTACATTATTGCCAGTGTTCAGTTGTAACAGCGCAACAAATGAGACACCTTTTCTTATACTATATGTTCAGTGTACAGAGGTACTCTTTAGTCTAACTGTTAATATATTAACAGGCATATTGAGATGAATTGGTAATCATACATGTTTATATTAATATATTACTAATGTATGCATATAAAAGCAGTATTTTGTAATTGTTTTTAGTCACTTTAAAATTAAATTTTTTTTAAATTGCTCTGCAGCGTTAGAGATTATTAAAAAGCTAATATTGTTCACAAAATAAACTGTTATAAACAATTATTTACATCTTGAACAGCATTAAAAATTGCCATGTTTGTAAATTTTCTGAGCTGTTTATGACGAAAAGGGGCTCAGACTTTGCGATAAGTGTAGATCCTGATCAAATTGTGGACTGACACAAACAGAAAGGATCTAAACTGCTTTCTAGATGAATTATGAATGTTTTCCTGACTGAGTTGCAAAATGTATCCATGAAGTAGACTCTGAACACATGCTGATTTAGGTCTATACTAGCCCCATAGGCATTAAGCCCCATTTTGTCATGAATTACCATCAGTGTTCGTTATTAACATACAGTCACCTGTGCTGTTTATGATCACTACATAAAATCATCTGTGATTTTTATGTTTATATGTAATTTATACTGTTTGTGTACAATGAAGTCTGTAACTAGGTACATACTGATCATACTCACATTGGTTTCAAGAAAAATACTTAGTCCACCAGTCATGTGGACTGTTGTGTGCTATTTTTTAAAACAAAGAATTTGTTAAAAATACTTTAGGAGATAACTGGAAGCATCTTAACTTAAGTGAGGTCAACACCTAATATAAAATATACAGATTTTGTTGTGTACATGAAGTGTTCATAGTTCTTAGTTGATGTTCAGTTTTGCTTTGATTTGTATCACAGCATTTTATATGGCAATATTTACATTCACATTTGTAAGATATCACTAAACTAATTTGAAAAGTGTGACTTTGTGTTTTCAGCTTCTCTTTCACTTTTAAATTGTCAAGATGTAATCTCAGGTCTCAAAGCTTACCTCCAGTAGTATTGTGCATAACTACACGTAAATATTTAATACCAGTGTTCAATATCTTACAATTGAAACTGGAAACCAGTCAAAAATGCATGTATCAAGCATCCAATTGGTTAAGTTGAGGCTAATGCCCAAATGGACCAATCAAAAGTTTGAGTTCTTAGACTGGTCTACCTTGGCCACAGGCCCCATTTTTTATGAAAGGTATTAGATTTTAAAAATGAAAAATGATATTTATCAAATTCGAAAATATTTTTGCACTTGAAAGTCAGATATTTTAGAATGAAAGTAAAATCACTTAATAATTATGTTTACCCTAAGCAGTAATAAAGAACTGATTTAATCATAGTTTGAAATAAAACACATGTTTTGACTATTTGTAATAAGTTATTTTTTAAACAAATAACTATATATATATATTCAATCAATAAATTTAACACACATTACAAGTGAAATTTTAGTAAGACTAAAAATGGGTTCTGCATGCCAGTATACATGTATTAAGAGTATCTGTGTCTCAAAGTCTAACTGTTTACTTCAGGATATCTGGATACAGCTTGTATCTCATATGCAACCAGTGTAGATCCAGATCAGCATGCACACCATTACAGTTTGATCAGGATCTACAGTGTCCACCTTTTAGATTCCTTGATTTATTTCTGACTAAGGGTATAAAAGAGTAGATCCAATTCGGACTGCACATGTGTGCAGGCTGACCTGAGTCTTCACTTGTCACCCAAGTGATTAAAATGTATCTCTGGAGTTAACCATGTGCCCCGCCTTCTGTCACAGTGATGAGTGTATCCCTGGAGTTAACCATGTGCCCCGCCTTCTGTCACAGTGATGAGTGTATCCCTGGAGTTAACCATGTGCCCCGCCTTCTGTCACAGTGATGAGTGTATCCCTGGAGTTAACCATGTGCCTCGCCTTCTGTCACAGTGATGAGTGTATCCCTGGAGTTAACCATGTGCCTCGCCTTCTGTCACAGTGATGAGTGTATCCCTGGAGTTAACCATGTGCCTCGCCTTCTGTCACAGTGATGAGTGTATCCCTGGAGTTAACCATGTGCCCCGCCTTCTGTCACAGTGATGAGTGTATCCCTGGAGTTAACCATGTGCCCCGCCTTCTGTCACAGTGATGAGTGTATCCCTGGAGTTAACCATGTGCCCCGCCTTCTGTCACAGTGATGAGTGTATCCCTGGAGTTAACCATGTGCCTCGCCTTCTGTCACAGTGATGAGTGTATCCCTGGAGTTAACCATGTGCCTCGCCTTCTGTCACAGTGATGAGTGTATCCCTGGAGTTAACCATGTGCCCCGCCTTCTGTCACAGTGATGAGTGTATCCCTGGAGTTAACCATGTGCCTCGCCTTCTGTCACAGTGATGAGTGTATCCCTGGAGTTAACCATGTGCCTCGCCTTCTGTCACAGTGATGAGTGTATCCCTGGAGTTAACCATGTGCCTCGCCTTCTGTCACAGTGATGAGTGTATCCCTGGAGTTAACCATGTGCCTCGCCTTCTGTCACAGTGATGAGTGTGACTAAATGTTTACAGTATACCTCAGAATGTGGTATCTGATACTGTTGAATCACTATAAATTGTGAGGGTTTATCTTTTCATATTTCATTAACACAGGTAAATTTGTAAAATCAATTTCAAAGTTAGCAGTGCATTATTTTGCAGTACCTGTACACTGTAATAAAGTCTTAAACTGATGCTAATTAATGTCGGCCCAAATCCTCCGTCATTGTACAGTTTCTGATGGCTCCTTATGGCTTTCAATAGCCAAAAACATTCTTGTTTTGGCATGTGTGTGAAAATTGCAACAAATACAGTGTATAACAGATTATTTTAAAATTATAACTTTTTTATTGGTCATGTTCCAAATAAAATGTGTTGTTTTCTGCAGTTTTTGTATACGAATTTATGTATGGTGAGTTTTTTTACAACCTACAAAACAAATGAAAAGTACCAGGAAGATTTTGAACCTTGATACATGTATGTCATATGTAGAAGAAATTATTTTTTTTATTATTATTTCCTCGTTTCTAGGGAAGAGAATGTGGAACGTTTTAGACATGTATCTTTTCTCTAGTGTGAAAGTGGGACATGATTGATTGAAGTATTGGAGTCTGTTAGTTACTAATGGATTTGTCTATTCCAATATCTGACAGCATTATTTGTTCAATATCATTGTTCTATAATGTCTAGATTTTCCCACACTTACACCTATTCACTTGTAAATAATAAAGAAAAGTTATAAAACTGAAAATTTTTACCTTTACTCCATAGACACACCTTTATTGTGTGGGCGACCAGTGTAGATCCAGCTCAGCCGGCACATCTGTACCATCTGATGAGGATCTTCACTGTTTGCTCTTAGATCAGACTGGTGACACAGAACAGTGTAGATCAAAATAAGATGGCATAGATATGCTACCGGGTAGTTGATCTGGATCTACACTGTTAGCTCATTCAATAAAACCCAAATATATGGAGTAAAAGGTGAAACAGCAGCAAGTTATTGATCTTGAACTGTATTGACTATTGTAGTGGTCACAACACATCATAGCCAACCTTATAAGTCATTTATGTTGATAGTAGAAATGAGTTTGCAGTGATTTAAGTACTGTATTTAAATCAGTTATCAGTGTTAGCAGATGCCTTTAATTTATGAATGTTGTCGTGTTCAAATGATTTCTAAAATTTACCTCAACTAGTATTCTGATATAATTATATTGATTACTGTATATAAGTACATGATTGTATGCTCTGCTTTGGTTAAATATGTTAGTAGGGCAAGCTGTTTGCAATGAAGTATTAATTATGTTGAATTTCATTGTTTTGTTTTTTTGAATTTTAATTTTCTGTTGTTTTGTTGTTAGCTCACCTGTCACGTAGTGACAAGGTGAGCTTTTGTGATCGCAATTTGTCTGGCGTCCGTCCGTAAACTTTTACTTTAAACGACATCTCCTCTTAAACCCCTGGGCCAAAGTTGATGAAACTTGCCACGGATGTTCCTTGCATGAAGCTCTTCCAAATTTGTTCAAAGAAATCAATTCCATGCAGAACTCTTTAAAAATCTTCTTCTCTGAAACCACAAGGCCTAGAGCTTAGATATTTGGCATTTAGCACCCTCTAGTGGAACTCTACAAAGATTGTTCAAATTATTTCCCTGGGGTCAAAATTGGCCTAAATTTTACATAGACTTATATAGGAAATCTTTAAAAATCTTCTTCTCACAAACCACAATGCGTACAGCTTAGATATTTGGTAAGTAGCATTGTCTAATGGATGTCTACTAAATTTGTTCAAATTATGTCCAAAATCGGCCACGCCCTAGGGTCTTCTTGGTTTACATATAGTTATATAGAAAAAACATGAAAATCTTCTTTAAAACCACAAGGCCTAGAGCCTTAATATTTGATATACAGCAAGATCTAGTGGTCCTCTACCAAAATTGTTCAAACTATCCCCCTGGGGTCAAAAATGGCCCTGCTCCAGGGGTCACTTGTTTTATATAGACTTATATAGGGGAAAACTTAAAAAAATCTTCTTCTCTAAAACCACAAGGCCTAGAACCTTGGTATTTGGTATGTGTCATCATGTAGTGGTCCTCTACAAAAATTGTTCAAATTATTCTCCTGGGGTTGAAAATGGCTCCGCCCCGGGGGTCACTAGTTTTATTACATAGTGTTATATAGTAAATCTTTAAAAATCTTTTTCTCTGAAACCTTAAGGCCTAGAGCTTAGATATTTGGTATAGAACATCATCTAGTTACATTTTCTCCACAATAGCAGCTTAATTTTTTTTAATTTTTGACTTGATTTTACCAAACTTGCAAACAACTCTTGCAACGATTGAGCAGTTGTTGACAGGTGAGCGACCCAGGGTCCTATGGACCCTCTTGTTTATAATTGTGATATTTATATAGTGCTGACAGCTTTATTTAGTTTTGAATTTTTTTAAGAGAGATTTAAGAAGTATGTGTCTCAAGTCCATCTAAAGTGACCATTATCATGATTTTTCAGTTTCCAATTTTGCTGTTGGTTTATGATGCCTACCACCACCCACCTTTAGGAAGTCATGGGGGCACATAAAGCCCCACTCCTCCACTTTACCACATGGCTATGTTTAACTCAATATGATTTCCTACTAAGCATATTCATGTTCAGTCATAGAAATACGAATACATGTTTATGAAACATGCTGGACACTCTGCTATTGTTTTCTGTGTGTGAAAAGTGGTGGTGGACATCTTTGTCCTAGTTTTTGGTTTGTTCGTACCAGGAAAGTTCATTGCCTTTGTTCTTAATTGTATTTTGTTTATATTTTCAACACATTATGTTAATGGTTGCTACATACCGGTATACACATTACATTAATGGTTGCTACATATGCATAGTTCTGCATTATCAATGTACTAATCATATACTTTGTATTCTCCTATGTTATTGTTTTGTTTTCTATAAAACTGGCTTCCACAATAAATTGTTACTAAAATAAATATATATTCTTGACTTTGACTGAACAATTAATTCTCTTTTACATGTTAAAAATTCTGTTCTATTGAAAAGAGAAGGTATGAAGAAGTGAATATTCTGGAAGTTTAAGAGCTTTGGATCGACCTTAGGTTAAAACCAGTTTTATTGTTTGACCCTAGGTAAAACCAGTTTTATTGTTTGACCCTAGGTAAAACCAGTTTAAAACAAACTGCAAAACTACCAAAAAATACAAACTTTTAAGAAAGCATCCAGACACTGCTTTTTGTGTTGCCTGCGGTAGCAGGTAGACACATAGGGATCCTATTGTCCGTCGGTGTCGGCGTCGGAGTCGTCCTGTAGTCCCCATGCTTTAATATGAAACTTAATGTGGCCTATAACTTTGAAAGTACTTGTCCTATTCACTTCATACTTGGAATATATCATCAGCATGAACACAGCGATCTGTGACAACAAGAACGATAACTCCTCTTTCACTATATATGAGTTATGCCCCTTTCAAATGCAACTTTAACATGAAACTTAATGTGGCCTATTACTTTGAAAGTACTTGTCCTGTTCACTTCATACTTGGAATATATCATCAGCATGAACACAGCAATCCGTGACAACAAGAACAATAACTCTTCTGTCACTATTTTATCAGTTATGCCCCTTTCAAATGCAACTTTAACATGAAACTTAATGTGGCCTTTTACTTTGAAAGTACTTGTCCTATTCACTTCATACTTGGAATATATCATCAGCATGAACACAGCGATCCGTGACAAGAACGATAACTCCTCTTTCACTATTTTATGAGTAGTGCCCCTTTCAAATGCAACTTTAACATGAAACTTAATGTGGTCTATAACTTTAAAAGTACTTGTCCTATTCGCTTCATACTTGGAATATGTCATCAGCATGAACACAGCGATCCGTGACAACAAGAACGATAACTCCTCTTTCACTATTTTATGAGTTATTCCCCTTTCAAATGAAACTTTAACATGAAACTTAATGTTGCCTATAACATTGAAAGTACTTGTCCTATTCACTTCATACTTGGAATATATCATCAGCATGAACAAAGCAATCAGTGACAACAAGAACGATAACTCCTCTCACTATTTTATGAGTTATGCCCCTTTCAAATGTAATTTTAACATGAAACTTAATGTGGCCTATTACTTTGAAAGTACTTGTCCTATTCACTTCATACTTTAAATATATCATCAGCATAAACAACCCCATCTGTGTCAACAAGAATGATAACTCCAGTTCCAATATGTTTTGAGTTACGCCCCTTTCAAGGTTTGGTCAACTCGAAAGACTTTAAAAATATACAGCCAACATTATCTAGGGTGTGATTTAACACCAGTTAAAACTCTGATGCAGATAACTGTCAAATATAAATAAATGACAACAACATCAATAAAAATGTACAATTCTTGTATTTAAATACTACCATGGAATGACATCTTAACACAGAAACATGTATAAATAAAACAGTTGGTCATTCAATAAATGCATATAATGCCTATTAAACCAAAACAATTAGTTACAATCATGATGATCAATAAAATTTAATTAAATATCGTCAAAGGTCCAAGAATCGTTCCCGTCCTTCGATCGTGCCATTTTTGTTTTTATCTCGTATCTCGCGAGAATTCCGGTGCGCATGCTCTTACCGTGAGAAAAATTTTTACTACGACTGCTTACGTCAAATTTTACTACGACCGAAAAAAATGAGACAGAAACAGGTAAGCGAGCTAAATTTAGCCAAAAACCAACAAAATTCAATAAATTTTCTTAATACCTTTTATGTGACCCCTTTTGATCCCCTTTTTAATCACAACACATTGTTTTTTTTTTGTTGTTTTTACTACCGTCTGCTAGTGTTTACAATCTTCAATGAAGGTCACGTGATAATACAGGAATGTATAAGGCCAACAGAATTTTGTTACATGGTTTATCAAGAGATGTCCTTATATCTAAAATGAGAGAAATATGAAAAATATGTAACCCAAATATATATTTTACCTTAAGAATTGATCTAAATTACATTTATTAACAGCAGATAGGCCAAATAAATTGGTAGTTTGGTTGTTAATTTTTTTTTTATATGCATAATTCATGCATTATGAATAAAATGTTTGTAAAAACCCACAATAATGAAGCAAATAACAAAATCTAAACCATATAAAGAAATTAAGTAAATCAGTTACCAAAAAATCACAATTAACAAACATTTCAGCAGTTTAAATAGTTAAAAAAAACTTACCTGGCGTTTTGGAAACCTATTTTACAGTTTATGATCATTTGTGTGTTGGAAACTAACAATAAAACTTTGCTTGGCCTAATTGTAATACAGCATCTATGACGTAACGATCGAAGGACCGGATGCAATATGGCGTCTGCTATGACAGTGTGATTTGAAAAATGTGAACTTTTATTTGAAAATGTGTGTAAACAAAATAGATTTTGAAGGGAAAAAAGGAAGGATAAAAAATTCTTTTAAGGTAAGAGTTTATTATTTTAATTTCTTGCATTTTGATCGAACTTTACCGATAAGAAATGCTATAGTAACGGCCCATGGACCTTCGAGGATATAACAACTACATGTAGCAGTAATTACTGTTGTTTTTTTGCCCTGTTTGCATAATTATTTGTTTATTTAAATAACAGTATTGTAGTACAATATAGTTCATCCTTTTTGAAAATAAATAGAATATCTGTCATATGCTTCTCTTACAATAATTACTTAACAGAAAACACAAAACAATAAAATCATTAACTCCATAAATAGTATAGGGCCCAAGATCATAAAACTAAGTTTTGAGATCAGTCTCAAATCTCAAGGATCTGATTGGCTGAAATGGCGATTGGTCGCCATTTCAGCCAATCAGATGCTTGAGATTTGAGACTGATCTCCAGATTTAGTTTTATGATCTTGGGCATAGGTTTTATTACATTACATTTGACAGTGTTTGGTTTATGATTCATTAAGTTATTTCTGACCATGAAGCAAACAGTAACACAGATCCTGATCAGAAGGCATGCATGTGCCAGCTGATCTGGATCTACACTGTTCACACATTGGATAAAACCTGTATATGGAGTAATGGGTTAATAAAGCTGATCATTTATTTGCAATCAGAGCAGACCCAGATAAGTCTGCATGTGATGACTACCTAAGAAAGAATAATTTCTTGCCTGTAAATTATTATAGAAACTAGAATGTGTCCTCGGACAGTCCGACACTGATTCTCCCAATGGCAATGCTGCAACAACATTTGTTATAACAAAGGACCATAACTCTGGTAAAAATGGTCGCAGGAAAAAATCCTTTCTTTTGATCATCTTCACATCCTGCTTGATCATCTGTGCAAGTTTGAAAGAAATCTGCCTGATAGTTTAGGAGAAGTTGATGCCACAAGATTTGGGGGACATACAGATGTACGGACGGATGAGTGCAACTTTATATGCCTCCCACTTTGTTGGGGGAAAAAAATAATCTATGGGTGGAGTTTAAACATGTAAGGATGTATCACTCCTATTGATACAATGTTATCCCTATAAATGGTTACCAGTGATAAATCTGAAGAGTTTTTACATATATAGCTTTAAAAATGCTATTTGTATGTCATGTAATTATTAGTTAACATTTCAGTTGAGAAAATAATGTTTCAGTAGGAAAATGGCACAAAATAGAAGCACACAACACACAGACCATAAATACATATAAGTAGTAAATACTGTATGATTAAGCATTAATTTTCTCTGTTCCAAACATCCAAACATTTTGTGATGTTGAATACTAGAGGTGCAAACAAAAACAACAAACTAGCAATATTTGTTCAATAAAATGTAACTTTCTTCAATGCTTAACATTTCTAGTTATGATAAAAATATAATATTGTATATTTTTAAAAATCCATTTACATGTATCTATGAATGATCAAAACTAATGATTTGGTAATTCAGTACTGGCTTAAATCTTCTGTGTCAAAGAAAAGGGCAGTTGTTACATTTAGGTTCAATTTTTAAGTCACTCTGTTGGTGAATATGAAATGCAATTTAAATGCAAAAAGCTGATTATAATTATGAGACATTAAACTACATATAAACAAGGCAATTTATGTAATTAATCTTGAAGTGTGGACGGATTTGTTATAAATACAATTTGCTCACAATAAAGACATACAGAAAAGAACTCAGAGTACCCGTTAGTTTCTTTGTAACCAAATCTTATTTTCACCAGATGAAATAACCAACAACTGTAAAGAGGCACATTCATTCCGCAACGAGTCACTAACACTGTAGCTGCAATCAAGGTGAGACAGATTATGCACAGCTAGTGATTTCCAGGTCAGTATCCTGAATACTTAAGATTCAGGTACTACAAAAATAAATTTCTAAAAAAAAATTAAGCACATGTATGAGCAACAGTTTGTAAACTCAAAAAAAAATTATTCTGACCTACAAGAACAATGCAAGTATAGTTGTTTAACTATAATGCTCACTGGTGTATAAACACCAAAAGCAGATGCTTTCTAGAACATCTGAGTAATGTATATACATGTATGAATATTTCAAGCAAAAATGGCAAGGACGATTCTAACACTGGTTAAAACATAATGAGCATTTAACCAACTAATTTAACCCTTTCCTGGATATATACGCATTTTTACGCATGTGCGACCAGTGTAGATCCAGATCAGCCGGCACATCCGTGCCGTCTGATCAGGATCTGCACTGGTTGCATTTTGGTCAGAAATAAGATAATGAATCAAAAAGCAAACAGTTTAGATCCTGATCAGACGGCACAGATGTGCCGGCTGATCTGGATTTAAACTGTTCGCCTTAGCAATAAAGGTGTGTCTGTACAGAAAAGGGTTAAGCCTATACTCAATAAACATGCATATGGGTTTTATTGCATGTGTGAACAGTGTAGATCCAGATTAGCCAGAACATCCATGCTATCTGATCAAGATCTACACTGATCATTCTTGGTAAAAGTAACCTTATGAATCAACAAGCAAACAGTGTAGATCCTGATCAGAAGGCACAAAATGTGTAGGATGATCCAGATCTACACTGTTTGCCCATAAATAACAGCCATCCATATCCCATGCAGTAAAGGGTTAAACATGTTTATAAATAATAATAAAACAGAAAATGAGATCCAACTAAATAAGATTTGCTCTGATAATAGAGCAGTATATAACACTTTATTTAGGAAAGGTTAGTGCGAACTGTGCTGGTAGTTTTTGGGAGGCACTTTAAATTTTGAGATTAATGGAATGTTGTCAATGAAATAAACTAATAATCCACTGTCTTTCCACACTGGTACCCATAACAGCATTATTTTGTCAATGGAATCATTCAGTTGGCCTGAGTACATGACGTTGTGATGCTATATCATAAACAAACAACGTTTTAGGCATTTTAAGCATTTTGTTTCAAAATTGTGCAAGTCAGGCAATAAATGCATGAAATAAAAAGAAAATTTCTGTTTACCACTGAAAGTCAGCCATACATGTATATTCCACCTGTGTACTAAAGCCAAAGTGTTTATAGGATTACTAACGCAGTAAAACTCACTCACAGCAGATAAATATTCACATTAATCATCCATTCTTTTAACCATTTCTTCCATAGACACACTTTTATTGCGTGGGCAAACAGTGTAGATCCAGATCAGACGACACATCCGTGCCATCTGATCAGGATCTGCACTGTTCGCTTTTTGATTCGCTAGTTTATTTCTGACCAATTGCGACCAGTGCAGATCCTGATCAGATGGCATGGATGTGCCAGCTGATCTGGATCTACACTGGTCGCACATCCATAAAAATGCGTATTTATGGAGGAAAGGGTTAATGACAAAATATGTTTATTGATGTGCTTGCACTGATGTCCGATGGTAAGCAATCAATATAAAAAATGTTAAAAACCAAGTCTATAAAATGTTGAGACATGAATCTTATGTTTTGCATTTCATACACTATGTCATTCTAATCAATAAAATGAATAAAATCACTGTAAAAATATTTAACTATTCTAGCAAAAAAAATATCACAGTCAACAGTGCTGGAATTCGACGACACTATCTTGCTAGGCTTAGTGGGAATACAGCAAATTGTAAATATGTTCAAAGCATAGACTGAAAACCAGTTTCTGAGGCCACGGCTTGAAAGAGCACAGTTCATTTGTGGATATAAATTGACCTTGTTAGCTTATAGTTTGCATTATAATTGTTTTCACAAGCTTGAATCTTGAGTGCTGAGTTGATAAGCTATGATCTGGTCTTGAAGTAGCTGGATGGCTGCCATCTTCTGGGATAAAACTTCGCTGACTTTGGTCATATAATCATCAAATTTCTGAAAATAGAGAAGTATCATAATAACAACAGATAACAATGTATGTTTAGCGAATTGGTATATGGACAGATTTCTTTCAAAGTGCTTCTTTGGTTTGACATGTATTGGAGAAAGAAATATTGTGTTAGTAGAACTTAATTAAATTAGAGCTACTTGTAAGCAATTGTTGCACACAGGTGACATGCAGATTCTCAATTAAAAAACAGATACATGACCTTTGCAGTCTTTGCTTCACCAAAATCAGGGATTAACACTAAAACTGGAAATTTTGTAGATTCTAAGTACAATATATGTACAGTTTAAAAACAAAGCTATTAAAAAGAAAACTCAAAAGTTTAAATGTTTCCTTATAAATTTAAATAAAAAATTTAATTCGAGTTTAAAAGGAAGTTTAAATGTTTCCTTTATAAATTTAAATAAAACATTAAATTCGAGTTTACAATATTTGTGACTGAATAGAGAATTTAAGAAATCTCCAACTAGAATGGCCATTGACCACTGTAACTGGTAATGTCAATCCAGTCAGGAGAATTTTTATGGAAACAAAACTCATGACCTCTCCAGGGCATTTTAAATCAAAAGCTCTATTAGCATATGCTAATATAATACTCATTCTACAGAGCCCATCAGCTTGAAGCTGAATTGAAAGCTTCTAAAAAGCTGGGTCTATTGAGCTTACTGGCCTGGTCCAGTCAGAAGCTAAATATCTATAGAGCCTGATGATATATTCTGAATCACAAGCTCTATCTATTGAGCTAGCCACCCTGGTCTAATCAAACGCTCTCCCTTTTAAGCTCACCAGCCTGATCTAAATCAGAAGCTCTCTCTGTTCAGGTCATCTGCCTGCACTTAATTTTAAATGAAAAGACATTACCTTATTGCCCGCTTTAGCACCCAGTAGAAGCTTCATCTCCTGCTTACAAAGGGAGGTCACTGTTGCCAGTTGATCTTCATGGGAAGAGATTAACTGTGCTCTGAAACAATATGATAAATAGTGTTTCTTTTCTGAATATTACAAATGGATAAGAAAACAACCCCTCAAAGGAAGCCAAATCTTAGAGAAAGTTAAAAGTTAAGCCTGTGGCCAAGAGGTAATTGGGGCTGAAGATTCTGAGATTGGAGACCAGTCTCAAATCTCAAGTATCTGACATGTCTCCATTTCAGCCAATTAGATGCCTGAGATTTGAGACTGGTCTCCAGTCTAACTTTTTTCATCTTGGCACCTGGTTTGCCTTCTATGGGAATGCAAATTGACTTATGAAACTGTCATCCAACACAATTAAGAATAAAAAGAATTTGGCATTATTTGCCATAGATATTGAAACTTCTAAGTCAAATTTCCAAAATAATGCTCTCAACATTGAGTACTCTAAAAAAAGACGCTTAACACTGTGGTGCAATTATTATTCGGTGCATGGTCGAATTTCTTGCTACAGTAAATGCACCTATATACCCCCAGTGATATTACACTCTGTAATAATGAAAAATACAAAAATACAAGTGCATGAATACATATCAAGGTGAATATATCATTTGTAGCTTTTTTTTGCGAAAATTTGATCTCAGTGAAATTAAATGAAACCACAGTATCCTTAGAGTAAGGAAGACTGGAAAATGTTGTTGACTTACTTGAGGTCAATGGTTTCACTGCTAGAGTCTGTACTAGACTGGTTGGATAGAGGTCTCCTGTCTGTGGGCGTGTCCACTGAAGCTGCCATCTTGCTTACTGGTGTAGGGTGTAATATATCCTTGCTGACAGCTACACTCTTAGACACTTTACTGTTTGTAACTGGCTGGGGATGAATCGGTGAAAACATTGAACCTACTTTGAGTTTTTCTGTTTTCACAGCACCATTACTTGACTTCCCATTTAAAGGAGATCCAGAGTTTGCTCCCCTGTCAAACCCTGAATTATTTCCCCTGTCAAACTCAGAGGAGGGGTTGAAGGACTGTCCGCTTACTGGGGAAACTGAGACATATTCTTTAATCACAGGTGAAGTATTGGATGTTTGTCTCATCAGGACAGGTGAATGCACCAGTCTATGCTTTGCAACAAAGTCATTTGACTGAGGTCCCTTTGAACCTTTTAAAGAATCACTAAAATAACCCGGTTTTGTCAATTCAGTATTTCTGTAACCACTGGCATTGTCAGCAGGCTTTCTTAAAGATTTCGCTGACATATAACCGTTCTTACTCTCTGTGTCGGAAACTGCAGACAGAATTCCACTATCACTATGAGCTGACTTGTTTTTATCAACATTTCTTTGAATCGGTAAGTATTCCTCTTCATCATCAAGATCCTGTAAGTCTAATTCAGACTTAACTTTTCCATGTTGGTTTACTGAAGCTTTCAGACCAGTATTTTCATCAAATCTCTTCCTGGATACTGATTCAGCCAAATGTGTGTCATGATCAGCAGGGGTGCTAAACCAGTTAGCACTGATTGGCTCCTGTCTCGAGTTTTGAGTTGCTTTATTCTCTTCTAGAAGAGTATTATTTTCACTTTTTCCAGAAGCTGGGGGTGTAGGTCTGCAAGTTTCTTGCTTCCCATTTGCAGCTGAAATATTTGATTGAGCAGATTTTGGAATCATGTGTGAGCCTTTTCTAGTTCTTTCTGGAGTTGCCTGCCCTTGCTGAACATCATTATGTACAGGATTACTTTGCTCTGAAGGTTTAAAATTCAAATCACCCTGGGTTTTATTTTCTTGTTTTTCTTTAGGAATGTTGCGTATTGGATCTGGTCTAAAACCCTGAGGTTGTTGTGCTGGTATCTGGTAGTTATTCTGATTTTTGTTCAGATGCCACCTAGGTGACTGGGTAAATGTTGTCAGTTCGGTACTTTTAGCCGGGAGAACGGCTGGAATCTCTGGATGCTGGGAAGGATCTTGGGGAATTCTTGGCTGGATGCCAAAATTCTCACTTGGAGTTCTAGGGGTCCAGTTGCGCTGATCCATTGAAGGTGTGTCAAACAATAAATCATCATTAAAACTGTCAGTCAATGTAGAAGGAATCCGCAGTCTTGGTCGGTTTTCTAGATTTCCAACAGGAACATCCAAATCTTTTGTTTTGGACGCTGTGCTTGAAGACGATTGGCTAAATGCAGTACCTGAGGGTGTTCTACTGAAATCATTCTTTATTCTATAATTTTCAGCATTTACTTGCTGTTTCGCACTCACTTCATTTGGCCTTTGTTCAATCCCCTGATCTTGTCTCAGTTCACTCCCTTGATTTTGTCGTAGTTCACTCCCTTGACTTTCATGCTGGTTTCCTTGACTGTCAGCTTGATTACCAGACGTGTTCTCAGTATAAATCTTTTTTCTCAACACTGGCACACTAGCAGAAACTGAAGACAATCTAGAATGGGCACTACTTATAGAAGTTTGTTGCTGGTTACCAGTTTCATTTGTAGACTGTGTTTCTGTTTGTCTCGAAACTGCCGAAAAGACTGGTACACTAGCAGCAACATTATTTTTACCACCTGTGCGATTTAAGTCATTCATTTCTTCTTCATTGTTAAAATCTGTTGTCGGAAAATCATTGTCTGTGTCAGAGGATTTAACAATAGGAATATTCTGACCACTGTTTCCACCACTCGGGCGACTGTCTAAATTTGTGCTCTTACTGGCATAATTAGTTTTTCTTTTTTCATTATTGCTGATGTTAGCCGACTTATTTTCAATATTTGTCATATGATTGTTACTTATGTTTGCTGATTTATTTTCAACATTATTCAGCCGATTATTACTACTGTTTGCAGACTTATTCTCTGAATTTGCAAGTCTGCTGGAAGGCAGATTTAATGGTTTTTGAGGACCAGTCATATTACACGAGTCAGATTCAGTTTGGTCTGATTCACTATTTGATGACTGATTTTGCTGATTTGTTGCATACACTGTTTTAGAAGCAAAATGTCTAGTAACTTGAGATTTACTGGCGGAACTTGTAGATACATTAGCGCTGGCTCTGTGGCCTGACATCTGGGATCTTGATTCATTTCTTGAAGCAGCGCTTGAAGTCTTTCTCTTGGCCCCAGGTCCTCTAATTGGTGTTTCGCTGGGGTCAAGATGTATATCAGCACTGGAGTTTCTGTTGGTAAAAGATCGAGTACTTTGGCGCATTGGTGTTGAGGAGCATAAAATGTTTGATGGCTGGAAAATGGATGGTGCTGAGGCTGGTATATTCATCAGTATGTTGGACATGGCCACGTTGGTGCTGCGACTCGTTGCTGCTCCCTGTTGAGCCCCTCGCCGGAGTTCCTTCACTCTGAAATTATATATAAAAGTAATCAGTTTAAAGAAGCCAGTAAAACAAAGTCTTAGATACTGCTTTTGTAGTCTCAGAATCTCATTTACCTGGGAATTTTGCTTCATATTAAATTATTATTGGTTTTCTGGCCACCATGCTGGTTACTGAAATGTTGAGTTTGTGGGTAGGAAGGCCCTGTTTTGGTTGTAAATTTTTGACTTGTAGCATACTGCCACCTTAGTTCAAAAACAGTACATGGACCACTGACATAAGGAGTTTTACCGTTTTTTTTTACTAAGGTGATGAAATTATGTAAAAAGAATAAAATGTTTCAAAAGCATGACAATACAACCCCTGTTCTTTTGTAAAGAAATTTAATAAAAATTTCATTGAAAACTTCTAATTTGTAGAACGCACCTGTCGGCATATCTGAGAGTATTGAGGGTGTGTTCACAAGAAGAGCTAGCTGGAGAGATGTTTGCTATCATACAGGTTTTAGAATTTCCAATGAAGGAATCCTTGAGAATATGAGTTAGCTTGCTTTGTCGGAACGGCTTGTGACGACTCTCCTGGTCTATTGATCGGATACACTCCTTCAACTGAAAAATAGGTAAACAAGGCAATTACTTTAAAACAAAATATTTCTTTAATATAAAAAAAAACATTTCAATATCAAACATTTTAAATATTAAACTTCTCTGTGACATTTAATACTTAAGAATTTTTATACAGTCTAACGTGTGTTACATACCAGCTACAATTAATGACCTCTTTGTTAGTAAGGCTTCAATTTTTTTTTAAACTTTATTTAATGATGTCAACCTGTTATCAAAGCTAACCTGTCAAGAAATGCAACATTTGAATCCAGTAAATTGGGCATCATCATTAAGAGATCATTCTTCATATTTTCCCCAAAAAACTAAATTTATAATAAATTTAACCTTTAACAAAAGATCTCTTAAATATCCATAGGGTGGTCTCAATTCTGTGACTGATCAGACTGAGTTGCACTTTCATTTTAACCCTTTCCTCCATATATATGCATGTGCGACCAGTGTAGATCCAGATCAGCCAGCATGTCCGTGCCATCTGATCAGGATCTGCACTGGTCGCATTTTGGTCAGAAATAACCTAACAAATAAAAAGCGAACAGTTTAGATCCTGATCAGATGGCACGGATGTGCTGGCTGATCTGGATCTAAACTGTTCGCCCATGCAATAAAGGCATGTCTATGGAGGAAAGGGTTAATTCATAAAGCCCCTTTTCAAGCTTAATCTTTTGCAATAAAACTTTATTTCATCATCTTACTGCACTAGCAGGATAATATATAGTTATTTGGTTCCTTGACAGGGTGTATGAGGATATATTGCCAGTCTGGGTGTCATATTACCCGAGCCGCAGGTGAGGGATAATATGACATCCAGACCGGCAATATATCCTCACATACCCTTTCAAGGAACCAAATAATTGTTTTATTATTCTGCAAAGACTTATTCAGACAAAAATAATAAGAAAACATTGATTTTTGTTTATTTCACTTATTTAATGCCGAACGGCTTAATTCCCCTCTGAGAACCTCAATAATTACATGTCTGACGTCATTAATTTACCTGCATGACGTCACTTCTATAGAAATTGAATGGACTATCGATTTGGTATTTATTTACAAATTTTAAGAATAATATTATCGTTTTCAACGTTAAAAACATAACACAAATATTTTCTGTTGCAATTAAAGTAATCCCTAAGCATAAAGCTTTATAATTTTCAAGATCCGCTTGAAATTATGCATTTTTACCAAAATTCAAAACAAAATGGCGGATGACAACAAAAGGTGGGAGGCCAGAGAGGGAAATTAAGGCACGTGCGTTTATATCTACCGCCGATCCGTAAATACGGATATACATCAACAGCAAATTATCCAATCAAATTCAAGCAAATTTCATTGCAGTATAATAATATATTTGCAATATGAAGAAGTCAACCTAATCACACATTCAGATGTGTTCTACATTTATCATTTAGGGCTTGCCACACTCCTCCCAATCCTATTCATCAATAAAAAGAAAATTATCAAAATCTCAATAATGGCAACATGCCGTTCAATGAAACTTGCACAAATTAATGTTACTAATGTATCTTGATTTTGCATAATGTAAGACACGTTAGAATAGTAAAGAAAACAAGCTAGACCTTAAAATTCCTTAAAATTTTATTTACATAAATTCAAAAAAAACTAAGTGATACAAAACATAATTTTAAATTCCCACATGAGTGCAATGTTAATGACAAGAAAATGTTGTGTACTTTGTAAAAAAACTTTCAACTACTAAAACAGAAATCAGTGATTGTCATCCATTTACACGACTAGGAAGTGACCAGAAAATTGAAGGTCAAACACACTTTTACTAATATCTTGTAAAGTTTACATAATTATGTAAGTCAGGAGGACACAATAAATTGTTGTCAGTATCATATTACTCATGTGGGCATTTAAAATGATGTTTTGTGTTGTTTAGTTTTTGTGAATTTATGTAAATATAAGTTGAGGGATTTTTAGATCTCGCTATTTTTCTTCACTGTTCTTACGTGTCTTACCATCTGCAAATAAAGATACATTAATAACATACATTTGTGCAAAGTTTCATTTAACGGCATTTTGCCGTTATAGAGATTTTGATAATTTTCTTTTTATCGATGAACAGGATTGGGAGGAGTGTGGTAATCCCTTAATATTTGTCATAAAAAGCATCATAAATCCCTGTGGATACACTCAGAGTTCTAACCAATGTCCATACCATCTCGTTTATCAATGTATGCATTACTCCCTTAGGGACATTTAAAGACAAGGGTTACATTACTGAAAGCAGTTCTCTTATCATGGCTTTTCCTGCCAATTCTCTTGATATATCAGTAAGTATTTTGTCCATGGATATGACTTATATCCCATGTGTGATCTGTGAAGATCCAGATCAACCTGCACATCTGTGCAGTCTAATAAGGATTAACCACAGTCCCTTTTAGGTTCATAAGACTATATATGACCAATAGCCAAACATCAAGCGAGCTGATCTTAATCTACACTGGTAACTTGTGGGATATAAGCCATTTTCTGGCTGTACATACCGCTAGAAGACTCTGGTTGATTTCAGCTCCTTCCATCCTGGTTTGTTTGTCTGTATCTGTGGAATCAGCTGCCCTCTCACTCCCAGCAAGGTCAATAAATGACACCCTGTGTATAACAATCAGCAAAGTAGCACTAGATATATTTACATTCTATATATCAAAATTAAATTTACTGCAACTTCACAATTAATGAACAAACAATAATACTGAGTGTTTTTATATTATTTCACAATATAAAAACACATGATTCTTTATAAACCTATGTTTATTATAGTCGTTGCCTTAGAAACATAATTACTTACTCATCTATGGAAAACATAACTACCATTTTATGCCAAGTCACCCAACAGGTTTTACTTCATTAACTTAGATCAGGGTACACATAAATTTAGGTTATAAACTCCTGTTATTTAACCGATGATAGTGACCTCAAAGAACAGTTAGTTGACATAAACATATTATAAGAGATTACTAATAACAGAGCCCGTAATCTTCAATCTTACGGAACAGACCGAGTCAATTCAGATCATGTGCAACTGACTAATCAGGTATTATGAGCCTTGGTCTCAAATCTCAGAACTGTAACCTGCAGCCAGTATCAATTGGAAGTACACAGATCAGCCTGCATAGCAGCATCTATACAGGGGATACTTTTAAAGGCGGTTGCTACAGTTTTTTAAATCGAGTATTAATCTACTGTACCACCGCCTAAATGCAATGATTAAAACATAGTTCACGGTCCAATCTGGGTTTTATACTAAATGTGTAACTCTCACAACGAAAATCTCTTTACGAGCGGATAAAGTGAAACATTCGTTGAAGATGTTTTGCTCTTTTTGAAATAATAAATGAATAATGCGGGCCAAAAATGGTAGGTTTATATCGAAAAAGGCTTGTGTAAAAAGGCTTCTGTCTTCTGCGCGTTTGCCAGTGAAAAAGTGGCAGTCGAATATTTCGTCCGACAAAAAATGAATGATCTACATTTCAGGGTTATGAACCGAAAGCGGGAGAAATTGTGACAGATAGCGCTGTCCCCAATGTAGGGTCTGATGTTTATTATGCCCCTGAAGATGTTTTGAAAGACCAAAGAATCATTGAACTTGGTCACTTGTCAAATCAATTAAAAATGTATACTAATTGTTAACACAAACTTGCCCTGTCAGACACTGTTTGAAACCCTTGATCAATGTGCTTACTGCCTCTCAAGCTTACAGATAAAGTCTTGATCTGCAGAAGTTGCATAGAACTTAAAATGCTTAGTGCTTTATTATGTTCAAACAAAACAATAGGTGTGCAAGTTAATATTCAATATAAAATGCTTATATATAAAGGAATTTTCACCGACTTCTGTATTTCGTACTAACTGTAAGCAGATTCTCTCATTTCAGTGTCAGATAAAAAAGCGACACTGAACATTAGTACTATGCTTTTTTATTTATTATTTTCATTAAATTTATGTCGTCATAATACTTAGAATGCCAAACATTTATTATTTAATGATGTACACTATAAACCTTTAAGTATTTGTGTGTATACATAATTACCCCCACCCCCTTTGAAATTGCCATTTAGAATTAACATTAAGTATCCTACATTTTTCTTTTTTATTTTATTTTTCTTATACATTGGTTAATATTTTGGTAGTATTTGGTGAAATTCTATTATGTAAAATTCTAATAAACATAAAAACATCCCTTAGAATGAAAAGATTTGCCGAAAAATCCTTCGTCGTAAATTATGTAATACTTAATTTTTTATACGTGTTTCAATATTTATATTGCAAACAAGTTACCCCGGTAAGGTCCCATTTTTATTTGGGTTTTCATTGCATAACATCATGCTCTTGACTTACACAAAGTTTGAATGAAATGTATTATTAGAGACATTTTGATGAAACTGTAGCGACTGCCTTTAATTCAATTCCTTCAAAAGATCCCTGTGATCTATTAACAGACCATCCAAAATAGAAAGAAATCTGAGTACAGGCCCCAAGATTATTAAACTGAGTATGGAAACCAGTCTCAAATCTCAAGGATCTGATTGGCTGAAATGGCGACTGGTACCCATTTCAGGCAATCAGCTGCTTGACATTTGAGACTGGTTTCAAATATCAGTTTTATAATCTTCAGCACAGAAATTCAGGTAAAGATACACCTGTTATACCAATATTGCTTAAACAAATCTTAAAAGCCCTTAGACCCTCAGAATGATATTATGCCAGCTGAACGGTACAACGAAAAACATTTAATCACAGCATATGGCAACTGAACAAAATAAGTACAAAACACAGAAGTAGTGTACCTGCCGAGTCTTTTATCCACCCTGTCTCTTATCTCCATCTGAAGCACAGCATGTGACCTCGAGGAATCTGGGTTAACACCTGTAGCACCTTTACTTCTCACAGAGTTACCATAATCTAGCACCTGTCATAGGAAAGTTTTAAAGTCACTAACACTCTTTAATAATTCACTTATATCACCAAATACTGCCACCAAATAAGCAGGAGAACCTTACTTGGGTCAGTACCTACTGACCTCTTCAGTTGGCTAGCACCTTTTACTTTTAAACCATGACAAAAAATGGTATTTTTATCATTAATTCTATATACATGTATTTCTGTATCATTTTATAGCCTTGTATTAAGGATTGAAGCAAATTATTAGAAAAAAAGGTGTGAAAACAGCTCTTTGGAATAGCTGTTTAAATTTTAAACAATTTTAACAAGTTTTGGCAGTGAAGTATCGTGTTTCAAAATTCAAGGAAAAATACATTGTTACCTGGTTATTCACATAACAACAAACAATTAATTCTTTCCACTTTCATACAACTAATGTGCCTCCTATCTCTAAGAGTGAAACAGACCCAAAAGAAGATAGAACAAGTCTACTTTCTACATGTTCTACTTCTTATTACTTGTCAGAAATAAAAAGCCCAAGATAACATGATGTTAAATGATCAAGGATTCAAAAAATGAAAAAAAGGTGTATAAAGTACCTGCATCAGCGACTGTTCATCTGTAGCCTCAGTTTCTGTGAGACCAGCAATACAAACTCGCTTTGCACCATCTTCCCGAGCATGTAACCTAGAAAAGGGGAATTTTTTACATTAACTTGACCTGTTACGCAGACAACAAGGCTTTGGTGGAAAGATGTGAATATATATATTCCAAGATTGATCTATATTACTGAGATAATATAAACATATCATACATTTGATTTTTGTTTTTTTTGTCATAATGTGTCAGTACTTTCTCATTATTTTCATCGTAGATATTGAAATCAGTGTTGACACAAGCGATGACCCTCTGACTCTTGAAATTTCTAAAAGCCTCATTTTCACTACTATAATTTTAGCCAAAGGGTATTTTCCTTAAATGAGGGATATTTTGGCTATTAAATTGCAGAATTGAGTGCTCACCTACATGTATTTCTTGTTGAACATGGTTGCTGCTATTTTTCACAGCAGGTAAAAACATTTCCATATTTATTTTATTTTTTGTATTAAATCAAAGATGAAGTGTTTTGTAACGTTTTTGTCAGACCTGATCCAAAGATTATTAAAATAAGATTGGAGACCAGTATCAAATCTGCATTTCAGCCAATCAGATTTTCGAGATTTGGTCCTGATTCTCTGTTTAATAATCTTGGGCCCCGGATTGGAAAAAAGATTGGAAGTTTTCTCAAATTCATTGTACTTCTCTCATTTGATAACAGACTATGAGTTTCTTGCACATCAGATCAGTATATCCTGGATTTTGGGCAAGAAAACATCATCTTAAATTCCCAGTTTAATATCAGTTACTTGTTGTGACACTGCTTGCCGATTACGAATGAGAAATCATTACGCTCTACATTGTAAAATAAAAAATATTGGAAATGAAAATTAATTTCTATTGAAGGACAATTGCAGTAGTTTCTGATTTCACAATCCACCAGTTGTCATCAGATCAAATAGGAAAATCCAGTCCTTGAGCAACTTCTTTTAGTAACTTGGCAAAGCTTCATAACCACAGGCTAGATATTCTTGTCTGAATGTCACACACAATGATGTCAAAATCTACAACTGTAATCATGCAACATTGCTCTCCCAGCAGCACTTTTAGTGTAATGATTACTTGTTTTCAATGAAGTAATTGTAACTTAATAATTACATTTTCCCAAGTAATCCCCAGCAAACCTCAAATTTATTTTGTTCTCACCTGTTTCTCTTGTTGAGAAGATCAAACAACTGTCCACAGTAGATCTCAAAGAAGCTGACCCACACCTTAATGCCCGTACCATACTGTCCAGACTCAATGATTGAGAAGATATCGTGTGCAGCCAGCAGATAGAGGCCAGGCACTTCCTGGTTCCCTATCATCGTGTGGGTTTTACCTGCACCAGTCTGACCATAGGCAAAACATGTAGCACTCCCCCTGAAAATACAATTAATTTGTTAAATTACAGAGCTATTTTTCCTCTATTAAATAGTTTGGACTGTTTATAGGCACATTCCCCACTTAAAAATTCTTTAAAAGGATACAATTTTTCCTCCAAAAGTTTCTTTGTAACAGGTTTTTTCATTCCAATTCGAAGAAAATTATGCTATTTTCCCCCAAATTAAAGGGCATTGGCCTCTTCCCCTGGCAGTGAAGAAATGCACTGCATTAAAATGAAGATTTTCCTTTCTTCAGCAGAGTTTAAAATCATGATTTGCCAATTTTATATAATCAGATGAGTGTTAAACTCTGAATTGAAAGTAAAAGAGCAATACAGTTGCAAAACCACAGAAATTTTAACAAATGCAAGCTTGTTGTTTGTTTGAGGGTGAAACTTTTCAGCGACACAATATGGAAATTTTCTAGCATAAACTCAAAGTATTTTTGGTAGGGAATTTATAAAATTATTATTGTTTGCTGTGTACACAACAAAACTTGTATTCATGGCAAGACAACATTGTGTTAATACATGGTATGTTTTTGCATGTATTAAGTATTTTCTTATAGGCTTGTATAAATAGTGTTACGACAAAATTCATTTTAATCTCTTGACTAAATATGAAATATATAGTTTTCTCATTATTTTTGTATTGGTCACTTCACTAACTATTACCCTCAGCACATGGCAAGTGTCTCAGTGTGCCTTAGTATGCCTTAATGTACTCGTAGTTATGCCACTGCAATATATTTTATCACCATTTTAGCATATAGTATCATTGAACTACATGTACTTTGGTGTGTTTATTCTTTTCCTGTGCACTTTTGCAATCTGTGAAGAATAATGCAACCAAGAAAGCATAGATTTGAGAAGTGAGACTACTAATTTGTTCTGATGTTAATGTAAGCCCTGTGAAAATAATGGAGGCCAGGCATCTAATCGACACTACTTAGACTATGTGAAAGCAAGTCTCCACCAAGACATAACTTGAAATCAGCAAACTGTAACAGTTCAAACTGCACCTACCCATCAAATATACAACTGATGAGCGGTCTGGCTGCTCTAATGTACACATCTTCATTGGTGCAGGTCTCTTCAAATACCTCATCAAATATGAACTCATGCTGAAATATATTGCAATTTTTATTAAAATTTCTCGAAATGGACATCATACTGTGAAATAAATTATGTCATTTTGATATGATTAATATCATTGCACAGCTTGTTATATAATAATAATTAAAGGTTTGGGGTTAGTGGTGGGGGGTTAAAGATGGGAGGAGTTAATTGTGTAAAGCAATCCCCAACATTAAATGTACCAATACATTGATGATGCAAAGCTCATTCTATTACATTACATGTAATTTTACCGTTAAAATCAGTTGTGAAACAGTTCCTGCATTTATCAAAACAGAAAAATTAGCAAATCAATAATGTTGTGACGATTAACATATTTACATATTTATATTTACATGTATTTTAATGGACACCAAATTAGTTTTTAGCTTATATCTGCATTTGAGACTGAAGTTCATGACATAAACTGTCTGTCAGAAACTTTACAGATTAAGGTTAGATCATTGCTACCTAATAATTCATTCCCAAGGAAAACATGGGGGTGGGGGGAAAATTAATTAAAGAAGGCTTATATTAAAATAAAGTATGGATTATACACAATACCTGAAGAGTATATGCAGTAAGATCTACAGCTTGTTTTGGCTCCGAGACAACGAGTGTGGTTGTACTAACTGCTTGTATCATGTCTTCCTCTCCATTACGAACCTCTCGCTTGCTTAGGGGCCTCTTACGTACACACACTTTGATCTTGTCCTCATGCAATCTGCCTGAACCTGGTCGAGTTTTTGGCTTTGCTCCAGTACCACCACCTGTGGGTTACCATCATTAGATTCATAATTATGAAATAATAAACAGCTTCCGATGACATATTGCAGGATTTATCACAGGGCCGAGATCAGATGTGGAAGGATATATCTCAAGGGGCACAGTCATATCACTTGAAGCTATTTAGTTTTTCAATTCAAACATGAATATGCTTAATAGAGCTTAACTTGTCAAATCTTCTCCTAGTCCTGGCAGGGTAGGCCAATCTACGAAGCATTTAAATGGATAAAACAGTTTTAGTGTCCAGCAGTGTAAATGTAAACATAGGAAGTGTTTATATTTAAGAAAGCATACCTGGTACACCATAATTATATCCAGCACCATATTTAACTTTCTCTACTGGTGTTTTGCGTACTCTACCAGGTAGTTCCCGCACAGACGCTGTGACACTATGTTTAGTAGCAGGTTCATAATCAGAGTGTTCCTCCGAGTCATCAGACGTCTCCTCTGATGTTTCCTCATCATCTATCAGGTCCAGTAACGCTGCTCCAGCAGCGGAGAGAAGATGACTACTGGCGTTGGCTCTTAAACGGTCCCTTACTCTCACATCATTTACTGATGATAATGCTCTTCCTGCAACCTAGAAATTTATATTATACTGTGAAATTAAACTTGTAAAACAAGCTAAGTAAAGTTGCCATACTGGCTAGGGTCATCTGTGGTCTATAATTTACCTATGGAAATGTGTTTTTTTACCCAGAAAACTGCCTCATTGTACTTTTTCATCCAATGGCTGATAGAATAATGTTCTTCAATGTTTTATCACTCTCCCAATATTTATTCATGATAATTCTCTTCCTGATAACTATATAAGTTACACTCATCAAATTGTGAAAGAAACTTTATTTAAATAATCAGTAATGGTTTGAATGAATCACAAACAGTGCAGTCGTGCAATTGACATGTTGCAGAGCACCCAACCAACTTATACCTCTACAATGTATGAAAGAGAACAATCGCCATGCAAGAAGGAATTTGTCATTTTTTTATAGCTAATATTGCCAAACAACATACTATCTCATTTTAAATAAATATCCTAAAGCATATCCGAGAAAATCAAATTTAAGAGTTGGGTTAGCAGTGGCCCCAAGTGCGAATACATCAGTAACCCATCCTCAAATCCGAGCACAGAGTTTGGGGTTTAGTACTGTTACATTTGTATACATTCTGCAACTGCCTTTGAGGTAATACTAATGCACAAGAATGAGTGTGATGTAATATTTCAAGTGAGGCATTAACCAGGTATTCATAGCTAGTAGTCTTAAATGTAGCATTTAATTCAATGTACATGTAAAAAATTTCCACTTATCACATCATTTTATCGGTTTGTTGATTATTTTTGTTGATATTTGAGTGATTTTTTAATTTTAATTTTCGAGACATATACCAATCTATACCTGTATAGGTGTGTGAGCTGGACTTCTATTCCGCTTTCTTGGAGATTTATTTCTGACATTTTGCACTGTTCTGTGACTAGGTGGTGTCCCGGATAAATAATCTTCTTTTTCAGTCACATTGTGTACTGCTTTGACTATACTGATCAACTCAATCAATCTACGTTTATCCTCTGCTAATGTTATTCCAAATGCCGGACAATCATTTACAGTGAGGTGGGTCAGTGCCTCTGAGCGAGTTATTCCTTTAGCTCTGAAAGAAGGGTAGTACCTCTCAAGTTTGGCCTCTTTTAGACATTCATATAATGTTCCCATCTTTATCAACTCTTAGTTTTCTGCAATGAAAAATGTAAACACCATTTAAATTTGGTTAAAATTTTGAAATTGTGTCTTCATAAATCAAAATGTAAGCAAAATTTTTATCGACAATTACCATCATCATTAGCTCTTTCAACCCATGATATTTTTCATTTCCAGTGTGTCAATGAAATTTAATGGGCAGTTCCTAAACCGTTGATAGCATTATGATTACATGTTTATGTTTTTAGCACCTATTGTTGATAAAATGAGAAATCTGTCATGTGTTGTTTATTGACTGCCATTTTGGCCAATTCATGTTTATATTTGACATGTGTTGAGAACCTGCTGACATGTACGCCCTTGCAGATCAAATTCTGCAGTATAGAGTGATGCGAGTTATACTCATAAGGTGGAAGAAAATAGTTGAGTGACAACAAATAATCAATGAAAATTCTTATCCGATGTTACATTACATCAAAATTTTACAAACTATTGATCAGTGTGGTAAGTTTGTTTGCTGGTCATAAATTGCAGATACGGTAACATCACGGTTTAAAGTTAATGGATAATGTAAATCAGAAATTTACTGAATATAATTAATTTATAAAATAGCAAGCTACTGTCAATTCATTTCCTAGAATACTTAAGGAAAAACATGATAATTATTTTTTTATTTACTAGTTTCATACCTTTGATCCAATATAAAACTTCTATTGTTATAAATGTATATCTAAAGAGACTAAAGATTGTGACAATATTACAACGTAAAAAGTACCTTGTTTGAATGTTGATTGCTCAGATAGCTGGAACAAATCCAAAATATTTAAATTTTAATCTTCTTCCACACAATCACTTTTCATATTCCTAAAGTCAAATAAGATTATGAATACCACTTGTGATAAATCATTCAAATTCACATCTCTCACTTTTTTACAACAAATATTCTTAAACATCAGTTACTCATCAGTAAACACATTAGAGAAAGGGAGTAGCAAATGTCACCGATGTTTATATCAATATGTTCCATTTACATGTTTGAACATGCTAGAAGTTTTTTGAGTTGTGTCCCTTCCTAACTCTCTTGCTGAGCAGTCTTTTGTTATTCTTAATATTGCATCATGACAAAAAGCATAAATATTACATTCCCAAATCATTGTGCATACCAATGATTGAATGAATGTCTTTATGTCTTTATATCTAAACAAAATCAAGACCTAATTTTCCTGATCAACTAGCGGTCTACTTTCATTTCGCAAATTTGCATCTTGCTTTGTAGAGCTATGAATAAATGTTTGATTCATTTTTTCCAGACTTAAAATTTTTTCTTTCGTAGAATTCTGAAAAATTCATCTTTAAGCATATCTACAAGGAAGATTGTTAATTATTCATAAGGAGATGCGTGGACCGTAACAAAGTGACAGATGGACGCCATTTTCAAACGACGCGGTTGGCAAGGGCCGAAGAGTTCCGAATGTTCTTCAATATCGAAAAGTTAGAAAATGTGGTAAAATCATCATCATAAAATGCACAAAAAGAATAAAACATCTAAGTGGGTTTAAGGTGAAAAAGAACATTATTATTACAAATAAAGTCCTGATTATCAGATTTAAAACTTAAAACTCATAAGTGCCTTTACTTTTTATTTCTTAATACATACATCTCCTTTTGGTCACATTTAGGCCTCAGGTCTGGGACTTAAAGCCCCAGGGCAATGGTCAGGATTAGCACTGGCAGCTCAAATTGTTTTACTTATGTTTTACTATCCCCTGTTTTTATTACCAAACTTTGCATATTGATTGTAATGTTGTGCTTATAATTTTTAAATGACTACTATATACCATATAACATGCTAGCTAGTAGAATGCAACCTGTATTTAAATTTTATTTTATGTCTTAACATGTCTAATTGTGTTGTTAATGTTATGTTTCTGTTTGTATGTCGGTCAATAGCTATTCATAGCTAATGCTGTGCTTTGTTATGTAAACACCGACTTTAAATAAAATTTTCTATCTTGTATCAATTTTGTACCATTCCATGTTCAGCGGCGTATGGTCCCCAGATAAAAGAATGGATTTGCCCTAAACGAGAAAACATTGCGGAACTAAACAAAATCTGAGATTATAAATGCTGCATATCACAGACAACGCCAAAGGCCAAATTTAAAAAGCAGGAGGTATATAGTTGGGGTGATTGAACAATTTCCGATTCCATATTGGCTGGGATACTTAAACCACCCATGTATAAACTGGCCGAAATATTTAAATAGATGAAAAGTAAACGTTGAAAGCCATCAACTAAGACAAATCTGATATTTTGTGAGTGTGGCAATTCCTAATATGCATATTTCACTTTCTGGTTAATGATTTCATCATCTCTCGGCATAAATCCTAATTAAATATAAAAACGAAATGAAAACTAAAATATTTTTTCTGATCTTTCCATTAAAAAGATTTTTAATCCGTCAATAAGTAAATGTAAAAATAAAAAAGAGACAGTCGAAGACTGATGATATGCCCTGAATGGGTATTTTGCCACAAAAAAAAAAACAAACTGTAAATGTGAATTTGTCGAATTTTCATTTGGGGAACTTAAAATCATTTCTGTGAAATAATTTTAAAATGCGAATTCAAATAACAAAGTTATAGGCCATATATAATTTTGCTTGAAGGTCACACGACCTTTGACCTTCAAGGTAGCAACTCTAATTTTGTGCATGACACGTCTCTAAGATATGACGATAATTTCTGTCAAATAATTTTTATATGCAAGTATTAATAACAAAATTATGGGCCTGACACGATTTTCCTTCAAGATCACACTATGACCTTGACCTTCAAGGTAGCGACCCAAATGTTGCACGTGACACGTCGTCTCGATGTGGCGATCATGTCTGTTAATTTATTTTGAAACCCAACTAAAAATAACAAATTAATTGAGCGGACACGATTTTGCTTCAGGCCCTGCTGTGACATTGACCTTAATGGTAGCGACCCAAATTTGCACGCGACACGTCGTCTCGGTTTGATGATCATTTCTGTCGAACAATTTAAAGTGCAACTTCAAGTAACACAGCTATGGATCGGTCACGAATGCGGGACGGACGGACAGTCAATACGGCGACAACCCCCGAATTTTCATTCAGGGAGCATAACAAAATTATATTTCTCGTTGTTTTTCCCCATTTATTTCTTCTTTTCATGCGGTCATATCAGCGACCACGTTTAATGAATGGCCGTCGCGCTGCATAAATCTTTATGAAATGTGATGAATCAATGTTTAGTTATGTGTTTTGCCGATCTTTCATTTAAAAAAGATATTTTTAAAATCGGTCAATAAATAATGCTAATTACTTGTAAATAGTCCACTGGATGTTCCTACTTGGGCTAGACAAAGGCTGACACGTAATAGTCCCAATTGTTTGGCCTTTTGTGGGCATTTAATGGCTAGTATGGCCTGAAAAGAACATGTTTAGTAAATGACTTGCTTTTACTGACACAGTGATAGAAAGGTTGTGGGTAAAACCCTGACCAGACCCAGCCCAGACCCCGGAAACTAACGATTAGGTACGGAAATCTTCGCTCGTTTCCGACATAATAACGACATGACATTGGCCCGACAAAACTCAGTGTGTATATATGAGAAAGCTCTTGCCAATATTCTGTTTATTGCAATTTTCGCTAGTTATGAGAAAATGATCTTGAAAAAAATATCACATAAGACAATAATTTAAAAAAAATGAAATATGCATATCAGGAATGGCCACATCCAGCATACACAGCCTCCCCTCACAGCCAAAAAGTAGAGAGGAAAAGAGAGCATGGTATTACAATAATGAGTTTCAAAATGGACGCCACAAACAAATAACGAAAGTGAGAACCAGAGGGGTTACCGCCTTGGAACGGTCAGTGGCAAAACAAATTGCCACTGGGGGTTTAAACCAGGTTCTAGGGTGCACCAACCTCACACTTGCCCCATTTAAGCCATTTAAAGACAAGTCAGCACAATAATCATATTTCGCTTCTTAAGCGCTAAGCGGTGTCTTTGCATCGCTTTTAAAAATCAATAAATACACAAAACTAACAATTTCTATAATTTTCTATAATTTACATGTGTGATTAAAAATTAAAGAACTTCATCAAATTAAATTGCGTACCTAATCGATTATAAAATTAATACAATTCCAGAACTGAATGTCAAGACATTTTAATGTAATTTTGCTTTAATACCCTTTAAGGCAAATCTCAATTTGATAAAACAAAATTTATCTTAAGCGCCCACATGTTAAAGAATGCTTTATCCTGAACAAATTTCTATTGTTACCCACAAAATAGACAATAAGTTCTATCTCTTTATTTAGTCACCGACGATTTCGGAAACGAGCGAAGATTTCCGTGCCATATCGTAAGCTTCTGGTCTGGGTCTGGTCAGGGTTTTACGCACAACCGTAAATTTATGTTTGGAAATGCAGAAAATATGAAAAAAAGTTCACGGTTTTAGTATGACATATGTAAAACAGTTTTGAAGTTCACAAAGAAGTGAAAAAAAACAGACCGACGGTTTCAAGGTGACAAATCTCTGTTAATTGATGCATGATCCCTACTTTTTGCTGGAAATGGACAGTAGAAACACTTAGCTTCGATGTATGTAAGTTAGCCCTTTATCAAATTGTCTAAGCTATGATTGCCAGCCTTTTGAAACATGTCATGTTTAGTATAGTTTATTCAGGGAAATCTTAGATTAACAGGTCTCATACCATAAATATGATAATCCTTCTTTTCGTAGCTATTTCTTCTTTTCGCGAAAAGGAATCTTTTTTGCACTTTAGTAGTTTCGGGTGATTTTTACTCTTTGGGTTAAAATACAAGGGGACAAAACTCCAATAATCGTATTGGTTTCTTGACATACAAGATGGAATTTGAATCTCTGGGGCTGGATGAATGGTTAATTAATCAGTGTAAAAACATGGGTCTTGCCAAACCCACAGGAATTCAGGAAAACTGCATTCCTCATATTTTGAGTGGTAATGATAGCAATATCTTAAATTGTTATATGTTTCGCGAGCACACTTCAAGAGTAAAAACAAATCCTATGGCTTTAAATAGACCATAAATTTAAATCCCATAGACTTCAACTGAAGCAACTGAAGCATTTTATCAAATTCTAAATTTGCTGTTAGGGCATCCCCTTAAAATCTAACATTTCTGAGAAGAAACAACTGAAAGACACATTGGGCTATTCCAGGAAAATTATACCCCCCCCCCTCCTAAAAGGCATTTATATTTTTTTTGTCCAGGGGTGTATTTCACCTGTCCAGGGGGGAGTATTTTGGAAGTTTAGTTTTGTCTAGGGGGTATAAAAATGGTTATGGTTCAGGGGTTTTTTTTGCTATATAACTGTAGCCATTTAACGGCGCCTTCCCCACCCGAAAATAAATTCCCCTCGAGATAAAATTTTCCCCTCGAACTGAAAAATTTCCCTCTGTATGAATAAAATCACATAATCTGGCTTGTTTGCCTTTAAAAACCCGCATTTTCGTTCATATCGTCGGTGTTTACAACATGAATAATCCACTTCCGTAAGTGTAAAAACCAGGTCCCGGTATAAAATCTGCCGTTAATTGACTCTTACCCAGTTGTGAGTCGTTATCTTTTAAGGAAGGGACATGCACAGTGAAAGAGTCTATGCAGTCAGTAAAATTTCCGGCTGTTTTCTGAATCGTAAAAACGTTAGTTTTTTCACTCGATCTCGTTAAAAAATTTGTTTTTTACTGATATATAATATTTATAACTGAATAACGATGTCATTATCAATGTTTTGATAGTTGGAACATAGGAAGTAACTGCTGGCCAGCCTTGCCTGGATAATTCCGAACTTGAAACTATCGTGTAATCGGTTTTCGCGATGTTGCATAAATGCTGATGCTACGTGAAAAGGTTGATATTATTGACGTACTAATCCATATTTAGTAATTATGACATATTTTATGAGTGTCAGTGGAATGTATGGACAAACTAGAGGGTGTTGACAAGCCAGTTGGTGTTGACAAATCATTTTGTTTTGACTTTAATATCAATGAATATAAGCAGCATCTGACTGTCTATATGAAATGCTAGTATCTTGAGTGATTCCAGCTAGGACTGGTTGATATGTGTAAGGAATTAAGGGCCAGGAAGAAGGCTCTGAATTGTTTCTGTTTATGACTCTTGACTGTTGATCCAAGTGTTTATTGTGCATATATTAACATGTTTTTTTATATGAGGGTTTTCCCCAAATTGTGATTTTCGCGCACTATTTTTCCCCTACTGAAAGGCTTTTTCCCCAAAACCAAAAAAAAACCCCTGTGGTTATATCCATGGGGTCCCTTTGAAACAAGTCTGCGCTTTACCTATGTAAGGCATTTTTCGTGTCCAGTGGATGTATTTTGATGTATTTTGGCAATTTTGCCGGGGAGGGGGGGGGAGGGAGGGGGTATTTTGGAAGTTATGTCCATGGGGTGCTGTCCAAGGGCGGGTGGTGGAGTATTTCAGAAGTTTTGTCTAGAAGGCTGCAGCTGTCCTAGGGGGATATTTCGGGAGTTTTGTCAAGCGGGTGATGTACTAGGGGGAATTTCGGAAGTTTTGTCCAGGGGTGGGGGGGGTTTGTCCTAGGGGGTATTTCAGAAGTTTTGGCTGTCCTAGGGGGATATTTCAGAAGTTTTATCTATGGGGGTGCTGTCCAGGGGTTTGTTTATCCCATTCCATCATAGTATGAAAGACCTATTCTGCAATTTGGCAAGAACTGTATCTCCCCCAATTGATTTATTACTATTAGTTATTTCTAACAAAGAAAAAACAGGACAGGCCCTGATCAGATGACACAAATGTGGCCAGATTCGGATCTACACTGGTCACACTTAGATTACCGTCATCGTTTGAATATAAGCCACACTTTTTTTCCAGGATTCGGCGAAAAAAAGTTGGGGGTGCGGCTCATACATAGGTTTAGGTTCCCAAGACTTTTTTTCCATGCCTTCAAAACACCGATTTTTTTACCGCGGCAAAATTGTCAAGCGCACCGGTATATTGACGCTGAATGAAATATTTGTCACGTCTTACGCGTTTTGTTCGAAAATATTTTTTGATAGGTAAAACAATGTACTAAATAATAAACTATTATTGAAATCTTTTACTCTTCTTTTTATTTTGAGTACCGGTAATTACAATTAAAATAATCGTCAGTTTGCAACTTGTCATGATCTCCAATCCGGGGACGTTTCTATGCAACGAGATAATCAATGTGCCAACGAAAATAATTGTGATTGCCACAGGCAAACAACTGCTTAGAAATGCTGTCACAAACTTTACTGCAAATACAATTACCGGTACGTAAAAAATCAGCAACATTTACGAACGACAAAGTAAAATAATTATTATTTACCGAACGCTAACATATTCCAACATTTAAAATATATCCAAATCTTTAATTTATCGCTGTTATCACATTTCAGTAATTATTGCATCACACAAGCTTAAAATGACACGCGCACACTACCAGGTAGATCAAACGTTTTTTAGCAAAGCCGAAATAAACACGGATGGTTGTTTCGAGCCGACAACGTCTTGAAGTTGCATTTGATGTTCGGCGGTATCGATTTTTTTGCCTCCATACGAAATAAACAGCATGGTCATGTTTTGTTGTAAGGGATATGAGGCACACGGAACCGGCGATTCAAAATGGCGACCGGTCTGAAAAAGAGACCGCAGCTTATACATAGAGTTAGGCTTTTTTCGCCCATTTCCATCGGGGTTTTGGGGGGTGCGGCTTATATACGATAGCGGCTTATATTTAGACGATGACGGTAAATGATTGTTAAGGGTTTTAGACTTTTTGTCTGTTTTTAGGAGAAGACTGCATCGGATGTGCAAAGACAGGAAGTGGCAAGACGGCAGCCTTTGCTCTGCCAATTTTACAGAAACTTTCAGAAGACCCTTTTGGCATATTTGCCCTTGTGTTGACTCCTACAAGAGAGCTAGCTTTCCAGATATCAGAACAGTTTAATGTTCTAGGCAAACCAATCGGTGTAAGGGTGACTGTAATTACAGGTGGATTAGGTGAGTTCTTTTGTAGGAAGTAAAAGAAAGTGAATGGAGAAAACAGCACAATTATTATTAGATACATGTATATTGTACTTCAAATTTTGTTGAAATATCACAGGAGAAACATTTTGTTATATTTTTTAATATTTTCCTGAAATTGCTACATACTGTAATATAAGTAGAGCTAAGTAAATATTCCATTCTTTAATTAAAACTAGGGATTAAACGATGTTCGATTATAAGGGAGATCACTGTATCAGAACAAAAACAGTGTTTGATATATGACATAGATCAGTGTTTTTTGGTTTTAAATAAGCTTTGGAATATGTTCTTCCACTAAGTTATTCAAGAAAAAGACTTCTGTACATGCAGCCTACACCCTGTCACGGCTGTGCTCATATCAGATACAGTTACAAATTACAATACATGCAGACTGTGGGCTAGAAGTGTGGTTCATGTAAATGCTAATTCATACCAGAAAATACACCAATATCCTTTTGTGATAATACAGTAGTTCTATACAGGGTCCTAATTTCACGATGGTAGGGACCAAATTTTGACCCCATTCCCTTCCCCAATTAATTTTATTCCTATTTTTTTTAAAACAAATTCCCCTCTAAGAATTTCTTGTATGTTTTGCATGATGTAAGCAGAAGATTCTGAACAATATCATGTTGAAATTTCTAAAAAATTCCTATAAATAAAATTCTTCTTTAGGCCTAAAAAAAAATAGTTTTGTTTCTGGTGGCCCGACCGACCCTACTTTTTAACCGCCGACCGTAATTTTTTTTGACTCGGAAAAATATATCGATGCATCGTTGTGGTCTTCGGTCGTCATGGATCGATTGGACGAAGACGACAACGATATTTTGTAACGTCGACATTTTGTTTAATTCGACAACGACGTTTTGTTTTATTCGTCTGCGAAAATCACAACCGCCATAGTAAATAATGGGTGCTGGTTAAAACGGCCTCAAGTAAAAACGGCCTCAAGTTAAAACGGCCTCATTTTGGTTAAAACGGCCTCACAATTTGGTCAAAACGGCCTCACATTTTTATTTTTTGGTTAAAACGGCCTCACATTTAGTCAAAACGGCCTCACTTTTAGTTAAAACGGCCTCACTTTTTGGTCAAAACGGCCTCAATTTTTAAATAAATTTTAAATATTATATTAGCAAAAAAATAGGTATCTTTTATACTGCTTTAATACTCTTGATGAGTACATGTCAATTCGTTTAGTTCTTGGTTTGTTCTTTATATACAAGTTCATTTATTCCGTGACTGGTCAAATTTAGTAATTAATACTTGTTTTATTTTCATCAAAAACAATCATTGTCCAATATAAAATTAATGCATACTGTTCATTGAAAAAGACATCCAGTATTCAGTTTGGTTAATTTCGCCAACTTTAATCTACCACCGCGCATCCTTGATGACATTATTTGATTATCATACTAATTTGTGCAGGTGTCTATAATAATTATTAGTTGATATTTCTTATACCGGTAATTATGTTACATTTCTTTGTAAAACAGCATGCTTTATTTCTTTAAGGAAAGCCTATTTTAATCCTGTTAATATTTAATAATTATTATATTACAAATGTTAATAAAGATTAACAAATTTCTAACAGTAATTTTCACTTAACTACTAAACAATAATTGATAGTGATAATGACAATAAAAATAATGGGATGAAATAACTTTAGTGATAATAGAAGTATGTTTTTAAATTAAAAATTTTAAGAAAATTATAAAAGGCAGTCTGTTTCTGAACTAGAGCTATTTATTTGTTAAAGAAAGGGGTAGGGGGAAAAAGGTAAAAATCGTAGTTATAAGTAGTCTTGACATATTGTATATTTTCTCATCACTTATATAATTTTCAATTTCCGCATCAATTAAAATTTATAAGGAAACTAATTTGCAATTCGTTTATTTAGTAAATGATTTAAAGTAATTGTTACATTTTTATGAATATTTCATTAAATTTGTTTTCCATTAAAATAATGTTTGACTGGGACAGCGCAAATGTCAATGTTGTTAGAAAAATGGAAGAGACTGCATAGGTGTTACGACATGGGATATATGTTACCAATTTTGTTAATTTTATTTAATAACTTTTCTTCAGTTTAATCATCATCAATTTCTTTAAGAACTTAAAATCAACCTGTGTAATACCATTTTGAATACCATCCCGTAACTGTTAATTGCCAGTAATTGGCAAGATATTCTCACTTGCCAGTGTGTTCCAAAAATAATGGTGTCATATTGAGTAGGTGTGAAGGACTCCTGACGCGTGTGCGAACTGAAATTTTACAAGATCGCCACTTGCCCTGATGGTCTATTAATAATGGTGTATAGAAGCAACTAATGTTAATTAGTTAAATCTTTACTTTGATATATTTTTGTTCATCATTAAACTTTTGGTATATTAATTAAACGTATAATTCTTTGCCTTCTGTGTTTATTTAGTTTTCAATGTACACCTTCTCCAGTATTCTGTTTGAAATGTTTTTCTGAATTAAGGGCCGTCTTGAGTTGTCATTGCACTGACATCAATTAATAAAAATATCAAAATCTCTGTAACAGCAAAATGCCGTTTAATGAACCTTTGCACACATAAATGTATCTTCATTTTGCATTTATTAACGCACGTTAGAACAGTAACTAGAAAAAATTCTCGTTCTATTTAAATTACATAAATTCACAAAATCTAAACAACACACAAAATCTTTTCAAATTCGCACACGAGTAATATGATAATTGCAATAATTTGTTGTGTCTATTTCTTTCTTCACATCAATTTACTACAACATCTTTAAAAAATGTAGGCTAATTCAAACAAGGGTCATCTACTTAAAAATAGTGAAGCCGTTTTAACCAATATTTTTCTGAAAGTGAGGCCGTTTTAACCAAAATGAGGCGTTTTAACCTGAGGCCGTTTTTACGTGAGGCCGTTTTGACTGTAATCCGTAAATAATCATGGCGTCCAGCGTTACCGATAAAGAATATTTATTCTTTTAATTTTGATCTGCCGACGATTTCATCGAAGACTTACAAAAGCAAATTGATAAAGATTTCGGATCAAGATGCAGACGTGATACGATGAAAATCCAAAATCATTGAATTTTGGCGCAAGGAGTTTACGATCTCGGACTTAAGTATGGTGAAATAAATGACAAAAAGCACTTATCAAATTATTAAACTCAGCTTTGGTGGTAGTGATAAACCTTTTACCATCATTGAAGGGTTATGAATTAATTTGATTATGTGTTGATTGCAACAATATCATGAAAGTAAATCTGTAGATGACTTTGGTACATATTGAAAATGAGGTGTGCTTTATGGCTGTAAGAAGTGATAGACCTAGGTAAGAAAATTACATATAAAACATATTTTTTTCAAACATGGGCAAATCTTCAATACATATGCATTAAAAAACCTTACGGTATTATGCAAGGTACATGGATACAATTCTTATTATTTAGAAAATCTAAGATTTATGAAAATAATATGTTAAAATATTTATAGATATAATAAATAGATCTACACTTTTAATAAAACTGCAATTTAAATATATAATATAAGTTGATGTCACAAAATACAGTGTAAGCAAGCTGATTTTAGATCTACACTGTATGCCCATATGATTTGTTATGTATCTTTTTCGTATCTGGAGTAAAAGGTTAATACAACTAAAGGTTAGTAAAGACTAAAGTTATTCACATACAATTTTGATTTCAGAATCTTGTTCTGTCTCACATTATTAAATGACCATTGTTAATGTTGTATGTTGGTATGAACCACATTTGGAGATAGTGGATTTTTTTTATTATGTCTGTCACTTGAAAAATCTCACAAATGTGCTATTTAAAAGCAATGGTCAGCTGAAGTTGATATTTTGTCAGAAACTATTCAAGCTTAACAGTTTTTATGCCCCCGCCATATAATGGCGGAAGGGCATATAGTGTTCACCCTGGCTGTGGGTGGGTGGGTGGGTGGGTGGGTGTGTGTGTCAGTGTGTGTGTATGTTCGAAAATCTTGTCCGCTCTGTAACTTTGTTATTTCTTATTGGATTTTAAAATAACTTGGTATGAATGTTCACCATATCAAGACGGTGTGTCGCGTACAATACCCATGCCCGTAGGTCCAAGGTCAAGGTCACTGTTACTAAAAATAGCATTTTCTTGTCCGGGCTGTAACTTCCTTATGATTAGAGGGATTTGAAAATAACTTGGCACAAATGTTCACCATGACAAGGCGGTGTGTCGCGTACAACACCCATGCCTGTAGGTCCAAGGTCAAGGTCACTGTTACTAAAAATAGAATTCTGTTGGAAAAATCTTGTCCGCTCTGTAACTTTGTTATTTCTTAATGGATTTTAAAATAACTTGGTATAAATATCCACCATATCAAGACGGTGTGTCGCGTACAATACCCATGCCTGTAGGTCCAAGGTCAAGGTCACTGTTACTAAAAATAGAATTTTCTTGTCCAGGCTGTAACTTCCTTATGAATGGAGGGATTTCAAAATCACTTGGCACAAATGTTCACCATGACAAGGCGGTGTGTCGCGTACAACACCCATGCCTGTAGGTCCAAGGTCAAGGTCACTGTTACTAAAAATAGAATTTTGTTGGAAAAATCGTGTCCGCTCTGTAACTTTCTTATTTCTTATTGGATTTTAAAATAACTTGGTATGAATGTTCACCATATCAAGATGGTGTGTCGCGTACAATACCCATGCCTGTAGGTCCAAGGTCAAGGTCACTGTTACTAAAAATATAATTTTCTTGTCTGGGCTGTAACTTCCTTATGAATGGAGGGATTTCAAAATAACTTGGCACAAATGTTCACCATGACAAGGCGGTGTGTCGCGTACAACACCCATGTCTGTAGGTCCAAGGTCACTGTTACTAAAAATAGAATTTTGTTGGAAAAATCGTGTCCGCTGTGCAACTTTGTTATTTCTTATTGGATTTTAAAATAACTTGGTATGAATGTTCACCATATCAAGATGGTGTGTCGCGTACAATACCCATGCCTGTAGGTCCAAGTTCAAGGTCACTGTTACTAAAAATAGAATTTTCTTGACCGGGCTGTAACTTCCTTTTGAATGGAGGGATTTCAAAATAACTTGGCACAAATGTTCACCATGACAAGGCGGTGTGTCGCGTACAACACCCATGCCTGTAGGTCCGAGGTCAAGGTCACTGTTACTAAAAATAGAATTTTGTTGGAAAAATCATGTCCGCTCTGTAACTTTGTTATTTCTTATTGGATTTTAAAATAACTTGGTATGAATGTTCACCATATCAAGACGGTATGTCGCGTACAATACCCATGCCTGTAGGTCCAAGGTCAAGGTCACTGTTACTAAAAATAGAATTTTCTTGTCCGGGCTGTAACTTCCTTATGAATGGAGGGATTTCAAAATAACTTGGCACAAATGTTCACCATGACAAGGCGGTGTGTCGCGTACAACACCCATGCCTGTAGGTCCAAGGTCAAGGTCACTGTTACTAAAAATAGAATTTTGTTGGAAAAATCGTGTCCCGTCTGTAACTTTCTTATTTCTTATTGGATTTTAAAATAACTTGGTATGAATGTTCACCATATCGAGACGGTGTGTCGCGTACAATACCCATGCCTGTAGGTCCAAGGTCAAGGTCACTGTTACTAAAAATAGAATTTTCTTTTCCGGGCTGTAACTTCCTTATGAATGGATGGATTTCAAAATAACTTGGCACAAATGTTTACCATGACAAGGCGGTGTGTCGCCTACAACACCCATGCCTGTAGGTCCAAGGTCAAGGTCACTGTTACTAAAAATAAAATTTTGTTATAAAAATCTTGTCTGCTCTGTAACTTTGTTATTTCTTATTGGATTTTAAAATAACTTGGTATAAATGTTTATTATATCAAGACGATGTGTTGTGTACAATACCCATGCCTGTAGGTCCAAGGTCAAGGTCACTGTTACAAAAAATAGAAATTTCTTGTACTAGCTATAACTTCATTATTAACAGAGTGATTTCAAAATAATTTGGCAGAAATGTTCACTATGACAAGGCGTTGTGTTGTGTACAATTCCCATGCCTGTAGGTCCAAGGTCAAGGTCACTATTACTAAAACCAGAATTTTCTTGTCTGGGCTGTGAGTTTGTTATTACTTATTAGATTTTCAATTAACTTGCTATAAATGTTCACCATGACAAACATGCATAGCGGGGGCATCCGTGTCCTATGGACACATTTCTAGTCTAGTTATGTAAAGAATAAAACAGGTTGACTGAAATGGTTTTGGTGTTAATTTTGATATTCCCTCAATAGCGAGAATATACATGCTGTAATATACATGAATAACAATGGAAAAAATTTTAGAGTTTAATTTTTATTTTCAAGTAGATCTATTTGTGTTCATTACAAACAGTACAAGAACATAAAAACATGTACTTATCAATTATTTTTTGAGCTATTGACATAAAAACAAAATGTTAAGAATAACAAGCTTAACCCTTTTATCCATTAATAATAAATAAATAAATAAAAAAAAAAAAATAAAAAAACCTACCTACCAACCCTGTTTTTTTTTGGCTAGGCCACCAGAAACACAAGTATTTTTTTGTTAGGCCTTATTAAAGCATGTACATCGTTATTGTAAATGCTTCGATTATATAATCGATGATTGATCGAAAAGGGTTGTTCGATTATTTCCGATGATCGAATATGATTTTTGTCCGATTATGAAACCCTAATTAAAACCAGTGGAGGAACCATGATCTACATGATCTACTGGTTGTTAAGAATTAGGGGCTTTTCACCACTGTCTGCGCCTTTGGAAAACAAAGGTGTTCCCAAAGCAAACAACCCTGTTTCCAATGATATCCAGTTGTCATTTTTCCCAATTGAATACATTTTTTTCTAAAATTTCGGGAAAAATCACATAAAATATATTGAAATACACAGTAAACAGTAGAGTGACTTGCCTTTATATAGAAATTGCAAGTGTTTAGTGACCCTAATGTAAGCAAGAATATTTTCTGGACCTTCTTTCAACATTATAGTGATAAATTATGTCAATAAATTAAGAACTATTCTTCTTAACTGCAGAAAGTACCCGGAACTGCAGATTATACATTATAATCCGACTAGACATTTAATTCTTCAATAAAAACATACTTTTATCTGGTCTATTTAGATAATAGTCTACATTTACCATTAAATTAACTACAGTGTCACCATTTTAATTAAGAATTTCAATTTCATATATTGAATAATTTAAATGAGCTGATCATTTTCTTCATAATGGATGGATAAATATGTTTAATTAACAGTTTTGCATTGTTTGTTTGAATAAATAAAAAAGTATATTGGTGTAGGAAAAATAGGGTGATTTAAGTTAGATAAGTGCATACCAAAATTTACCTAAATGGACCAATTTATTGATGCCAAAATTCCCAAAATTGGCATTTTTGTCTATGGTTAAAAAACACCCAAATGACCAAACTCCTTTTCCCAAAATAGGCAGAAAAAACCCTGCGAATGCTCTGTCCCAAGGCTAATTAAAAACCTTTTTCATGCTCAACTCAATTTGAGCATGGAAGATTGACAGCTTCATTTTTTTCCTCATCTAAAATAAAAGTTAAACATTTTAAAGGGAAAATATGACAAGTCACATGATAATTCTCCTCAATTATCATCTGTAGTTTTAATAGAAAGGTGTTCCGTTTTAGCTCACCTGTCACAAAGTGACAGGGTGAACTTTTGTGATCACCCTTCGTCCGGCGTCTGGCCATTCACAATTGTTGTCCGCACTCTAGCGGTCTTAATTTTTATCTGATCTTCTTCAAACTTGGTCAGAACGTTTATCTCAATGATATCTAGGTCAAGTTTGAAACTGGGTCATGTGACCTTGAAATCTAGGTCACTAGGTCAAATTATAGAAAAATCTTGTCCACATTCTAGCCGTCTTTATTTTAGTCCTATCTTCTTCAAACTTGGTCAAAATGTTTATCTCAATGACATCTAGTTCAAGTTTAAAACTGGGTCATTGACCTTGAAAACTAGGTCACTAGGTCAAAGTTTAGAAAAAGCTTGTCTGCCCTCTAACAGTCTTAATTTTGGTGCAATCTTCTTAAAACGTGGTCAAAATGTTTATCTCAATGACATCTAGATCAGGTTCATAACTGGGTCATGTAACCTTGAAAACTACAGTAGGTCAAATTAAAGAAAAAGCTTGTCTGTACTCTTGCGGTCTTAATTTTGGTGGGATCTTCTTTAAATTTGGTCAGAATGTTTATCTCAATGATGTCGAGGTCAAGTTTGAAATTGGGTCATGTGACATTGAAATCTAGGTCACTAGGTCAAATTATAGAAAAATCTTGTGCGCACTCTGGCGATCTTAATTTTGGTCTGATCTTCTTCAAACTTGGTCAAAATGTTTATCTCAATGATATCTAGGTCAAGTTCGTAACTGGGTCATTTGACCTTGAAAACTAGGTCACTAGGTCAAATTAAAGAAAAAGCTTGTCCACACTCTAGTGGTCTTGATTTTGGTCAAATCGTCTTCAAACTTGGTCAGAATGTTTATCTCAATGACATCAAGCTCAAGTTTGAAACTGGGTCATTGGACTAGGTCACTTGGTCAAATTATAGAAAAAGATTGTCCGCACTCTAACAGTCTTAATTTTGGTGCGGTCTTCTTCAAACTTGGTCAGAATGTCTATCTCAATGATGTCTAGGTCAAGTTTGTAAGTAGGTCATGTGACCTTGAAAACTAGGTCATTAGGTCAAATAAAAGAAAAATCTTGTCCGCACTGTAGCGGTCTAAATTTTGGTGGGATCTTTTTCAGAATGTTAATCTTAATGATATCTAGGTCAAGTTCGAAACCTTTGTCATGTGACCTTGAAACCTAGGTCACTAGGTCCAATTAAAAGAAAAGCTTGCCCACACTCTAGCAGTCTTAATTTCGGTCCGATCTTCTTCAAACTTGGTCAGAATGTTTATCTCAATGACATCAAGCTCAAGTTTGAAACTGGGTCATTGGACTAGGTCACTTGGTCAAATTATAGAAAAAGATTGTCCGCACTCTAACAGTCTTAATTTTGGTGCGGTCTTCTTCAGACTTGGTCAGAATGTCTATCTCAATGATATCTAGGTCAAGTTTGTAAGTAGGTCATGTGACCTTGAAAACTAGGTCATTAGGTCAAATAAAAGAAAAATCTTGTCCGCACTGTAGCGGTCTAAATTTTGGTGCTTTTTTTTAGAATGTTTATCTTAATGATATCTAGGTCAAGTTCGAAACCTTCGTCATGTGACCTTGAAACCTAGGTCACTAGGTCCAATTAAAAGAAAAGATTGCCCACACTCTAGCAGTCTAAATTTCGGTCCGATCTTCAAACTTAGTCAAAATGTTTATCTCCATGATATCTAGGTTAAGTTCGCAAGTGGGGTGTGTGACCTTGAAAACAAGGTCACAAGGTCAAATTATAGAAAAAGCTTGTCTGCACTCTGTCTTAATTTTGGTCTGATCTTGTTCAAACTTAGTCAGAATGTTTATTTCAATGCTATCTAGGTCATGTTTGTAACTGGGTCATGTGACCTTGGAAACTAGGTCAATAGGTCAAATTTTAGAAAAAGCTTGTCCGCACTCTAGGGGTTGTAGTTTTGGGCCAATCTACTTAAAGCTTGGTCAGAATGTTTATCTCGAAGCTATCTAGGTCAAGTTCGAAACTGGGTCATATTACCTTGAAAACTAGGTCACTGCCAAATTATAGAAAAAATCTTGTCTGCACTCTAGCAGTCTTAATTTTGGTCCTTTATTTCGAGGTTGGTCAGAATGTTTATCTCAATGATATCTAGGTCAAGTTTGAAACTGGTTCATGTGACCTTGAAAACTAGGTCACTAGGACAAGTTATAATAAAGGCTTGTCTGCACGCTAGTGGTCTTTTTTTTAGTCTTCACTTTCATAACCATAAGATCTTGGTTCCTTTCTTGAAATTGCCATATTGCATTATGGGTTCCAGAGTTATGGCCCCTAAAAGTGCCAAAATTAACTATTTAGATCTTGTCTGCAAAAAAGCAGCTTCATTTTTTTAAATTTAATCAGACTTGTACAATACTTGAGTTACTATAAGATCTCGGTTCCTTTCTTGGACCAGCTAGATTCCATAATGGGTTCCAGAGTAATGGCCCGTGAAAGAGCCAAAGTAAGCTATTTTGACCTTTTCTCCACATTAGCAGCTTTATTTTTATACCCCCGCTTCGAAGAAGAGGGGGGTATACTGTTTTACCCTTGTCCGTGCGTGCGTGCGTCCGTTAGATTTTGTTACTATAAAGGTGCATTACATAGACCAAAAGGCATGTTAATTTTCCGTCGCAGTTTTCTAAGCAACTATAACATGCAGCAGCCTGATATTTTGCATGTTGCTTTATCCTATAGTCCCATATGGTGTAAAGCAATTTCATGCTCCTTGCTCATCTACTTCCTGTTTGCTGAATATTTTTGGTTTTGTTACTAGAAAGGTGCATTACATCAACCAAAGGGCATGTTAATTTTCCGTCACAGTTTTCTAAGCAACTACAACATGTAGCATCCTGATATTTTGCATAATGCTTTATCCTATAGTCTCATATGGTGTAAAGCGATTTTATGTGCCTTGCTCACCTACTTCCTGTTTACCGAATACTTAGATTTTTACACATAGATGACAAACATGCACAATTTCTGTCGCAGTTTTCTAAGCAACCATAACATGCAGCTGCCTGATGTTTTGCATATTGCTTTATCCTATAGTCCCATATGGTGTAAAGCAATTTTATGCTCCTTGCTCATCAACTTCCTGTTTACCAAATATTTTGATTTTACACATAAATGACTAACATGCGCAATTTCCGTTGCAGTTTTCTAAGCAACTACAACATGCAGCAGCCTGATATTTTGCATAATGCTTAATCCTATAGTCCCATATGGTGTAAAGCGATTTTATGCTCCTTGCTCACTTACTTCCTGTTTACCGAATACTTAGATTTGTACACATAGATGACAAACATGCACAATTTCCATCACAGTTTTCTAAGCAACTACAACTTGTAGCAGCCTGATGTTTTGCATATTGCTTTATCCTATAGTCCCATATGGTGTAAAGCGATTTTATGTGCCTTGCTCACCTACTTCCTGTTTACCGAATACTTAGATTTTTACACATAGATGACAAACATGTACAATTTCTGTCGCAGTTTTCTAAGCAACCATAACATGCAGCTGCCTGATGTTTTGCATATTGCTTTATCCTATAGTCCCATATGGTGTAAAGCAATTTTATGCTCCTTGCTCATCAACTTCCTGTTTACCAAATATTTAGATTTTTTACAAATAGATGACAAACATGCAGAATTTCCCTCACAGTTTTCTAAGCAACTATAACATGCAGCTGCTTGATGTTTTGCATATTGCTTTTTCCTAAAGTCCTTTATGGTGTTAAGCAATTTTATGCTCCTTGCTCATCTACTTTCTGTTTACGGACTATTTTTAGTTTATTTTTTTACTATAAAGGTGCACTACACAATCTAAAGGGTATCTTTATCACTATATAGGTGCATTACATAAACCAAAGGGCATCTTTATTGAAAAATGCAAATTACATTTTGAAAGTAATATTTCACACAGCGGGGGTATCACTAGTGAGCATGAGCTCACAGATTTTCTTGTTTGACTTGATTTTACCATACTTGCACACAACTCTTGCAAGCATTGAGCAGTTGTTGACAGGTGAGCGACCCAGGGTCCTATGGACCCTCTTGTTATCATTATGAAAGCTATCAATTTTCTAGACATTTTAATTTTAAGCACTAATTAGAGATGAGCATGGAAAAAAAGTTCTATTATTCTCTACTCTGCACGAGTGTTTGTTAGAAGAATCAGTCATTGACTTTAATTAATATTCAATCAAATAACAGGAAAATAAATGTACTAGGATAAGGTGTAAATAAAATAAGTTTTAATTTTATTTATACCCGATGTAACAAGTTGTTGCTATTGTTTTGCTTCAGACATGATGCAGCAGGGTTTGGATCTGTCGGTAAAACCACACATTGTGATCTCTACACCAGGAAGACTTGCAGATCATCTTGAAAGCTGTAATACATTTAGCCTGAAGAAAATCAAATTTCTTGTAAGATTTTTAGCTCGACTATTCGAAGAATAGGGGAGCTATCCTACTCGCCCCGGTGTCGGCGTCGGCGTCCGTTAAACAAAATATGCACTTTGGTCCATAACTTAAAAACTACTTATGATATCAACTTGAAACTTGGAATACATATTCACCATCAAATTCTACATCATTACCAACAAGACCCATAACTCTGCTACAAATATTTTTCAAGTTATGCCCCTTTTTCACTTAAATTTTGCGTTAAGAAAAATATGCACTTTGGTCCATAACTTATAAACTACTTGACATATCAACTTGAAACATGGATTATACATTCACCATCAAATTCTACATCATTACAAACAAGACCCATAACTCTGCTGTCAATATATTTCAAGTTATGCCCCTTTTTTATATTTTGTGTTAAGCAAAATATGCATTTTGCCCCTAACTTTAAAACTACTTGAGATATTGCCTTGAAACTTGAAATATATTTTCACCATCAAAATCTACATCATAACTAACAAGACCCATAACACTTCTTCCAATATTTTTCAAATTATGCCCCTTTTTCGCTTACATTTTGTGTTAAGCAAAATATACAGTCGGCCCTTAACTTCGTTATGAAAGGAGGGATTTCAAAATAACTTGGCACAAATGTTCACCATGACAAGGCGGTGTGTCGCGTACAATACCCATGCCTGTAGGTCCAAGGTCAAGGTCACTGTTACTAAAAATAGAATTTTCTTGCAAAATCGTGTCCGCTCTGTAACTTTGTTATTTCTTATTGGGTTTTTAAATATCTTGGTATAATTGTTCACCATATCAAGACGGTGTGTCACGTACAAGCCCAAGCCTGTAGGTCAATGGTCAAGGTCACTGTTACTAAAAATAGAATTTTCTTGTCTAGGCTGTTACTTTGTTATGAATGGAGGGATTTCAAAATATCTTGGCAGAAATGTTCACCATGACAAGGCGGTGTGTCCGCACAATACCCATGCCTGTAGATCCAAGGTCAATGTCACTGTTACTAAAAATAGAATTTTCTTGTCCAGGCTGTAACTTTGTTATGAATGGAAGGATTTCAAAATAACTTGACACAAATGTTCACCATGACAGGGCGGTGTGTCACGTACCATGCCCATGCCTGTAGGTCAAAGGTCAAGGTCACTGTTACTAAAAATAGAATTATCTTGTCCTGGCTGTTACTTTGTTAAAAATGGAGGGATTTCAAAATAACTTTGCACAAATGTTCATGAAAAGGCAGTGTGTGTCCGCACAATACCCAAGCCTGAAGGTTCAAGGTCAAGGTCACTGTTACTAATAATAGAATTTTCTTGTCCAGGCTGTAACTTCATTATAAATGGAGGGATTTCAAAAAAACTTGACACAAATGTTCACCATGAAAGGGCAGTGTATCGCGTATTATTCCCATCATTGCACTTGAGTGTCTGAAAGTGATGCATAGCGGGGCATCCGTGTCCTATGGACACATTTCTAGTTTCACTTATATTTTCACTTAAGTGCACTTCATCGATAACTTTGCAAATACTTAAGGTATCAACGTCAAACTACCATTATATTTTCATTTCAGTTCTTTTTCTGTAACATTACTGAAGTGATTGATATTTGACTAAAAGTAAATGTCTCTAATAAAAAATTACTAACAAGTTTTCTAACAAATTCAGAAATATTTCATAGTTATTCCCCTATTCAGTTTAATATTTATGGTACATTTAGGAATTATTTCTGTTATTTGAAAAGAATTTCTCCCGTACCATTCACTTGTTAATATTTTTCCTGATTGCACATGAATGTATGGCCATAGTTGTTATTGTTTTAATCTTCAAATTGCATTTGTTTCAAATGATTCGAATAGTCGAGCATGCTGTCTCCTCTGACAGCTCTTGTTTCCAGTGTTATTGTCACTTGAATATTCCTGGACCGGCTGTATTTTAGGGTGGAATAGTGGTTTTGTGAACAGATGTACCAGCTAACTGATACATTTCACATCGATAAAATACAGACATGATCTTCCATATGCACATACTAGTACATGTGATATAAATTGTCAACATTCTTTGCAGAAAACAATTGATACCTGTCTGCAGTACCATTAGCTCATTTTTGTTACTATGTTGTTGTCTTACTGTCATTGGTATGAAAACTGGTTTATCTGGGTCTGCTGTCCCTAAAATTGATTACTGAGGACCTTGATAAAAGGATAACAGCTTCTCCTCTACTGAGCCAAAGGAGAAGTGTGTTGCTTGTTCACAGTACAGAAAGCTTCCCATATTTAAAATCATGTAAACGTTTTTGTTTAAACAAGGTAACAAATGTTAAATAAACATTTCAGGTTTTGGATGAAGCAGACAGATTGATAGAGGATGATTATGGGGAACAGTTGGAAACAATCTTTAAAGTGTTACCACGGAAACGACAGACTCTGTTATTCAGTGCCACAATGACACAGACATTACAACAACTACAGGAAGTTGCACTAAATAAACCATTCTTCTGGCAGCAACCATCTGAGTATGCTTTACTCCTTTTTCCAGAATTCTTGCTTTTATACTACAATACTAAATTAATATTGAATTTTCCTGGAATCAGACTTTGCACCAATTCTGAATGAATTTTCCACATGATTATCAACTTTCACATACATGCCATCAAATCAGGATCAAAATGGTTTGTAACGAGATACCATCACAACTGAAAAATCTTCTTTAAGTTTTGATTGTGAGAGGTCATACTTTCGAGACTGTTGATACAAAGTTATGTATGGAGTTTGTTAGATGCCACTTAGCTATTCTTACTTAGAGAAATGGTCTGTCATTTCAAGGCTTTGTATTTGTATCTGTTAAAATGTAGCAAGAGTGGGCCAGTTGATATATTTAGGATTTAATTTCTAAAGTTATGAAGCCTTCTCACATAAAATTGTATCTTTTGCAGATAAGCAACAGTGGGGCAGTTGATATCTTTAGGGATAATTTTTAAAGTTATGAACTCTGGTCACATGATTCATAAAATTTGTATCTGTTACAGGGTAGCAACAGTGGAACAGTTGAAGCAGTATTATGTGTTGATGTCTGCGGATGTGAAGGATGCCTACATGATGCATGTACTCGACGTGTACTGTGAAGCCAACCCTAAATCCTCCATCATCATATTCACCTCTACATGCAAGTATGTATACAGAGACAGCCAGTAGAATGCTGAGCATAGACTTTACTCTTTCTGGAATAGATTGTTACAAGTTAGGATAGTTTTGTGTCAATTCCTTTCAATCAAGTCATTAAAGGTTTACACCAAATAGACCTATTGTATTCTATCAGTCATTTTATGATGTTCTAGTGTGGTAGCTGTGATAGACAGTTAACACATAGAAATCATACTATGTGTGGATGCTGCAATGTTATTGTGAAGCAAGAAGCAAGTTTCACCTGAAAATTAAGAAACAGAAAGTATTTGCTCTATTGACTCAGAATTTGAATGTATTGACTTGTTTGCATCAAGAGATGTATTTCTAACAACTCAAATGCTGACTCATGATTTTCAAGTTTATGAAGCACTTAATGGTGTGTCTATCACTAAAGAGGTTTAATATCCTTTCAGATACACACAGATTCTTGGTATGATCTGTCAGGAACTTGGATTTGGCTGTGTTGTTCTGCACTCGCTCATACGACAGAAAGAACGCCTGGCAGCACTGGCAAAGTTCAAGTCCAACCAGGTGAAGATCCTCATTGCTACAGATGTGGCTTCCAGGTCAGCCAGATTTCTACTGACCATCAAATCAAGGGTTTGACTTCAAAACTGGACTTAATAATCCTTTATGAGTGAGACCAGTTTTGCATCAACCTATTGAAATGATAATTCAGTTACCCTTTCATATGTACTCCCAGCATGTTACTGCTTGTTTTATAAAAAATACTGTATTATTATATTTCAGATGGGTTTTATTTTTGGGTATTTCACACTTGGCACAGTGCACAAAATTAAACACGAGGGAATATTGGCAACATAATATCTTATTCTATGAGAGTAATGCAACTGTATGAATTTATGTCCATGTAAAAATATCATCTGCATCACATGCCCAAAAATTAGCTCCCACAAAATGAAGGAAACCAAGGTATTCACATCTGAACCTTGATGATCAATGATAGAAGCAGAAATTTGAGAGGCATTTCAGAAGTTAAACAAAGCTCTACTGGATTTCTTTCCATAAGCATTTTAAACTTTCAGCTATTTCTGATATTTTAGTTATATGGCTATCAACAATTACTTTCAAACAAATAATTACTGTGTTGAAGATATGTTGTACTGATACATGTCTGTGTTTTAATACTAAACAATGTAAATTCTTACGAGAACTGGTTTTATACAATAATATAGCACAATTCGGATTAATGATTTTAAATGATACATGATTGTATTTCAGAGGATTGGATATACCTACAGTGGATTTGATCATCAACCATAATATCCCAAACAAACCCAAGAACTACATCCATAGAGTCGGACGTACAGCCAGAGCAGGTTCAAAATCTATATTTTTCACCAGTTTAAACCTGCAAATAAGGCTCATGCCACAATTTTAAAAGATATTTCTTGAAAATGTTTTATGACTAGCATGGAATCTTAACCTATTTTACATGTATGATGATACCACATCCATACAGTCTCATGAGGATCTTCTTTTTTAGATAATTTTAGTTATTTTTAAACAAGAAATGAACAGTGTAGATCCATACCTGATGTCACATCTGCGCCATCTGATCTGAATGTGCTCTGGTTGCCCATGTGATAAAACGTGTATACATGCAGTAAGTGCTTGAAACATGGGCTCTCATAGAAATACAGCTTACAAAAGGTGTATACATGCAGTAAGTGCTTGAAACATGGGCTCTCATAGAAATACAGCTTACAAAAGGTGTATACATGCAGTAAGTGCTTGAAACATGGGCTGTCATAGAAATACAGCTTACAAAACGTGTATACATGCAGTCAGTGCTTGAAACATGGGCTGTCATAGAAATACAGCTTACAAAACGTGTATACATGCAGTCAGTGCTTGAAACATGGGCTGTCATAGAAATACAGCTTACAAAACGTGTATACATGCAGTCAGTGCTTGAAACATGGGCTGTCATAGAAATACAGCTTACAAAAGGTGTATACATGCAGTCAGTGCTTGAAAGATGGGCTCTCATAGAAATACAGCTTACAAATGGTGTATACATGCAGTCAGTGCTTGAAACATGGGCTGTCATAGAAATACAGCTTACAAAAGGTGTATACATGCAGTCAGTGCTTGAAACATGGGCTGTCATAGAAATACAGCTTACAAAACGTGTATACATGCAGTCAGTGCTTGAAACATGGGCTGTCATAGAAATACAGCTTACAAAACGTGTATACATGCAGTCAGTGCTTGAAACATGGGCTGTCATAGAAATACAGCTTACAAAAGGTGTATGCATGCAGTCAGTGCTTGAAAGATGGGCTCTCATAGAAATACAGCTTACAAATGGTGTATACATGCAGTAAGTGCTTGAAACATGGGCTCTCATAGAAATACAGCTTACAAAAGGTGTATACATGCAGTAAGTGCTTGAAACATGGGCTCTCATAGAAATACAGCTTACAAAAGGTGTATACATGCAGTAAGTGCTTGAAACATGGGCTCTCATAGAAATACAGCTTACAAAAGGTGTATACATGCAGTAAGTGCTTGAAACATGGGCTCTCATAGAAATACAGCTTACAAAAACAATTTAAATTTATTAGAAACACATTCAGTGCTTATCATATGTCCTTTTTCACAATACATTGCATTTAAAAAAGCAACAGTTATAAATGCTAAACTTAACTTACATTTAAACAAAAGTTTGTTTGAATACAAAAAGTGACAATTATTTATGACACTTTGAAACAATTATTGAAGACACTGTTATAATGTAATCATGTATTTTCAGGTCGTGGTGGCACATCCATCTCCCTCGTTACACAGTTTGATATAAAGCTGATTCATGCTATAGAGGCCATCATAAGTAAGTTATGTATCTCCTGTGAAATATTTGCAACTTTGGTTTAACCCTTTACTCCAAATAATTTTATACAGGTTTTAACGCATGTCTGAACAGTGTTGATTCAGATCAACTGGCACATCTGTGATCACAATCTACACTGTTAACTTATTGGTCAGGAAAAATCAAATAAATTGAAAGTAGTTGAGATCCTGATCATATGGCACAGATGTGCTGGCTGATGTGGATCTACAATGTAAGCCCATGGATGATAGCCATGTCCCGAGGAGTAGAGGGTTAAAATTGTAGTTGTTGTCTTAATCATAATAATATTTATGTACATTGTCGTCTTAAGTAAAGTGCAAATATGGATATTCAACATCCTACCTGTAAAATGAATGTTTAATGACTATTTTCAGAATAAAAATGGCTTCCTTATTTCAGAATAGAATAAAACACAAATTGATTAAATAGGTTCACATTTTACTCTTAAATTGCTAATCACAAATTTAGAAAATAAATTTCAGTAAAACACTGGGAAAAAAAACTGTTCTGTTGTATAAGTTAATAAGTAGTTAAGTTTATGTAACTGACAGATAGATGGACTGACAATGCGATACAGCCTTTTCTTCGAAAGAGCAAAACAAAAATCATTCACTTCTTTTCACTCTTTTTAACATATCTAAAAACAGGTATATGATAGGAAAAATCCCCATCATGAAATAAGTGACTGACACAGCAGTGAAATAAGTGACTGACACAGCAGTGAAATAAGTGACTGACACAGCAGCTTTTGTTTTCCTCAGATACCAAGTTGGAAGAATATCCCACACATGAGAAAGAGATGATGAAGATTCTCACAGAAGTTGCAGTGGCACGTAGAGAAGCCGAAATTGTAAGCTTTGAATAACATTTATCAGGGCCCAAGATAATAAAACTGAGATTAGAGACCAGTCTCAAATCTCAAGCATATGGTGGCTATTATGTTAGGCCAGCCACTATTTCAGCCTCAGATGCTTGAGATTTGAGACTGGCCTCCTGATTCAGATTTATGATTCTCGGCCAAGGTCTTTTTGATTACTGTGTGATGGTTTAATTTGCGTGTATTTCACCCTGTGGTAATTGCATGAATTTTAACCCAAGAAAAAGTTAACTACATAACAGTGTTTTTTAATAGAATAATACAACTGTGTGAATATGTGACCACAGTAAGTATTCTAATCTATGGTAATTAACCATGTGACCTTAGTGTACAGCTTAAAAAAGATTATCAGCCAAAACATGATGTTATCAGGTAGATTCGAAACATTTGTAATTGAAATTTGCAAAGGTATTTTGCAAAAGGAAACATAATACTTTTATGTTTGATTGGATCTGATGATTTCTATACTGCTATATATATTAAACCAAGATCAGAATGAAATTCAGTATGAAATTCACGGATGTGCCGGCTGATCTGGATCTTAACTGTTTGCCCTCGCAAAGATCAGAATGAAATTCAGTATGAAATTCACGGATGTGCCGGCTGATCTGGATCTAAACTGTTTGCCCTCGCAAAGATCAGAATGAAATTCACGGATGTGCCGGCTGATCTGGATCTTAACTGTTTGCCCTCGCAAAGATCAGAATGAAATTCAGTATGAAATTCATGGATGTGCCGGCTGATCTGGATCTTAACTGTTTGCCCTCGCAAAGCTCAGAATGAAATTCAGTATGAAATTCACGGATGTGCCGGCTGATCTGGATCTTAACTGTTTGCCCTCGCAAAGATCAGAATGAAATTCAGTATGAAATTCATGGATGTGCCGGCTGATCTGGATCTTAACTGTTTGCCCTCGCAATAAAGGTGTATCTATGGAGGAAAGGGTTAATATTTCTCTTTATTTGATTGCATTTATTATTCTGATTCACTTGTTTAAACTTTTTACTTGACAGAGATTAGATGAGAGAGATTTTGGACAACAGAAAGAAATCAACAAGCGGAAAAGATTGATCCAAGAAGGAAAGGTAGACTGTGATTCACACTGATATCAGAACTGTTCATATATTGAGCACATTAGATAAATTCATTGTAACACTTAACAGGTTCATGAATAAGTGTGCTGGGGAATATTTAATTAGTTGAAATGTTGCTAAGTCTCAAAACTGACCAATCACAGTCTCTTCTTAGTAAACTGGGCTCATGACTCAGTACTGAGTCTTAGTAAGTCATTAATAATACTTTTGCAACCACTGTAATCTCTAAAAGTTCATAAAAACTAATATGTTAAGAAACATTTGTAAAGGTAAAAAGACACATTGTACCGAGTTGAGGTTTTGGGTTTGATCTCTAGGCAGTAGATATATACAATTATGTGGTTCAGACTGATGTTTATAATTAGAAACTACATGTATATACAGTCTCAGTTTTACCATATTTTACTCCATATTGTACATGATAAAAGACTGACCATATGTATGTAAAATAGCTAGGGATTTCATTTAAGGACTGAAGAATACCTAATTATGTTCATAGATGTGTAAGAAACATCTGGTTTGTTTAAAGTGTAGAATACTTGAATAACCCAATTGTTTTTAGCTCGACTATTCGAAGAATAGGGGAGCTATCCTACTCGCCCCGGTGTCGGCGTCGGCGTCCGTTAAACAAAAAATGCACTTTGGTCCATTACTTGAAAACTACTTATGATATCAACTCGAAACTTGGAATATATATTCACCATCAAATTCTACATCATTACCAACAAGACCCATAACTCTGCTTCCAATATTTTTCAAGTTATGCCCCTTTTTCACTTAAATTTTGCGTTAAGGAAAATATGCACTTTGGTCCATAACTTATAAACTACTTGAGATATCAACTTGAAACTTGGAATATATATTCACCATCAAATTCTACATCATTACCAACAAGACCCATAACTCTGCTGTCAATATATTTCAAGTTATGCCCCTTTTTTCTTATATTTTGTGTCAAGCAAAATATGCATTTTGCCTCTAACTTTAAAACTAATTGAGATATTGCCTTGAAACTTGAAATATATTTTCACCATCAAAATCTACATCATAACCAACAAGACCCATAACCCTTCTTCCAATATTTTTCAAATTATGCCCCTTTTTGGCTTACATTTTGTGTTAAGCAAAATATACAGTCGGCCCTTAACTTCGTTATGAATGGAGGGATTTCAAAATAACTTGGCACAAATGTTCACCATGACAAGGCGGTGTGTCGCGTACAATACCCATGCCTGTAGGTCCAAAGTCAAGGTCACTGTTACTAAAAATAGAATTTTCTTGCAAAATCGTGTCCGCTCTGTAACTTTGTTATTTCTTATTGGGTTTTTAAATAACTTGGTATAATTGTTCACCATATCAAGACGGTGTGTCACGTACATGCCCAAGCCTGTATGTCAATGGTCAAGGTCACTGTTGCTAAAAATAGAATTTTCTTGTCAAGGCTGTTACTTTGTTATGAATGGAGGGATTTCAAAATATCTTGGCACAAATGTTCACCATGACAAGGCGGTGTGTCCGCACAATACCCATGCCTGTAGATCCAAGGTCAAGGTCACTGTTACTAAAAATAGAATTTTCTTGTCCAGGCTGTAACTTTGTTATGAATGGAAGGATTTCAAAATAATTTGAAACAAATGTTCACCATGACAGGGCGGTGTGTCACGTACCATGCCCATGCCTGTAGGTCAAAGGTCAAGGTCACTGTTACTAAAAATAGAATTATCTTGTCCTGGCTGTTACTTTGTTATAAATGGAGGGATTTTAAAATAACTTTGCACAAATGTTCATGAAAAGGCAGTGTGTCCGCACAATACCCAAGCCTGAAGGTCCAAGGTCAAGGTCACTGTTACCAAAAATAGAATTTTCTTGTCCAGGCTGTAACTTCATTATAAATGGAGGGATTTCAAAAAAACTTGACACAAATGTCCACCATGAAAGGGCAGTGTATCGCGTATTATTCCCATCATTGCACTCGAGTGTCTGAAAATGATGCATAGCGGGGCATCCGTGTCCTATGGACACATTTCTAGTTTCACTTATATTTTCACTTAAGTGCACTTCATCGATAACTTTGCAAATACTTAAGGTATCAACTTCAAACTACCATTATATTTTCATTTCAGTTCTTTTTTTGTAACATTACTGAAGTGATTGATATTTGACTAAAAGTAAATGTCTCTAATAAAAAATTACTAACAAGTTTTCTAACAAATTCAGAAATATTTCATAGTTATTCCCCTATTCAGTTTAATATTTATGGTACATTTAGGAATTATTTCTGTTATTTGAAAAGAATTTCTCCCGTACCATTCACTTGTAAATATTTTTCCTGATTGCACATGAATGTATGGCCATAGTTGTTATTGTTTTAATCTTCAAATTGCATTTGTTTCAAATGATTCGAATAGTCGAGCATGCTGTCTCCTCTGACAGCTCTTGTTTATACCCTTACAAATGTAATACAGTGTCTGGTCACTTCTTTTATTTACACTTGTCAACATGTATGCCCATTGTCATCACCACTAAAACATTGTACAATATCTAATAGTTTGTAAGCAGTTTTTAGTTTAGCCAAAACTGAAGCAAATTTTTTCAATTGAAAAATTCACATGTTTGACAAACTGTAGATCTGAGCATTCATGCATATCTGATGTTCTTCTGTTGAAATTGTCTTGATGATAAACTGTACCAAAATCACTGCAGGCTAGTTTTCCAGAGTGCCTCTGAGTCTTCTACTCCAACTGAAAATTACATGAACACAATCATTTCAAGACAGGTATACAGTGAAACCTCACTGTTAAGAACACCTCTGGGACTGAACTTAACAGTTCTTTATTGCAGGGTTGTCTTAATTTTGGGTTCACATGGAAAATAGTGCAAAACTGTAAAAAGGGACTTCTAAATGGTGGTCTTATCAGGTATTCTAAATGGAGTGTTTTACAGAAACTATAATTGCATATTGTTTACAATGTTTAAGGATCCAGATGAGGAAGAGCGAAAGAGACAGAAGCTGATCAAGCAGAAATTCAGAAAACATCGTGCAAAAATGCAGGAAAAGGAGGGGAAATTGAAACAAAATCAAACAGATAACGTGTTACCAACACAAGGGTCATCAGAACCCCAAACTTCACAAGCGTCGAGCAAAGAAACACATTCTCGTGAATCTGATAAACATGCTAAAGTGAAAGTGACTCAAAGTAGTGGAATTGTAAAGGAAGTGGACACTGTTAAGTTACAGACAAAACAAACAGTAAAACAGAAAGTGAGAAGTAAAAAAATGAAAAAGAAGCAAATTGGTGAATAATAGATGTATTAAATTGAAGTACCTGAATAATTAAAATTGCTTGGTTATTTAATGCAATTTATGTTTACCTTTAAGTTTAACCCTTAACTTCTGGAATAAGCCTGTGATCACATTGGAGACCAGTGTAGATCTCAATCAGAGCATCTATTCAGTCTTATCTGGATTTACTGTTTGCTTCTTGTTTGGAAATAACTTTTTTATTTTAAAAGCAACTATTGCATATCAGCCGGCTGATCAGGATTTAAACTTTTCGCACAAAAGATAAGAGCTGTACCCTATTCACAAAAGAAACGCGTTTTTGCAGTATTACTATTCCAGAAGCAAGTTAAAATGTTCAAAACATGTTTTACACACTTTTCTGTAAGGGAATAGCAAAAAAATTATTTTTGATTTTATAAATATGATTATGGTTACTAAATTGGGGTTTTTGACCATCAATCTAAATATCCAATTATGTTTCCATACAAAATGCTATTTTAGTGACATATATTTACATACTGCTAAACTACATTTTAGATGTTGTTTCTATAATAAGATACTCATTTATAAAATAAAAACTTTCTGTGGTATTTGAATAGAATTATTGAATTGAGAGCAAGAATTATGTTATTGGAGCATGTTCTGTTGGTAATTAATTATTTTAATTTTTAATTCTCAAAGTTGTTCCTTTTCAGCCCCCTTTGAGCTTCATGCAAAACAATCCAATTGTTTTCATACCCTGATGAACACTCCATAACAGTTAAACAAAAGTAATTTTAGAATAACTAGTAACATATACTTGTATGAGAATCATGCTCAAAGACCTTTAAACGACATAACCAATAACATACAAGGAGCCTTTTTACAGCCGCCACAAAGCAGAAACAATGATACTGTGATACTGCAATAGATAAATTACAACAAATTTCGATTTCAATTAGATATTGACCCAGCGAGCTACCTCCGTAAACATCTGCTGAACTGTTACACTTCACATGACGCAGGGTTTTTGGTCATGCGACTTACTGTTAGAACTGCCACGACAAACATTTGATGTTTTGGTCGCAGGCCCAAATCTAACTGAAATCGAAATACGATTTGTTAGGATGATTTTTATTTACAAATCAGCTTATAAGCCCTGTAGCTGAGGAACGGTTGAATCCAGTGTCATTATTTAAACAACTTTCTTAGAGGTCAGAATGCTTCAGACCTAATTTGGTTAAAATCTATCTATTGATTTCAGATGAGAGGATTTTTAAAGTTTGCTTATAAGCCCATGGCTGGGAACGGTTAATCCCAGGTCATAATTTGAAAAAAAAAGGTAAATGCTTCAGGCCAAGTCTGGTCAAAATCTAGAAAAAATAAGATTTTGCTTATAAGCCCTGATATAAAAAAGTGATACAAACTAGAAAGAGAACATACACGATTCTAAAGGAAGCACTATTTGTGCTATTTACTAAAGTTAAAGGCTGTTTCGACCCGTATGTACACTCAAATGACATGTTAATATTGATTTCAATCGGGATTTTTTTTGTAATTTTATTTTATTCCGTAAACATGCATAATTAATTGATTGGCGTGTTCCTCGTCGTTTGGTAATCTCAATTCTGCATTTCAGCGACGGAAAACAACAACGTAAAGCCCTTTCAGGTCTGTGTCCAAATTTAAAAGCGTTTTTAGTGTTTAAGCGTAAAAACTGTTTATAACAAGATTTATTTAGTGCTTCGTGTCGACTCTCGTGTGTTTCTTTGCTTGATTTGTCAGTGGCGTAGCTACTATTAGGCCATGTAGGCCCAGGCCTACAAGTTGTACCGGAAAATGACGTTTTCAAAAATCCCCAAAATACAATTAAAACAGAACGGGGTGGTATGGTAGCTGGTTCAAGCCGTTTTTGTCGAATCAAATATGTCTTTGGCTTCTGGGAAGATGATTATTTTCTTTGCCAGATGTAAATGCAGACCTACGTTCCAATTCTCTGTGTTGTCACGCTTTACTTGCAGTTTGCTACATTTAATCTCCACTTATTTATTGCTCTTTTTTTTTGGGGGGGGGGGGGGTGCACCCCAGATCCCCTGCAAGAGGCAACGCCACCAGGAACCCCTTATATGTGCCTACAACTTGTAAAAAGCTGGCTACGCCCCTGTTTATTACACTTTTTTGTTTTCATGGAAATGATCTCCTTATATATGCTGAAAGATCTTTATTTGCGATGTTTCTTGCACCTTTGTTTCTTAAGTTATTATGCAGAACTAAGAAAGTTATAACAAAGATGTGAAGATAACGAGGACAAAAACAGACTGTGCTTTTCAGCAAGTCCGCCCTGTTCAAGCAGATATTGGAAACAAATTATTAGGAAATAAAATTGAAAATTTTATATTTAATTTTGAAATAGGTTCCAGAATTTCACATGCTTTAGGAACAGAACATAACTTTATTTCTACCCAGGTATGAGACATACAACGTGGGGTACATAATTATATATAAAATAAGAACAGCATATACACATTTTTGTTTCGGTTCCAGTTGAAGAGTGTTACATTTGCGTCAGGAACCTGTTACGTTTGTGACGAATAAAATTCAGTGCATATAGCACATTTTGTTTTAACTTTAGTACAACCGACTTTGTTAAATTGCGAAAACGGAGTTACTTTTAGCCCTTTTGGTTACACTTATTACAAAAACGTTTACATTTTGCACAGACTGATAAGTTTGTTGACGGTGTTAGTAGTGCGTTGTTTCTATTGAAAACTTCTCAATGAAAGCATTTGTGTAACATTAAGCGTTAGATTTTTCAGCATTCCGCTAGGGTCAGCTATTTAAAATGTGGAATAGCTCTGTTCAAACAAGTGGCTGCGAAATGGTACCGTCATGCGGCGTCGGGACACAGATATTGTACCACTAGCGTTATTATATCAACTTCTTTTGTAACCTTTAATTCATTAGGCTGGGAACTTTAAAAAATACTTCTTGGGCGAACAGCAACATTACATCTTTGGCAAACAGCACGACACTGCGATAATTTGCCTAACATGGCGAATAAAAAACCTGAAAAACATATTGACCATATCTTATGCATTTATATTGTTTTCGATATTTCGATCTCTCCTATCTGACCATTGACCAACAAATTAATTTTTAAAAATAAACTTATTATCGTATTCATTAACAGCAATATTACTATAGCAAAACACCGGAACTAAACAAATAAAGAAGCACTTTCGATGCAAGCTTTATTATTTAAGCTTCTTTTTTTAATTTCAATTCATTAGGTTTGGTACATTTGAATTTTTTTCTTGTGCAAACAGCAACATCTTTCATGGGCAAACTTCACGACATTGCAATAATTTCGCCTTTCACGGCTTTTAAAAACGATAAAAATTATACTGACCAAATCTTATTCATTTATATTGTTTGTTTTGATCTGTACTATCTACCTTTGTTCAATAACCAACAAGTTGATTTTCTTTAAAATAAATTTATTATTGTATTCATTAACAGCAATATTACTAATAACAAAACACCGAAACTTAACAAATAAAGAAGCACTTTCGATGCACATCTAAAACAAAACACTGCCATTTTCCTTATAAAGCTGTTATCGTTTCACAACAGTATTGTGACATCATCTGTGATGTTATGAAATGACCTAGTTTTCATGAAACTGTCTACACTGTGATCTGAGCCGTTAGCCTTGCTTTCACTGTCGTCAAAACTATAGCTTAAATCGAGGCTGAAATTCTTAAACTGAGATTCATCCATTGTGGGAAACGAACAATCGAACGAGTAATCAAATTCAGTTCCGTCCTTAACAGTATCAATTCTGCTGTCTCTTGAAACCAATGAGAACCGATCAGTAACCAGTGAGAACCGATGGAGGTTTGAGATGGCAGATTCTCGTCTGAGTGTTTTGGGTCCAGATTGACGGGTCGTCTGCAAGTGATTAGTTTCTGAGTGGAAAGCGGTGTCCAGTAAATCAAAAGGTTCAGAGGCTTCGCTCGCCGAGTCCGAATCGGAATCACAGTACTGGTTCCACAGAAAGCGACACTTCTCTTCCTGGTTGCTGAATACCGGCATGCTGTATTGGTCTGTGCGTTGTTTATTCATGGATGACGTAGAAACTACGTCAGTTCCTATAAAGCTGGACGTCAAAATGTTCTGATCATTCATGAACTTCTGTAGAATGATGTTTTTACCTTGAGCTTCGTCGAGATATTGGTGTTTGTCATCACTGCAGTCTCCTAGAAAGGTTTGGCCAATATCGTCTGCTCTACATCTCTGTAAGCGACCTGCACATATAGGTGTACTGTGACGAGGGCCGCTTAAATCATCACTGATAAGTTGCGGAACGCTGGAACCATAGTTAAACTGTGACGCAGGATTCATTTCTGATGCAGTCTTGTCATCACTTCCGGTGGACTGGTACCCGGTGTCGGTAGAGCTGATGGTTCCCGTAGATGTTGTTCGTGTCACTTTACTTTTAGCTGTGAACTTTTCCTTAAGCCCTAGTTTGAGTGATGTGAGACTATACTGAATCATGTGTTTGTTGATATTTGATTTGTCTGCCTCGATGATTTCTTCTGATGATAAATTTGTCGTCTGTTGTTTTTGGACCTTTTTGCCAAGCTTCTCGGCTGTAACACCTCCGCAGAAATTGAGAAATTGGGACATTTCATTCAGATCCGCCTTTGCAAGGAAAGCGTCCATACTGTTCATCGACGCCCTTGAAGACATTCTCCTCATGAGTTTCTCTTGTTCGGATGTCACCGGCTCTCCATTCGATTTCCTGTTCAATGCATCAACTTTTGTTTTCTGGTACCTAGCGAAAAATGCAAGATCGGACACTTGTTTTAATGTTTCTTTCGACAATCCGTTATCATAAACACTTTTATCACTACGTTTTTCACACCTTCTTCTATCCGAGAATAGTTTACTCGCGTCTTTCCACCCTTTGTTATGACCGCTGCTTTTCCTAATCACAAACTCAACTTTCTTGTTTGGACCATGTGCTCGCCACACTTTCAATAACTTAGATTTGCCTGAAAGTTCTTTTTCAACGCCATCCAAAGATTCGAAAACCGCTAAAGGGCAGAATAAGTTAGGTAGCTTGTTGATGACGTCAGAGCACGTTGTGTTTTTGGTGACGGTTTTCACAATGGTCTGCCCATCCAAGATGAAAGGTATATCCTGCTTTTTAATCGGCTTATCGACTGCCATCTGAAACATACATAATCATAAGGTTAAGATATTTATTATAAACGGACAGTACCTCAAAGTTCATGTTTAATCGATTTATCAATTCTTGATAAGGCATGAACGTTCAATTTTACTAAACTTTAAATAATTTTATTTAAGGAAAACAAGTAGCTTATTGTGGCTCGGCTGCAAACCCGTAGAATGTATATTTTCGATTTTGCAACATCGCACAAAGAAACTGCTTTGCGCGGATTTGTTTTGCATATAGCTTTGTTCAATAAATAAATTATCAATAAACCCCGGTACCTTAATTTTTCCAGTATAATGAGATGTAACTCCAAAAAGATGATAAATTTCTGGAAATCGAAATAAGCAGACAGAATTGTGATGTATCAGAATGCAATGGAAGAAATAGTTTGATTGTCCCAAGGTTTCTTCCATAAATATATATGAAGCCCCCTTCAACTCGAATGACCCCTCAGCTCAAAGAGTCAATACTTCGTTAACGGGCAACATTAGATAATCATTAAATTCTCTCACTGTCGCCAGAGTGTAATTGCTTCATCATAGAGGAAGCAAGACTATTAATCATTGTTTAACAATAGTTCATTACCTTGTTTGATAATTAATGAATAAGGTGAGATTTATATCAGATTTCTCAACGCGATGACACTTATCCGATCATCTCCGTTTTGTTGACACAAAATATAATGTAGTTCTATTGTTTTGAGGTCTTGTTTACAAATATTTGATAACCTTTAATTGTAATTAGAACCTCAACATTTGTAGAAACCTGATTTCTACCTATCAGTTGGAAACACGAACACATGTTCAGATTTTATCTCATCCGCTGACAACTCCGTAAGATCAGTTTCGAAATGTTGAAAAACTGTGAAAATAAAGGTAGCCACATGTCAATTTCTAGTAAAACACATTGATAACATGTAAAAATGTTATTTGTTTGGCAACACACACGTTTACGTTGAAAAAAAATTATGAAAAAATACTACAATTAAATTGTATCCATATGCAAATGAAATGTTAGGTATCATAAAAATTATCTTTGAATCAGCAAACTACTATTTAAATAACGTGTAATAAAAGGCCATAGCTTAACCTTTTATTTAGAGATGATTGCTACAGTTAAACCTTTTCCTAGCAACTGAGTTTTTTTATTTTTTTCTAGCGGTGATGAATAATGACTAAATTAGTAAAAATGTAATAAAACTGAAATTATAGTGGTAAGTCAACGGGCAATGTTTATAGAATTTTTAAGTTTAACAGCTTTACCGCAGAGTTAGAATATCCGATATAACAAGAACACCTTAAAATTATAATCGCAATAATTCGTAATAAAACTCTGTAATAAATTTTGCAAAAATCGAGGCCATTTTAATATACGATATTTGTTCTCTTGTTTATCTGGTTGCTTGATTGTAGGAATAACATGTCAGGAATGGAGCTGAAAGCAATGAAAGGCCTACATCTTGTTTGATAGAGGCGGAATAACACTGCAAGAATGTATGTATATTTTTGGCACCGTATTTGCGATACCGCATTCAAAAGCGGTCTGGTCGGTCAGAGATCAGAAATTTTTTGCACAACTTCCTGAGTGTTTGAAGAATGCGAAATACACATTGAGTCTTATGGGAATGGAATTTTCTTTGTGGCAACCTAATGCCAATCTATGTCCTACGACGATCCACAGCGCACAGTCTAGCAGATATTGGAAATAAACTATTAGTATATGTTATTGCAAATTTATAACAGGTTCCGGAATTTCTCATGATTTGATGGTGGGACGGCAATCCAGATAAATTCGATGAAAAGTTGTGGTTCTTGCATAGTTAAATTATCATTCTATGATTCCTATAAATATCTGTTTATTTAATGAGAACTAAGTGAAAACACAAACAAATATTGCTTGCATTTCTTATAAAATAACAATATCACAGATAAAATAGTTAAAGTGTTATATCTGCGACAAGGAACTGTTAATTTTATGCTAGTTACATAGACGTGTAACACACAGAGTTTTTGTTGTGCTAAATCACAGCCGACTTTGATACATTTGCGACAAGGGCATTCACTTTATACGTTTTCAAATTCTATTAGTGCACGAGCTCATTTATCGTAAAAAGGTACATTTGTTTATTGTGTTACACGGAGAGTTTTTCATACAATTAATTTATAGTTGCAAAGACACAAAGTGGCATATACTGTAACTTTTATTCTCACTTAAAGTTGCAAATCATGTAAAAGGCTGCTCAGTGGGACGAGAGGCCGACATCTCTCTTTTTGAGTGTCTAGGCCGCCTCTAACAGATTTTAGGGTTAAGTGTATGTTTACTCTTACCAACAATATAAGCTACGGTAGCGTCATTCCAGCACAGATGCAAAGCAATTAAAGCGTCGCAAACATTGCAAATGGCGAAAAGTGACTAAAATTTCACAAATGAATTTTGGGGGAAATACCTATTGCCACCTAGATTTTAGTAAAGAAATGTATTTAGCTAAGGATGTAGTTAATGTTTGTAAGCTCAATTTAGTCTAATTCATGTTCTAAGTACAAAGCACATGCTAAAACAAAAGAAAACGCGTTTGCATGAGAACTCTGAAATTCATGGACAATATAACCAAGCAACTCATACCTGAAATAAGTATATGCTGGTCTACAATGTTTAGTGCCAATTCGTCAAAATAATGTTACGGTTTTCAAGAAATTCAAGAAAAACTTACTTCCGGGTTTCTACTTTCGTTTTGAAGTCAAACACTTTGATGTTTCTTTTCAAAACTCGACATTAATTCTCACTGGCAGACCAATAAAAGTGAAGAAATATAGTTTCACGTGGCTGTATTTAAGTTTGGAAGCTCAAGTTGTTTGAAAAAATGCTTTATTTACATAGAACAGACACACACACAAAAAAGAAATACCGTTTGCACAAGAAGTCTGGAATGGCTGTTTAAAACGTCTAGAAAAATGATATAGGTATCGCGTTAACACTTATTTACAATACATTGCGGTCATCTGTCAAAATAATGTCAGAAATTTTAAGAAGTACATTTTGACTTCAAACTGAAACTGAAAGTAGAAACCCGGAAGTAAGTTTTCCTTGAATTTCTTGAAAACCCGAACACTATTTTGACGAATTGGCACTAAACATTGAAGAGCAGCATATGCTTATTTTAGGTATGAGTTGCTTTGGTATATTGCCCATGAATTTCAGAGTTCTCATGCAAACGGTTTTTCTTTTGTTTTAGTATGTGCTTGGGAATTAGAACATGAATTAGACTAAATTGAGCTTTCAAACATTAACTACGTCCTTAGCTAAATACATTTCTTTACTAAAATCTAGGTGGCTATAAGTAATTCCCCCAAAATTCATTTTTGAAATTTTAGCCACTTTTCGCCATTTGCAATGTTTGCGACCTCTTAAGCTACCTTAGTTAGACTTTTACTTTTTGACATTAACGTCATTTCAAAATTTTCCGGCGAAGCTTAATGTCATTTTTATCAAGTCAAAATATAGGCGATAACTAACCCTATTGACATATAAATAGATGAAAATGAAACTTTGAAAGCCACACAACACTTCAAATATGAAAAATATTGCAGACTAGGTTAGACTGAACCTGTGTCTCGATGAAGGCGTTTGTGTAACATTTAGCGTCGATTTTTTTATTTCGAGCGTTCTCACTACAGAGCACTAGGGCCAGCTCTTCAAAATGTTATATAGTTCTCTTAAAATAATAAGGGGGTGCCGAATTAGTGCCGTCATGATCACTTTGTTTTGGGACTCAGATCAAGTACCACAAGTATTATTATTTAGGCTTCTTTTTTTATTTCAATTCATTAGTTTTGGCACATTTGATTTTTTCTTGTGAAACAACATCTGTCGTGGGCAAACTTCACGACATTGCGATAATTTCGCCTCTCACGGCTCATCAAAACGATAAAAATTATACTGACCAAATCTTATTCATTTATAAGGTTTAATTTCTTTTGGTATTTTGTTGACTGTACTATCTACCTTTGATCAATAACCAAAAAGTTCATTTTCTTTAAAATAATTTATTATTGTTTTCATTAACAGCAATATTACTATAACAAAACACCGTAACATAACAAATAACGAATAAAGAAGCACTTTTGATGCATTTATAAAAAAGAAAATAATTCATTTTTTGACTTTGTTAATGTAATTAAGCACTGTCATATTCCTTATAAAGCTGTTATCGTTTCACAACAGTATTGTGACATCATCTGTGATGTTATGAAATGACCTAGTTTTCATGAAACTGTCTACACTGTGATCTGAGCCGTTAGCCTTGCTTTCGCTGTCGTCAAAACTATAGCTTAAATCGAGGCTGAAATTCTTAAACTGAGATTCATTCATTGTGGGAAACGAGCAATCGAACGAGTAATCAAATCCAGTTCCGTCCTTAACAGTATCAATTCTGCTGTCTCTTGAAACCAATGAGATCCGATCAGTAACCAGTGAGAACCGATGGAGGTTTGAGATGGCAGATTCTCGTCTGAGTGTTTTGGGTCCAGATTGGCGGGTCGTCTGCAAGTGATTAGTTTCTGAGTGGAAAGCGGTGTCCAGCAAATCAAAAGGTTCAGAGGTTTCGCTTGCCGAGTCCGAATCGGAATCACAGTACTGGTTCCACAGAAAGCGACACTTCTCTTCCTGGTTGCTGAATACCGGCATGCTGTATCGGTCTGTGCGTTGTTTGTTCATGGATGACGTGGAATCTACGTCACTTCCTATAAAGCTCTGATCATTCATGAACTTCTGTAGAATGATGTTTTTACCTTGAGCTTCGTCGAGATATTGGAGTTTGTCATCACTGCAGTCTCCTAGAAAGGTTTGGCCAATATCGTCTGCTCTACATCTCTGGAAGCGACCTGCACATATAGGTGTACTGTGACGAGGGCCGCTTAAATCATCACTGATAAGTTGCGGAACGCTTGAACCATAGTTAAACTGTGACGCAGGATTCATTTCTGATGCAGTATTGTCATCACTTCCGGTGGACTGGTACCCGGTGTCGGTAGAGCTGATGGTTCCCGTGGATGTTGTTCGTGTCACTTTACTTTTAGCTGTGAACTTTTCCTTAAGCCCTAGTTTGAGTGATGTGAGACTATACTGAATCATGTGTTTGTTGATATTTGATTTGTCTGCCTCGATGATTTCTTCTGATGATAAATTTGTCGTCTGTTGTTTTTGGACCTTTTTGCCAAGCTTCTCGGCTGCAACACCTCCGCAGAAATTGAGAAATTGGGACATTTCATTCAGATCCGACTTTGCAAGGAAAGCGTCCATACTGTTCACCGACGCCCTTGATGACATTCTCCTCATGAGTTTCTCTTGTTCGGATGTCACCGGCTCTCCATTCGATTTCCTGTTCAATACATCAACTTTTGTTTTTTGGTACCTAGCGAAAAATGCAAGATCGGACACTTGTTTTAATGTTTCTTTCGACAATCCGTTATCATGAACACTTTTATCACTACGTTTTTCACACCTTCTTCTATCCGAGAATAGTTTACTCGCGTCTTTCCACCGTTTGTTATGACCGCTGCTTTTCCTAATCACAAACTCAACTTTCTTGTTTGGACCATGTGCTCGCCACACTTTCAATAACTTAGATTTGCCTGAAAGTTCTTTTTCAACGCCATCCACAGATTCGAGAACCGCTAAAGGGCAGGATAAGTTAGGTAGCTTGTTGATGACGTCAGAGCACGTTGTGTTTTTGGTGACGGTTTTCACAATAGTTTGCCCATCCAAGATGAAAGGTATATCCTGCTTTTTAATCGGCTTATCGACTGCCATCTGAAACATACATAATCATAAGTTTAAGATATTTATTTTATAAAGGGACAATACCTCAAAGTTTATGTTTAAACGATCCATGTGATACATAATTATATTTATATATAGACAAAGAAAACACTCTCACAAAAAGCTCACACTATTCATTTGTTACAGAAAATCATATAATTTCGATAGAATTCATTCAATTGAATATCGATTTATCAATTCTTGATTAGGCATGAACGTGCAAATTTACCAAATTTTAGATAAATTCTTTATGGAAAACAAGTAGCTTATTGTGGCTCGGCTGCAAACGAGTATAATGTATGATTTATTTGCAACTTTGCACAAAGATACTGCTTTATGGTGATTTATTTTTCATTTAGCCTTATTCAATATTAAAATTAATTATAAATAAACCTCTGGTACCTTAATTTCTCCAGTATAATGAGATGTAACTCCAAAAGATGATAAATTTATGGAAATCGAAATAAGCTGACAGAAAACAACGAATGTTTAAATCTAAAATCCGATGTATCAGAATGCAATGGAAGAAATAGTTTAATTGTCCTAAGGTTTCTTCCATAAATATATATGAAGCCCCGTTCAACTCGAATGACCCCTCAGCTCAAAGAGTCAACACCTCGTTAAGGGGCAACATTACACAATTATTAAATGTTCTCACTGTCGCCAGAGTATAATAGGTTCATCATAGAGGAAGCAAAACCATTAATTATTGTTTAACAATCGTTCATTACCTTTTTGATAATTAATGAAGAATAAGGTGAGATTTATATCAGATTTCTCAACGCGATAACACTTATCCGATCATCTCCGTTTTGTTGACGCAAAATATAATGTAGTTTATTGTTTTGAGGTATTGTTTACAAATATTCGATAACTATTAATTGTAATTAGAGCTTGAACATTTCTAGAATGTTGATAACTACCTATCAGTTGGAAACACGAAGACATGTTCAGATTTTATCTCATCCGCTGACAACTCCGGAAGATCAGTTTCGAAATATCGACAAAACTGTGATCTCTTTAAATAAATCAATTCAAATGCCAATTTCTAGTTGAACACTTTGATTAAAAACGTTTTTTGGCAACAAATACGTTTCAAAAGCTATGCAAAAAAGAATGACATATTTGGTAAACATTTATTTTTATTTCGATAGGTGTCGTAAAAATAATCACTGAATCGGTAAACTAATACTTGTACAAGCTCAAGCCTTTAACAACAACAACAACAACAACAACAATCACCACCATTTATTGCATTTCACCATTTACATGGTTTTGGCAATGAACAGAAAAACAAAAAGATTACAGTGCTAACATGCTAAGTTTCTAACAAATAATAGAAAATACAACAACAATTGCGGAGCATTATTATGTTTACAGTAGTCAAAATAAACATATTATATTCTGAACCGATTTTAACCGTCGAGATGCCCTGATCGTAATTTGTAGGCTTCCTTGAGAAATTTACAGAATCTAACAATTATTCTGGGGTTTTCCGAAATAAAGACTGATTTAAATTTATTGATATTGGGCCAAGATAAACAAAATTTCGGTAATAACGTCTGTCTTAAGTCTTTGTATAATGGGCAACACATCAAAAAGTGGTATTCCGACTCAACTTTATTTTGGTTACAATTTTGACATAGTCTATTTCTTCTATCTATATTACTATATCTTGTAATTAGAAACTAAACATTTTCAAAGAAACTTGATTGGTACAAATCAATTAGAATCACGAAGACATGTTCAGATTTTATCTCATCCGCTGACAACTACGTTAGATCAGTTTTGAAAATGTCTAAAAACTGTGAACTCCTTTAAATAAACCAATCCAGTTGTGAATTTCTAGCTTAACACTTTGATTAAATATGGTATTTTTTGGCAACAAATAAAAGCTATGCAAAAAAGAATGACATATATGGTAAAAAATATTTTTATTTCGATAGGTGTCGTAAAAATAATCGATGAATTGGCAAACTAATACATTAATTACTTGTACTAGCTCAAGCCTTAAAGAAAGGAAGGTTGCTACAGTCTTGGTCGGGTGCAAGATTTCCAGAAACTGAGTTCGTTTGGGGCACTATTAGGGTAGTAACAATATTGTATTACAAATACAAATCAAAGTACTGAAAGTACAGAAAACCAGCGAAGCGATTTTGCTTATTGAGAATAACCAGTGCCATGATTCTCATACATGTATCCATTTACGAAAAAGCAAAAGAACTTGGTTCACTAGCAAAGACCTTCATCTTGTCTATATAATAGTGGAAATAAGGGTTTCCATGTATTATCTGGATGAAGGCTTCTGTTAACCCTTTACTCCATAGATATACCTTCATAGCTTGGGCGAACAGTTTAGATCCATATCAGCTGGCACATCTGTGCGATCTGATTAGGTTTTAAACTGTTCGCTTTTAGAATCATTAATTTTTTTTCTGACCAGTAATCACAAATTTTAGATCCAGATCAGATGGCACTATTGTGCCAGCTGATCGGGACCTGAACTGGAAAGGCGTATATATTGAGTAAAGGGTTTTAAGCAAGAAATTATAACAGTGAAATCTGTGTACTGGTCGACATCCCAAAGACAGAATGAACACGAAAAAGTGAGACCCCATCGATGGGAAAGATTATGCATTTATTTGAAATAAGGAATATATAATTGTTTTCTTCATTGTGAATAACATGTAAAGGAAATCATAGAATTGAGAATCCTACATATTAAGATAAAACAACCGAGAGTCATAACATTGCCGAAAGCATTGGAATGTAATGCTTAAATTGAAGACAATTTCAGAGGAAAATGAATTACTTTAGCTTATATCATAAATTTCCACCGTATTAAGATGTATATAATAACGGACTCGATGGTTTTTTCATGTAGCATATTATTAGAAAAAGGTGCAAGATTTAAGACATAGTTAAAACAAATCATTGAGTTTTGGTTGTGAAGGAGCTGGGATAAATGTCCATTAGCTTACAATCCGTTCATATAACATCAGTTTCAGCAGACAGTTTTGTCGTTTTTAATTTTAGGCTTCATCATGGTTTGTCCTCTATATTCACACGTTCGTTAACTGTTATTTGGCTTTCTTCAAAACGCGGGAAACACTGACGTCACTGGCATTTGCATATTCAATGTGTTACTGCGCCTATGATTTCATTACTCCGAACAAAAATAGTAGTCATCTCTAGCTTAATCGAAAACGTAAACCTAGTAAACATCTTCACCAATATAAAAATTATTCAGCAATGATGATTGCTTCATGTTCAGTGATTTACAACGCTCATGAACGCCTATCATCAAATAATAAACAAATGTTCGCAATATGTCTTGAAAATTTCAAGTGAAAGGATTTGCGCATTGATTTCATGAAGTGGACAATTGAAGAAAAATATGCTAGGATGGAAATTTATCATTATCGTTATTGTTAATGATAAAAATAAAAAATGATAGTGCCTCTAGCTGGGAGCGAACCCGCACCGTCACGGCGACAGCGCCTAGCCCTGCAATTCCTTTTTACAAAGAAAAAATTTCGAGAAACAAACAGTTTAGCCGCGGAACAAACGCCCAATATTGAAATGGCTTTAAAATGACAAAAAAAGAAAATGTTTTCACTGTTTTTTTTGAGCTTCGAATTAGCAGAAAAGATATATTAAATATTTCAGAATTAATATTTGGCTATTGTAATATCCTAACATCGGGAATATCGTTTATATCTCTACCTAAAGGTAACATATCTGTGGCTCGCTAAAGAATCCCTGGCGGCTACAACCCCCAGATAAAATTGGTTTACTGTTGTCGATTGTGTTCTGAATTAGGGACAGCGCAGTGAAGCAGTCAAGTATTCTTTTAGCGATTCTAACGTGGCAAGAGCCAACTTTAACACGTGACAGGAAACTTGGACTACTTTGCTTGCTCTGATTACTCTGAAATGCGTTAATCGCCGGTTGCCAGTGCCTCGTTTTGGTTTCATACCGGTTTCAGAATTGTGATTAGTAAAACCAGCTTCGCTGGTTAAAAAGTAGTTTAGTTACAGATGAATCGAACTCGACTGGACAATCTATAGAAACGCCCCTGATCAACTTTTTATGAACCGAATATGACAATAATTGTCAGCATGTGACGGATAATTACAAATGCAATAAAATTAAAATAAAAATGACCAGTCAGCAGTTATTTTAAACTAGAGCATAATTTACTCTTCACATCCAGGTTTTGTTGTATATTTTGTTGTTTTTTGATACAGCTGCTGCTGCTGCTGCTGCTGCTGCTGCTGCTGTTAATTCAGATAGTAAGGAGCGTCTTGCCTCTAACCGAGGTTATTATGGTGAACCATTATCACATTTCCCCTGTTGGGCTCTCCTGTGTGTGAAATCAATTAACATAGATCGTACGTGGTGAAAAGAGTTTTAAAGTGCAAAACCAAACTGCAGACAGACAGTTGTGGGTTTTAGTCCAAAATCACCCAAGACAAATGGCAAAATATCCTACAAAAGCCTACTTAAAAAGGAGAAATTATTTGTAAAGACTGAATGATATTTTTTAGCAATTGATATATTTTCAAATTTCAACAACATCTTGATAATTCTGATTGAATAGTCATGTGAAGAAAGACAAGTTAATGTTTTCAAAAGTGACTTATAGACCCATTTGGTCGGGTGTCTATTATGTTTTGTTTTATTGTATTACATGTATAATTTGCTTGTACAACTGTCACTATAATAAAAGAATACTTACTTATTATTTGCTTCAAACCATTGTTTTAAAAGATATTTATTTAAATTGGATAATAATAATAATAATAATAATAATAATAATAATAATAATAATAATAACATTATTTAAAGAGGGAACTCATTTAAAAAACAAGATTAACCATAATGCTATCCGTATCAATTAACCGTTATATAATGAATAAAAAAAACAATGCAGCAATTTTCAAAATGTTAAAACAACAATAACAACATACACGAATTTACGCATTGTTTTACACACAAAAGCTTTTATACGCAAATCATGTAAAGGCATCAAATTGAAGTTGTCAAAACATCGAAAAATGCAGAAACGCTGATCTTTAAAAGATTTAGGAATCGGGTCAGCTGGGTTACAAATGCAGGATCGAACTCTCAATTCAGCACGATTTCCTTCTTAATATCTATTAACCGTATAACAGAATTCACGGCATTTGTCAAAGATTTTACTTTAAGATTGTTAATGACGATTATTATAGTATTTGTTAACATAAATAATTATCTTTGTATATAATACTCCCATTTATTAAATGGGTGATTTCCGAGTCAGCCAGTTCGGCTTTGCATGGTATGTAATCGCTCCTTGATTCTGGCTGTTAAATTTCAAGCGTAGATTTTTGTTCTCACATCTTTATCTTTATTTTAGCTATTTTTTTCACTTTAGTAGACCACTTGTTTATGAAGTATTAGATGATAAGCCAGATCATAAGCAGTCAATCATAGGACATATGCCTTGATAATAATAAACTGCTCTTAGTTAGTTCCTTTGGTTTTGGAACATTGCATATTGTAAAGTAGAACTACTAAAGGAAAGAAAACAAAATAAAATATCATAAGTTAGATTTTTACTTTTTATAAAGCTTAACACAGCATCAAAGACATCATTAAACATATAGTAACGAATTTAATAAAACGGAAACAAAAGAGATTTACACGTGCGCACAAATGCAAGGCTTTGTCTTCGATTAAACACACATTTAAAGATTACAATTAAACTGTTTTATTGTCATGGTTGTTATTATATGCTCTCTGTTAGCGTATACAAGTTCTAATTATAATTGTGTGGTCATCCGAACTTTCCGGGGAGAGTATGGAGAAAGCTCACTGTCCGCCATACTGGGATTTGGTGTCAAGCATGCCACCCATTCATGTAAATCCTGCTTTGTTAGAGCCTCCAAAACGATCCCCGTGTTGCTGATTTGTTCGTCGGTTTTCTCGTTTGCGATGTAGATGAGATTTGTTGATTCGATAACTTGAATTCGACACTTTCTCAAGCTCAAATAACCGAACATGAACCTGTACTCTGAATCCGTGTAGATTTGTATATGGTGTTCATATACATTTTTAAACACTTTCAAATACACTTTATGTTTTCCTGCTTTTACGTTCTTCCCATCGTGAATGAAATAAATCGCTCCAGATTTGACATCTATTTCGTCGCTTTTCTGACAGCTTTTACGAAGGAAGATAGGAGATATACACGACATGGTTTAGTCTTTTCTATCAATCGAGTGGTTTGGTCTACTCTCCTGGGTTCCTTATATAAAACATACATGCGTCGTTACTGCCGGATAGCGTCATTCGTGCTTAATTACTCTTTGTGGCGGTATATCACACCGCATGGTATATCGAGAATGTTGGAACTTTCCTTTGAACTAAATGTTAATGAACTGATGACTTCACATTTGTGTTAATTTGTTTCAAACTACGTATTTTATTTCAAAATTTAAATGCGAACCTGCGTCATTGTGCTCACAAGATTCACATTTTCTCAACAATTTTACCTTGTTTTAATTACAAATCATTTACAGAAATTGTTAACGATCTTGTAAAACTTCTTTCATGAAACTCCTATTTACTTATCACAAACAATTCACGTTGAAATTAACTTTTTAGCTGATTGAATTATCACGGTAAGTTATCCGGATGATGTAGATCGCGGATGAAGGTAGATATCGAGTATAATAGAAGGTGCCCCACAAAAAGACTTTTATTAATATTAATACACATGCTACTGGCACATAAAGGGTTTTGATTACAGCAGTTGCGTGTCCAAAAATGTTCTTTTTATATTTTAATTAGCATACTAAGAATTTTTCTACAAAATTTATTGATGTGGCATGCTCATTTTTCTGTTCGAATCTGACGCATTTGACGGCCAATTCCAAATCTACGGGTTTCAGGGTAAAGATATGACATCGCTTGATTATTATATATCGCAAAACGTTATGTACGAATTCAATCGAAATTAAACGAAATTTGCACAAAAACAAACCTATACATACATTTTCTTCCTTTTTTTTGATCTTCCATTTTAATCGGGAGAGGATGCGGGGGTCGCACACAGTCGTTAGGACCTACTGCTGGTGAAGCGAAGTATCGTTCTGCAACGTTCCAATGATGGTAATATCAATGTTTATTTTGATCAGCAAAGGTTGGAGTCAGCTTTGGCCTTTTAATTTTGAGCATTTAAAAAATAACGGATGTGATTCGATGCGTGTTTGATTATCTGCACGCTGGTATAATACGAGCCCACACTTATGACGAACGGCTCTGAGTGAAATTCAACAACAGGGGAAGTGTTTTTTCAATGTTCATGCTCTATTTAGTTGTATTCTCGTCTTGTATTTTACAGCAGCGACGTTTCCATTCCGTTGTTTATTTGCAGTTACTGCTTTAACTCTCTACGGTGTTGTAAGGAAAATGCTGGCAAAAATGTTACGTTAGCGCTAGTGCTACTGGTAAAGGTTTTGCAAAAGCGGTTATTTCAGTTCTGACGCAAAAGGTTTCGCTTTTGTTTTAGAGCGTGCTTGTTATTACAACAAACAATGTATTTTTGTAAATATCAAAGGTTAAATGAACAATTATGTCTTTTAAAAATGTTGTTTGATTATGTTCAATGAAAACATGTTGTCATTTCAAAACTGAGAATGAAATGTTTTGTCTTGCTGAAGCGCTATAGATATATTATGCTTCTGTAGTCGGTATATGCGCGTTTTCTTGTCTTTTTCTTGTCTTTTCTACATGTATTTTAAACAAGGATACATGTCTATGTTACAACATTTTATCATTTTACAATAGGACTATATATCTGCTCTGAAAACGAGAAGATTTCGGCATTCCACATAATGCGAATAACTAACTATGTCGAACACAGAACACTGACCCGATGACGACTGTACCTGAGTCATCTATACGATTTACGTCTATTTTTTGTAAAAAAACGTAAAATTTTGCAGCGCCTGATAATTCTCACTTTTCCATGACAAATCAATTGTTACAGTTTTCTCGACTGTTTGTATGAATACTGACAGTTTTCGTTTAAGTTCAGCATATATAAACACCTGCATGATTTTTCTGAAACAAAGAACTATACTTAGCAAAAATAAAAATATACCACTATTCTAACTGTACTTTCGCGAAAACATTAGAAATAGCGCCATTCAGAAATCACAATATCCCAACACAGCCAAAAAGCAGACAGGAACTTATCTGTTTTTAAATTCAAATATTTTGTTTTGTGATGCTATATATTATCTTTCATTTAATTTATGACATTAACACATATCTGGACATGTGATAAAGCGGGAAGACGATGTTAATTTTTCACAAAGGTCAATGTTACCCCCCCCCCCCCTTTTTCCTAAATAATGATGAACGTCTATAACAGATAATTTGACCAGCAAATTTTTCTGTTTATGGCATGTACAAAATGAAAAACACAATGCTTAAAGCCAACCAATGCAAAGAAAAAAGATACATTTACTTAAATATCCGTTATAACAAATTACCTCTTTTTTCATTTAATTCAGAACAAAATCCAACGCTTAACTTTCCACAACCGCGTAATTGTTTTCTTTGAATCTTTGTTCCTTTTTTTAAACCGATAGATACTGATCCGACAACTTCCAAGATAAATATTAGTGATCAAATTCCTCCAGATATTTGCATTCACTGGCATAATTTATGTATATGTAATAGGAGTTTTCCGTGCTATTTTTGTCAAGTTTTCATTTTGGCTCATTTTTACTATTATTTCAAAAACGATTTCTTGATACGTAATACGAATGCTTTAATGGCTTTGACGTATGATGTTCAGAGAACAGATTAAATCGTGCATGTATTGGTTGGCTACAAATCTAGCTTTATATGGCGTTTCGGGCAGTTTGATAAAAGTATGTAATTTGTCTTGTTCAGGCTCAATATTTCAGGTGGTACATGTATTTGATATTACCTTGGTCAACTCCAGATGACCCCACCAACTTCCTCGCGGCAAAAATTATTCAAGACAAAAAATGCCATGCAGTTCCTTTTTATCGTATCAAATAAACGGGTGTAGTAGCCTGTACTGTACTCATTGCCTCATTTCTGTAAAACATGATTAGAATGTTATATTTTGTGAATTGCACAGCGATAATAATAAGAAAACAGCATGATATTGCCCTAGAAAATACAGTATCAGCCTTCACATTGCGGTGACATTGGTTTTGAATTTGTTATACTTCTAAAGATATCAAAAGGAGCTAAACAATGTCAAAAATTTATATAAAAGTATTGAAGTTCAAATTTCAAACTGAAAATGGTTACGGTCAAATATCATAAACACCTGCTCTTTAAAATTGTTTCCTTGATATTGATTTCAAACGGTACAGAGCACACCGTTCAACCCGATAAGGTGAATGCCGTGGATAAGCCGACGACAGTTGTTTGTGTACATGAACGTTTTTCGGCGAAAGTCAGTATTGGCCTGATTTTTACTTTTCCCGCAATATCTTAGCAGAAAAAATATACATATTGATTCCCTGTTTGTTAAGGACTCTACTTACGAAATCTTGATGCACACAGGATATTATTTACAGAGAAATTGCAGAAAAAGTGTGCAATTTTTTGACAAAATATGTAATTTGACGAATCGGCCGCAAATATCCTTTTTATTACTAAATCTGAAATATTTGAAATATTCCATGGTAAAGTTCAATTATTTCCCTGCAATTATTTGAAACCACAGCTTCCAATTCGCTTTCTCTAGAAAGATATTTACTTTTAAACTTGGTACGTCGTGGTGATTTTGGAAATGACAACGGCTGTTGACACTAAAATATTGGTACAGTTAAATGCAGTTTCGTCAGTGGATTGGATAACGTTAACGGCCGTCAAGTGAAAATTAGCTTTGTCTCTACAATGATTGCCACTGGTCTTGACAACATAATTAAATGTTTTTATTGCACCGCGATTCGACCGATGGTTTTTTAATGCGCACATTGCAAATTTTGTTGTATATTTTTTCCTGAAACAGCAAGTCAAAATCAGAGGCATAGATAACGCCATATTTACGAAAGTTTTGAGATACTTACTATTTTTCAAATTGAGTGTCATCTAACAAAGAATACGACTCCTTATATCTAGACCATATTCTAGAGATATGACTCTGGCGTCTTAGCCGTATCGTCACCGAAGCAGATGAGACGACAATGATATATAAACTAAGTCGCCTGAGAATAGTCGTTTTTCGTCTGTTACAAATACGAAGCAAAAGAACTTCAAATACTTCATTCTGAGCTGAATTTTACTTACTTTCGTTGTCTATATCATTTCATTTATAAATCAGAAGTAAATCAAGACCGCCTGCGCTTCGAGTATTCCTAAAGAATATATATAAGTATAATAATACGTACTCTGTATGGTTCGACCCTAGATAAAGTTCGAGCTGAAATAATATACGGTGAAACAATTTTTCTCGTCTGCAGGCGGCTGGGCAAGTGCTTTAAATAAACTCAAACTTATTTTATAATTTTATATTTACAGAATATTGATCATGGATCTAGATGAAATGGACCCGTTAGATGAGTCGTTTGTTGAAGTCGACGACGAATCGAAGTATGAATGTGACACTTGTGGGCGGTCATATCGCAGAAAAGACACTCTTAAAAGGCACATGAAAGTGCAAGATGAAAGTAAGATGCAGTGTTCAAAATGCACCCGATTTTTTAATAGTCTGCAGGAATTAATAAATAATTCATACTTCGATTCGACGTCGACTTCAACAATGTCGTATTCAAACTCAATTTGAAAAATAGTAAGTATCTCAAAACTTTCTTTCATATTGTGTTTTCAATGCCTCTGATTGTGACTTGCTGGTTAAGGAAAACGTATACAACAAAATGTGCAATGTGCGCATTAAAAACCATCGGTCAAATCACGATGCAATAAAAACATTTAATTATGTTGTCAAGACCAGTGGCAATCATTGTAGAGACAAAGCTAATTTTCACTTGACGGCCGTTAACGTTATCCAATTCACTGACGAAACTGCATTCAACTGTACCAATATCTTAGTCACCCTGGCTAACCTGATACGCTGCGCGAACGGCACTACGCCGCGATCACGGCATATGCAACGCTTTTAACCGGCATAACCGAAAATGGACCCCTCTGTGCTGCAAAAGTTGTAAATTTCCTGTCAAATGTATTTTTCTTGAGCTAAACTAAAGTTTAGTGAAGAATTATGACTGCATGAAAAATGTCTGTATTGGAGGACACTGCAGTGTAAAATTTTTGTGTGTTTTATCTATTTTTTACTTAATTCTTGCAAAAAAATCAGATGCCACGCACCGTACACCGGCACTTGATTTTTGCTACGCTGCGTATCACGGCATTTTATTCGATGCTGGTATAAAACTATACTTTGGTTGTCAAAATCGTTTACTGTTTCTTCACATTTAATTGAGCCATCGTTTGTTGTGTTGGTGCACATTGCAAAAAAGATTTTGATATACTTAAAAATTCTTCTATTAACAAGCAGAAGCGAATCCGGAGGGTATTCTTTGGGGTTGCTCAAGCCCCCTTTTGGCGCATCAATATTTCGTTTTAATGGTGATTATGGCCAGAAAGTTGGAATTATCTCTGTGACTGACCCAAACGAACTTCTTTTGTGGAAATCTTTGATTCGACCATGAACAAAGCTAGCAGAGTATTTCACGCAATACCCGAGTCCGCTACCGATGAAAACCCCAATCAATAATTTGTGAATGACAGATTTATCTGTCGTTGATTGTTTCAATAAAAGTTAAATTGAATATAAAAATCTACCCCTTGTTAAGAAGCAGTAGGGTGTGGGTGGGGCAAATCAACATTAAGGATTGTTTCAAACTTTGTCTATTACATGTAAAATGTAATATATTAATGTTTAACAATCTTAATGTTTATTGACAAAAATCATTTATAGAAGTCGGATGAAAGACTAGATTATGAAAGATCGTATGGAAAAGAATGCGGAGTTTTACAAAAAGAAATTGATTTATGTTATATTTTTGCGTTCCACTTGTCTTACTTTTAAAATTCTAATTAAGGGAATATCCGTGGTCCGATTTTGTCCAATTTGGGATATGTTGTTGTTTATACTAAATGTGACGGGTATTGAACATTTCATTTCTTTTGCAATTTTGCATAGGTTTGACGTATTTTATTTTGTAATGTGACTGTGCTTACTATGTTTATTGCAAGTAATTGACTTGACCTTTGACATGTGGTGAAAAATGAAATGTTGTACATTATGCTGTTATCACTTTGATCTGTGTACCAAGTGCATGATATGCAGGATCATTTTTCACCAAAGGTTTAAGGTCAGGTACACATAAATAAGAAAAAAGAACTTTTTTTTAACTTTTTTGAGAAGTCAAGATCATTCATTTAAATGGCAATACGAAAATTATGCACGGCCTTTTATTTTCACCAATGGTCTACGGTAGGTGTCTGTTATTAAAATAGAGAAAACTTAATATTTCAATAACTCATAAAGTAAAGTGAACAAGATACAGTGATGACACATGGTATACATATTTGATGTAAAGTGGTTACAGCATTATGTACATTATTTCATTTTTAACCACAGGCCAAAGGTCAAGTCAGTTATTTAAAATAAACATAAACTATCTTTCACAAATTATTGATTGGGGTTTCACCCCTGTTTTGCGTGCAATACTCTGATAGCCTTGTTCAGAGTTGGATGAAACATTTTCAAAAGAAAGGCGTTCGATTGGGTCAGCCTTGTGGTAGTTATGTGATAATTCCAGATCTCTGGCCATAATCCCCCTGAAAATATTAATATATTTGTTATTAAGTAAACATAATCACAAATCTTCCACAAATTATTGATGAAATACTCTTAGACTGATAGCTTTATTCAGGGTTGGATTAAAGATTTCCACAAAAGAAGTTCGTTTGGGTCAGTCTTTAGGTAGTTATGTGATAATTCCAACTTTCTAGCCATAATTACCATGAAAACTAAATATTGATGCGCCTAAAGGGAGTTTGAGCAACCCCCCAAAATACCCTCCGGAACCGCTCCTGCTTGTTAATGGAAGAATTTTTAAGTATGTCAAACAGTGAAGAAACAGTTCAATATTTCGACAACTAACGTATATTTTAATACCAGCATCGAATAAAATACCGTGATACGCAGCGTAGCAAAAATCAAGTGCCGGTGTACGGTGCGTGGCCTCTCATTTTTTGCAAGAAGTAGGTAAAATATTGATAAAACACACTCAAATTTTACACTGCAGTGTCCTCCAATGCAAAAAAATGTTATGCAGTCATAATTCTTCACTAGACTTCAGTTTAGATCAAGAAAAAATACGTTTGAACAGGAAATATACAACTTTTGCAGCACAGAGAGGTCCATTTTCACGAATGATTGAGCAAACTACTGAATTCTGGACACAGAGAAGACTAGAACCATAAATAGCCATGATCTGACAGCCGTATAGGCCTATTGGTTTGAGTATTATTTAAATATCCAACCAAAAACTCGGCGATTTTCCAACCTTACCCCACAAAATCTCCTACATTGACACCGGTTATGCCGGTTAAAAGCGTTGCATATGCCGTGATCGCGGCGTAGTGCCGTTCGCGAAGCGTACCAGGTTAGCCAGGGTGTTAGTGTGAACGGCCGTTGTCATTACCAAAATCACCACGACATACCAAGTTTAAAAGTAAATATCTTTCTAGAGAAAGCGAATTGGAAGCTGTGGTTTCAAATAATTGCAGGGAAATAATTGAACTTTACCATGGAATATTTCAAATATTTCAGATTTAGTAATAAAAAGGATATTTGCGACCGATTCGTCAAATGACATATAGTTAAAAAATTGCACACTTTTTCTGCAATTTCTCTGTAAATAATATCCTGTGTGCATCAAGATTTCGTAAGTAGAGTCCTTAACAAACAGGGAATCAATATGTATATTTTTCTGCTAAGATATTGCGGGAAAAGTAAAAATCAGGCCAATACTGACTTTCGCCGAAAAACGTTCATGTACACAAGCAACTGTCGTCGGCTTATCCACGGCATTCACCTTATCGGGTTGAACGGTGTGAGAGCATGCTAATTGCTGGCGCGTAACAGGAAAAAGAGACCTTCAAACAGTTGACGTCAATCTTTGAAATGACGTCATAAGTTGAGCAGACGTCATATGTTATTATGCATTTCGCGTTAAAAATAACACTATATTGTCAAATGTGTAACACAATAATATTTAGTTATAAGAAAGTAAAGATAATTGTTAGTTTTGTTTTCTAAATTCAGTAACAACTAACATGTCACCCCAGTATTAAGACAACTATCGTCCCAGAGTTGTCTTAAAAGAGAGGATTCACTGCATCTTGTTTTGTTTCTTCAGAAAAACTGAAGACACTGAAGACAAAGATGCCATAAATATTTTTACATTTTTTATTCTTCTACAAGACGTGATTTCAGATTTCTCCTGGGCCAAATATCATAAAACTGAGATTGGAGACCATTCTCAAATCTCAAGCATCATTTCAGCCAATCAGATGCTTGAAATTTGAGACTGGTCGATTTATGATCTTGGGCCCTGGGGGTTTCTCCTGAGAATAAGAAATTTCATTTTATTCCCATCATCTATGAACTGAACATCACCGGGGAAACACGTTTGAACTTTAACACATAGGAGAATATAGAATAAAATCATTTTGTTTCATCATTAAATTGTAATAACAACTCTCTTGTTATTATATGACATTAAAATACAAAGGCTCCATTCCTATCAGATTTCACACTGACTTATCGGCAGAGAAAATAATTAACAAAAAAACTAACAATTTACTAGTAAGATAACTTCTGGAATATTTTTCGAAGAGGCACATTTATTTTAAAATGGACGGAATAAAAGTCAGCTCTTTTAATATTTTGCCGAAGCTTAAAGTACTTTTTGAAACGAAACACGTTGTAAATAATTATTTTATTTTGGAATTAAAGTGGTCTGTTGAATTTTACCGAAGCTTAAAATAATTTGGAAAAAAACACATAGAATTTTTTTCTGATGAAGTTGTAAGTATACAATACCTCTGGAACAAGTTGTAAGTATACAATACCTCTGGAACACAAACAACTTTATTTTAACCCGAATGTTTCGGATGTCGAGCTGACTGTTAGGCAGACGTGTTACGGATATAATATTGTGACTATTGTATTTCTGGTAGTAAACATGCAGAGAATAGTTGTTATTTAAATAATTTAGGTAGAAAAAACCCTTTCGACATAACCATTATTACAAGGTCTATTAGATGTCATTTGTTTTAAACGTGAAATACCAAGATGACTGTGTAACAGTTCAATAATGCGATTGTTATAAACGTTTACATTCCATGGAAATTGCCCGTGTTAATTTTGTTATTATCCGACCTTTCCTGTTTGTTTATAGCATGTGTTAGATGTTTCGCGCAATATTTCCACTCCACGTTGGTGTATGTGCGAGAAAACAATTTGGGCTTGCAGACGTTATTTTGACTCGATCGCTAACAATGGAAAAACACCAACAAAGTAAGATGTGCTCGAATGCTTAAGCCATGGAAAGTTATATTCTCGCCCTCTGTAATATTTTACAGGCAATCCCAACAGAATTATATTTACCTATCTTCAATATAATAAACCTAAAGCAATTTTTCACGTAAATTCCCGATTTCGGATGTAGTTTTTTTCTAAATAAAATTGAATTAAAACTAATCATGGGTAAGTAGACAGTCACGTGATACTCGATATGTTTCTAAAGACAATTTATAAATACATATACGGGCGATTTGAATATTTTACCAGTGAGAAAATCTCGTAAAACAAATGTGACGATGTCAGATTTGTAAAACATTTTGCTCATGAATTATAATTAATTTTACTTCTCTGTAACGTTACAGTCTAGTTATCAGTAACAAATACACAATATCGTATTTTCTTTATTTATTTGATTGTTTCTGTCTTCATGATACAGATAAACATTTTGGTGATGGAGCTGACTCGACTACGACCACATCGTTAATTTTCGCTGGTAACATGGGGACGGAAAATATTATAAAATGCAACAGAGTACAAGAACAAATGCGTAGAAAAAACACACAAGATGAATTTGTTATGTCAAATGTTTGCAAAGTTCATAAGGTAAAAGGTCCAAACAATAATGCACAAGCAAGCCCTATGTTCTGTTTCTGTTAGCTAGGTTTTATGCATTTTTTGTAGACTGAAACATGAGTCTGAAACATGCCAGAGATTACGGTATTTCACCGAACCATTAACACAGTTCAACGGAGCTGTAGCGTAAACATTCTGCTCCTAGACACAGCAAGAACTCTTGTTTTCGTGTCCAATTTGAAGGTTTGCACGTAGGATATTTAAAAAAATAAGTTGTTGTGATAATTTAAATGTTCAAATTCAAATTTTGATTGTTTTAATGTTCATATTCTTGATCGAAACGTTCACCTGCGTGTAATTTGATGCAAAGAGAAGATTACAATGTTTAAATTTGATAAAAGTTCAAATTTTATCGCAGTTACTTCCATTTTGAACAAACGATAATGACTACTTACATATAAGAACTTTTGGTTTGTATTTTGTCTGCGTTAAACGTTGTTTTTAAAATCTTATATACAACAGCTATTACATTACAAAACGACGAAATGTAACGTTCAAAGGTAATGACAATTTTTGACAAATCGGACAAATTCCTCACTTACTTCAGAAAGTAATCTGAAATTAGATAAAGTCAAAGTTGATTGATCAGTTCAGGGTTTGTGACCTCAACTGGATAGGGCGCCCTCTTCTGGAACTTTGCTAAAAGAAAATGAAAAATAGAAATATCCATAAACCCGTTACAAAGATCGCAATAAAAGATTTATTAAGATGTTGTTTAAATGTATAAGCCTCAAAATACAGTACAAATCACTGACATGTAGAACATTGCTATATTCTAAGTTAAAACGCTCTTCTTGAAAAGAAAATATTACTTCTGTTTACGGGTTTCATGTTACTGTGTATCCCACTGCTGGTCGGCTCGGCCAGTTTTAATGCTAATATGTAAGATTGATACCAAATCTAAATATTATTTAACTGACGTATACAAGATAAACAGCCAGTTGATGGAGTGCGTATTTATTTAGTATTAAATAAGAAAAACATCAAATATACATATGTTTAACCTTTATAAAAGTAAAGTTTTAATACAACTACAAAAAACATAAAAGGCTAGAAAGTGGGACAAAAAACTCGACGAGACGAAATCAAATATTTATTTAATTGAAGAATTTGATTCATTTGAAAAAAATCTCGTGTTTTAATAGTTTAAAATAATAATCAATTAATCGTAACAAAAAAACAACAACAGCAGAACCGTGCATAATAAATGAACGTTTAATGCTTGTGTTTTATTTCATATCACATCTACATATTAAAGTAAACGATGAAATATAAGATTTGGCTCGAGGCGTTTTCGTCAATTTCTACTTATCCTGTCCTCGTCGTTTCACTTGAGCAATCGCGAGAGTCTCGCGACATTCAATAATTTTTCGCACCACTTACCCTAATGAAAGGTAAAATAGAAAGCTTAAAGTTTGTGTATCGATAAGTGGACATTTTGAAAGCTTGGTATCCTAAGCTAAATACACGGCTTTAATACGGTTAAAAATGGCTGTTTACTGTTACATAGTCTGCGGAATTTATTGATTTAAGGAGACTGGTAACGACCAGGTGAGAGGATGGAGTAACAGTGTGATCGGCGACTCGATATACGATAATAAAGGCGAAGGGAAAATCTATATTGCGTACATAAAATTTCTCCATTACACACCTGGATTTACCTGTCGCATATATACACATCAACATTCACTCTCTTTTGTTATTTGTTTTCAGTGTTATGACTTAAATTGCTTGTAAATACGAGGTTAAGAGATAAAACTGTATGATACAGGAGCTTAAATAAAACTGATTTCGATTATTATATCAACGACACAAACAAAATGAGTTTAAGAAAACTCAAATTGTTTAAAGTTGTCCAAACTGGTACAACGGAGGCCATTCTAAAGGCCCTGATGGATTATTTAAAAAGTGGAAAAGATCCGAATATACGCGATGAAGTGACTGGAGGCACTCTGCTCCACCTAATTGTAGAGCACGGTGACCGGTTTATAACCGGACAGACGGTATCCGGTGTTTACATGCTGGTGTGTAAGGACATTGACATCGACGCCCAGGATAACTTGGGGGAGACGGGGCTACACAAGGCTATGCGTATAGCGGGCGGATATAGAATTATCCTGGCATTAATGAGGTAAAATATTAGGGGTTATCTATGTGTCTCTTGTTGTTTATAAATGTTGAGTGGTTGCTGTTTCAACAACAACAACTTAACAGTTACATAACGGACATGTTTAAAGGTTTTTATACAAGCACATGACCACTCGATGCAACTGACCGACATCTTCATTACATTAGTGGGGATCGAGCAGTCGACCTTGTAACATGCCTTACTTAAGTGTCCTTAAAACGTTGTTACCAATACCTGGGTTTTACAATTACATAATATTAATACTAAGACCCTGTCCCTACTGACAGTCGAATCATCTGTCCGCGCCATCCTTAGCATTGTATGATCCCGTTTTAAACACTGGTAGTTTTACAAGTATAAGTAGAATTTATAATAGACCGTAGTTTCCGAGAACTGCTATGGGGAACAGTAAACTAAAATTAACTAATTTTAAATTGATTATGAACTAACGTTTATAACAATACTGTTCGAAGAATTCAATTCTAACAATTTTGTAACAAGTGATTTTTCCGCTACGATAGAATCAGACAGCAAGTCATTGCACTTAAAAGGACAGAATATATGTTTATTTTCATTCAAAATCCTTAAATGCTTACGTGCTCCAAAAGAAGGCAAAGAACAATTAAAAATATTACAATAAAATCAACAACCATTTATATTTAAACAGTCACACATTTTATTCGGTTAATTTGAAGACTATTGACATGTAAATATTTATCGATTCTAAACGATCAAAGCGGAAGTTGTGATCAATATAACCTACGAACATGATACAAATGAAAGTAAACGCTTCTGATAAAGATAAAATCATTTGGAATTATTATAACTAAGCTAATGACAGCTTTACTAATTACTCGTCACATGTATTCTTCAAATTCCAACTGAAATCACACAAATAGTAAGTAAAGTTACTAAACTAAGATAGATATTTCAGAGCAGGGTCTATTAACCCTGTTCAGAGGCAGAACATTATTTAGAAGGAATAAAAGTCCCTAGGTAAAATTAGGCATCGAGATGTTCAAACCATATACTATACTATTTACTATAAAGTGTACACCCGTAAAGCAGGATGAAAAACGATCCCCGTGTCATCGGTTGTCTACCCGAGAATGACTGAAATTGTTTGAAATTCCGGTTAAAAATGGTGCAAAGAAATAAACCCAACGGAGGATATATGTTGAAAAGTAATGTCCACAAAAACTAAGGAAGAGAATTTACATATGCCTCAACAATAACATTAGAAACCTAATGTGTGTCTTTGACTAAAAATCAGGGATGGTGTCATTGAAACAATGTAATCGAAATCAAGTGTAATCGATTACTTTTGGTGAATTAGTCAAATGTAATTTGTACTTGATCAATTTAATATTGCATATAATAGTAATTCAGTTAATTACATAAAATTAATGCCATTAAATCATTAAACATTCAAGTACTTACAATTTTAAGATAATTTGAAATTACATTTTAATAGATCATGAAGCTGCTATAATTTGATGATAGTGTAGTTGTTCCACCAGCTGTTTATCATGTGGTCACAATACTCAATTCAATATAATGTAATAGTAATTTAAATAATTTCCGTTACTAAAACAGAGTCATATTTATCGTTAATTAATTGAAGGCTTTCCAAAGTAATCGTTATTTAATTAATTACATTTTTCATGTAATTTACACTATTCCTTCTTTAAATCTTATTTTGGCACATAGACCGTTCCCTCGAGTTCATTTTGTGCGTTATTTTGACATTTCACACATGCATTCACACCCTCTTAAAACTAAAACAAAATACAGCGAAATGCATGCACGTTTATTCTGTAATGTAATATTAATTCCAGATTAACCGTAATCTTGAAGTCTTTTTTAACAGTCAGAAAAAACACGTACATCTTAAAAATACAAACCTATCTATGGCGATATTCTGCTACAATCTATTGTAATAGGCGATGTTTTATGACACATTGTAAGTAGGTGGTAGTATGCTGGTGTTTGTTTGAATTCATTTTTTACAATTATATAAAGTAGAAAAATCCAGAAATTGCACACATGCATTTCATTTGTTGATTTTGGTAAATCTTGATCGATTCCGATATATCACGGTAATACGGTCGATTCCGTTTAATCGTGTTACCGACAGGATGTATTCAAAGCACAAAGACAATGTATTTTTTGAATCTATAAAGAACATAATGGTGCATTGAAATATGGCTAACACCACGATGGGCATGGAATAAACCCTCAAACACACTATGACAAAAAGTGTCTGATGGACTATGGAATCAGTGTAGACAATTATCAGCCTGCACATCCGCGAAGTCTGACCATTGTTCACACTGTTCGCCCTACAGTCTGAGAACCATTCTTAATGCAACGAGAAAACAAGTCCATTTCATACGTGTAAGTCCGCATTAAATCTTAAATTAAATTAAATTAATATTAAGATTGTTTTAAACGTCGATATCATGTAAATACCTTTTGAATAAAAACTAATATACCTCCACCATCAGTTCCTAATATTTCTTGAATGTTTAAAGGGCGTTAACAAACTAGTTTACCCTTTGAACTTGTTTTCCGTGCCTAGACGTAACTAAAAGGCCTACCAGTATTTTATGCACTTTCTGCATCAGCTAATTACTAGACGGGTGCATGAGGACAATGGGCCTTTGTTTACGAACCAGTTTATCTTGCTAGATCTCATTACATAAAGTGGCTATTGTTTAACCCCGATGGTTTGAACGATAGCATAAAAGAGAGAAAACTCGTTGTTTGATAAGGACTTAATACTTGATGAAAAATGGAATTTATAAAGACACAAACGATTGATGGGTTGGTTAAATTGAGCCAGATCCGGCCAGAAATGGAGATGCAAACACTTCCTCCCGCCGCATAACCACAGGTGGAACGCAACTCAATACTTATAATATTTAACAGCTGAACGATGGCGCACTTATTAACCAATTAATTGTATACATACCAAAATGTATAACAAATAAAATATTTAATATAATATATGACATTAACAAACCATTTTACAATATCAACGTACACCGAGATTAAAAAAAATGATGTTTTTCGGAAAACAGCAGATATTTTCAGTGGTAGGGATGAAATCATTAGCTTATTATGACTTTCTTTCTCTACTCCACATGTTGTCTTTGACTTGCTTGTTAAAAACGTTATGAGAATTCGTAGGTCAGGCTTCTGAACTGTACTGTTAAAACTCAAAACCATTAGATAAACAATACCAGTACTTTGCGTCACCAGGCAATCATGCAAGTCCACAAAACGTAATTTGAGCCAGAAACCAACATTCATGGTGGCAGGGCATGCATGTTAACAATAATAATTTATCAGAAGACGATGTCTGGGATTGCCTGGGAGTATACTATTCAAGAAAACTCGCACAAATCTTTACTTTTTCCAATGTTCTTACTACAACGATCATACTATTTTAACTGCTCCGACTGGAATCATACTTTGAACATATTTAGACACACCAGTATCACCAGTAACATCGCCGCGTACCTTTGGAAAATAAAGGCATACAATCAACACCGGGAAGAAAACAATAATCACATTGGGTGGCGTTCAACGCCACCAAAAAAAATGTACAATATCGTCAATAGCTTGAGTTAGGCAGATATATCGAAACTTCTATCAGGTCAAGTGACCGCATCCTCGCAGAATCGAATAGAGATTCTCAAAACTGCTCTGGAAAATGATAACGTGATTTGTGATAGCATCAAGAATATCCACTGCTGACAATTTTGTGAGGTTGATTTGAAACTTCATTAAATAACACGAAGTTTAAAGGCAAACGTCGACTTGAACGACAGTTTTCTGAAAGTAAGCGTAAATAATGTATCTCTGCTGTGTTTGAAAAAGTACATTATACTCGAATTTAATTGTGGAAATTTACAATTAAATGATCGGATTATTTAGAACATTGGTTACATATATATAGAAAATAATTTAGCAAGGTTCGTTGACTCTCATGCATGATAAAAATATCAACCCGAATAAAATCACAGTGTTTCTATGAATAATTATATCTTTGGTATAAATAAAAAACGCTAATGATTAAAACTATAATATTTGCTGTTAAGCACACCTTACTTACTCAGTATGAAGTTTATACAACTCTTCACATTAAGGCACAAAACCTAGAAGGGAAAAAAATCTTTATTGACTTGGATAAATGTAGTGTTTAGTATCGGTAAACAGGAGTGACTAATTGCACTCTATGACTTTCTTTATGAGGCCTTAAAAGTTCATTCAACTATCTCATTTAATTTCAATACAATAAAAAGTCTACAATCACATTCCGAAATTAAGACAACCTCAGTATTAAGACCAACAATTAACACCACTGCCTCATTGTACAGTTCCATCCCGAAATAAAAAGACCTTAGTACTATTACTGGACTAGTTTGCCCAGTCCCAATGATGATCATAACAGTGTAGTTTCACTAGATTGTTTTACATCTGACCTAAATTCAGAACGTGTACAATCACCCTTTGCTATAGACATAGTTTTAAAAAGATTTTGTTGTATTTCAAATGAAAACTGCGGCGGTGGGAATGTAAATACATTGCAGCACCTGAAACTAAAAATTTTAGCATGGATATACTGTAACACACATCAAACTCTGACACTGCTTATGAAGTTCTTAACAAGTTTAGTGTATAACTTGGAATTGAAACCTAAATCCAGCAACATAAATTCTGTCACAGTAACATCTGGCCGGCAATCGGTACTTTTCTGTATTTTTCGTTCAGCTTGCCCTGTGCAATGTTTGCACCCCCTTAACGAACGGATATTGCAATTTGTAATTTTTGAAAAGACATCGCCAAGGCAATGGAACGAAGGCTTATGTTATCACAGTTGTAAGGGCTTTTTACTCAAACGGTGATTCATAAGCAAGATGGATTTAGTTTCAACTGCAACGATTCATTATCTTGCACTTGATAAGGGTGAACATCTCCATGTCGTTATATAACATGAACTTATTGATTCTACATTGAATTTATTTTTAAAGAAATGGATCACTTTTACGTGCTGTTTGAATTGTACACAGACCTTCTATCGGAGAAACCCGGTTTATCTTCTTATTGTAAATATAGTCTACAATAAATAATTTTGCAACTATAAACGTTTAGCCGGTTGACTAAGTAAACCAGATATTGTTGTGTTTGTATTGAACTTGGGTGGATATTTTTGTAATACCAAAAATTACGCATCACTTTGATAATGATAGTTCTAACTGGGATTAATGATTTTCTTGTAGGGCTCTCAATTAAACAATACTTTTTTAAATAAAATATATAACATTTAAATATGAACATTTGATGCAAGCTTAGGGGACGCATAAATGATACTTGTAAAGGACAATGCATTAGGTGTGTTTCTAAAAAAATGAATTATGTTCATTTTAAAAAATAGATCGTACCATTATAAATACTATTCTGAATAAAATGGTATTGCTTAATGCGTTTTCGGTAAATAACATTATTCTTATTCAAAACTTATATCAAATAATATCAAATAATATATTAGTTTTCAAAAATAAAAGATAATCGCAAGTTTTCTCATGAGGTGCCCCATTTGACAGTGATTTCTCTGGAAAACACACCCTTTCCACACACACCAATAAAGCCAGAAAGGAAAACATATGTTTACAATACACAGTGGGAACATATATGACAGATCAACAAATGAAAACAACGACAAGTACTACTGAGTCACTGGAGGTTTATTTTCCGGTTCTAAGGCATACCAACAAAGAATCTTCACATACACCAATAAAGATGTCGTATTGCTTTAGCATTAGCATTTCTCAACTTTTCAAAAGTAATGCATGTAATAATGCCTTAATGTTGTGTGCATTGCAACTGTTTTAGTAAAAAAAAATGACATTGCCGGGTGGGTTTGACTGTCGGTGACAAAAAATCACACTGATGATCTATTTATCATGGAAATCAAATATCCAATCAATCAAAACTGAATATGCAATGAAACACATATCTAGTACCGGTAATGATTTTTATCAGATATTGATTAAAATGTTGTTCTGTTTTTTAAATAAAAAATATAGATTTTTGATGGCTTTTTTATCATCGCTGAACACATATTGAAACAAATCTATATCGTGATAATATACTTGGTTACATAAACTGTATTTTTTCTCTGTTATCTTATTTTTTTAAAGATTCCCTGGTAATGCACCAAATATGCTTAGCATTAGTAAAATTGACATTATAATACTCGTTATGTTAATGCTTTATTTCTAACTTGCTTTTTAGTAATGCATTATTAACGCGTTTGTATTATTATGAGCATTACTCCAAGCCTGATAGCATGGCACAACGAATACCCGACAACTTCTTATACAAATTAAATAATATCTCGTTTGAAAATTACGCCTGTGCAATTGTTATGTAAATGTTTCATAATAAAAACAGTTCTCATAAAAATTCTGAAATGATGCAACACACAGTGCATCTAGTCCAACTTTATATGGATGCATAGAATTTATCAAAGTAATATTATCACTATATTCTGTTTCAAGCGCATGAGTCATCACACAGATTATTAAAGTGTATAGAATATGGAGTCTTGATTTTAATTGCTAAGCCAATCTTGCAGAAATAGAAAATAAGTCTTACATCGTCCTTTTATGTATTCTGATCACACTTAACTTGTCATTGATGGTACCTCTGTATTTTTGCAACACCCTTGGTCTTTCTTGGTTTGATGTCTTTTTATGTAGGTGCCTTTTTATTAGTGCATATTTGGGGTACATGTGCCGTTTCCCATATTATTAAATGCTAATTTTCTACACTGTTTTGTTGCTTGTTCATGTATAACGTATCTGTAACTGCTTTATATTTGATTGTCTAATATTACTTTAATCAAGTTGATTTGTGAATTTTAGGAGCTTTTAAATTTTGTATTTTTAAATTTGAAACTGGTTGAGAGCCTGAAAAGTTTTGCAAACTATGTGCTTTTTATTTATTATGTTTGTTTAATTGACTTTCCTGCTTAGAAACTAGAGGTTATGCATGTCACATGCCTTTTAATTAATTGACTGTCTGAAGGTTATTGTCACGTGCATTTTAAATTTGTATATTTAATTGTCTATACCGCTAGGAAACGAGAGTTAATATGAGTCATGTGCCTGTTTACTCTACTGTTTGTTGCTTATTTCATAATAATTTAATTATAACGGTTTGTTTAAGATAAGCTATGTTTTTATGTTCTTGGTTAGTATGGTTACTGATATTCATAACAACAGTACTTTTAATACCAGATTTGTTCACATGTGCATATTGTTGAAAATTGGAATATGTCTACTTGAGTTTGGACCAGAGGTCAGTCTCCCATTAACTTTTTGAATTTGCATTTGATGATCTTTTGAGTTTGAGAATAACGAAAGCAATTTATGCTGTTTCAATGCCTTTGTCGTAGATGGGTTTTGTTTTGACAGAAGGGTTGTTAACCGAATTTCAGCTGTGATTAATTTTGTGTCCCCGATACGGGAGGGATGGGTATATTTTTATGCGCATTGTCTGTCCGCCTGTCTTGTCTGTCCGTCATTCAGGATATCACAAATCTAGAACCAAACATCACAAAAGTGTTCACATTAATATGACAGAGTGTCGCGTCCTACCTCAAAGATCAAGCTTACAATTAGGGTTTATGAAATGAAGCACCAAAGGATGATGATGGAAACATTTGTCACACTATGTAGCCTTGCTCATGTTTGAGAGAGCAATATTTTAGAACATGTCAAGTTTTATGTGTAGTAATAGAAGAACTGAGGCAATCAGAGGTTTATGCATCAGTCTTATATGGGAGCTCATATTTCATTTTATCGCGGTTTTGCATTTTTCATTGAAATACAAATCCCGTCAAGCATCCTGCAAGAATCCACGCACGTCAATCTTAAGTGCATTTTAATTTCAGTTAAGGTTTTTTTCATTATTTTATTATAAAACCGTACCTGGTACAAACTATTGTGGTACTTGTCCTAAGTAAGTTCACTTTGGAAAATGAATAAGATGAAAAATGTTATTTACTAGAGAGTGTATAAACAACGATCCAAGCACGGGCTTAAACGGAGCCGTCTTATTAAAAACTATTTTATCTCCTTCATAATCCTAATGATATAGATTAGTTAACCGCTGACCTCTGGATTTTTGTGTCGCCTGCGATAGCAGGTAGACACATAGGGATGCTATTGTCCGGCGGCGTCGTCGTCCGGTAGTCCCCCAACTTTAATCTGAAACTTAATGTTGCCTATAACTTTGAAAGTACTTGTCCTATTCACTTCATACTTGGAATATATCATCAGCATGAACACTGCCATCTGTGACGACAAGAATGATAACTCCAGTTTCAATATTTTTTGAGTTATGGCCCTTTCAAATGCAACTTTAATCTGAAACTTAATGTTGCCTATAACTTTGAAAGTACTTGTCCTATTCACTTCATACTTGGAATATATCATCAGCATGAACAATGCCATCTGTGACAACAAGAATGATAACTCCAGTTTCAATATTTTTTGAGTTATGGCCCTTTCAAATGCAACTTTAACCTGAAACTTAATGTTGCCTATAACTTTGAAAGTACTTGTCCTATTCACTTCATACTTGGAATATATCATCAGCATGAACAATGCCATCTGTGACGACAAGAATGATAACTCCAGTTTCAATATTTTTGAGTTATGCCCCTTTTAAATGCAACTTTAATCTGAAACTTAATGTTGCCTATAACTTTGAAAGTACTTGTCCTATTCACTTCATTCTTGGTATATATCATCAGCATGAACAATGCCATCTGTGACAACAAGAATGATAACTCCAGTTTCAATATTTTTGAGTTATGCCCCTTTCAAATGCAACTTTAATCTGAAACTTAATGTTGCCTATAACTTTGAAAGTACTTGTCCTATTCACTTCACACTTGGAATAAATTATCAGCATGAACAATGCCATCTGTGACAACAAGAATGATAACTCCAGTTTCAATATTTTTTTAGTTATGCCCCTTTTAAATGCAACTTTAATCTGAAACTTAATGTTGACTTAACTTTGAAAGTACTTGTCCTATTCACTTCATACTTGGAATATATCATCAGCATGAACAATGCCATCTGTGATGACAAGAATGATAACTCTAGTTTCAATATTTTGGAGTTAAGCCCCTTTCAAATGCAACTTTAACATGAAACTTAATGTTGTCTATAACTTTGAAAGTACTTGTCCTATTCACTTCATACTTGGAATACATTATCAGCATGATCAACAACATTGGTAACAAAAAGAATCATAACTCCTGTTTGATTATATTTTGAGTTATGCCCCTTTCAAATGCAACTTTAACATGAAACTTAATGTTGACTTTAGCTTTGAAAATTCACTTGATATTCGAAATAAATCATCTTCATGAACAGCGTCATTATGAAGAACAAAAATGATAACTCCTATTTTATGAGTTGTGTCCCTTTTATACACAACTTTAACATGAAACTTAATCTTTCCTATAACTTTTAAAGTACTTGTCCTATTCACTCTTCGAATATATCATCTTCATGAACAACAACAACATCGGTTACAACAAGAATCATAACTCCTGTTTGACTTTTTTTTCAAATGCAACTTTCACATGAAACTTAATGTTGCATATAATTTGAAAGTACTTGCCCTATTCATAGAATACTTGGATTGTATCATCAACATGAAGAGAGCCTTAGACAACTACACAAATTATAACTCCTGTTTGAATATTTTATGAGTTATGTCCCTTTCAAATGCAACTTTAACATGAAACTAAGTGTTGCCTGTAAAATGGAAAGTACTTGTTCAATTCACTTAATACTTTGAAAATTCATCTGCGTGCACAAACCAATTTCTGAAGATGATAACTCGGGTTTCACCATTATTATAGTTATTCCCCTTTTAAATGTAATTTAGATGACACATGTGTTCTGTTGTGTAGTATTGAAATCAACTTAAATAAAATATTTTTATTATATATGATTAAACATAGGCCCACATTTCAACTTTTTCCATGCAGGCGACACATGTGTTCCGCGGAACACAACATTCTAGTTTGTTTTCTGGGAATTAACAGTTGTTATTAAACCAGTCAGCGTGTTTTTAAATATGGAGCAAGATCAAAACATACCTTATAATATGAAATATAATATTACTTTGTGTAAATATATTATTTCGGTACGATAGAAAGTTTTGTTAATGACCTATTTAAGTTTTGGCGCGTTCGTTTGTACATTGAATTTTATTTCCTTAATTATTAAACTAGCACATTGCATGTTCAGGGCGTTTCTTTCTAACATCATTTTTGGCCGTTGTAAAAACATTAAGCCGACGTTAGCTGTGACCATTTTGAGAAACTTGAGCTATTTTCTATTGTGTCCAGGGGCGAGGAGATCTAGACACTGGTACACTACATTTTGTGAAGGCCGATCAGTTCATCAAGATACTCGTACATTTCTTTAAAATTGTGAAAGAGCTCTTTAAATACTTACACATTCAATTGAACGAATAGTTCAAAAGGTGGGGTAGATCATTAAGGACGGTTTACGGAGTTGATCGCGTGGAATTTAGACACAACATCGCCATTAATTACTACGGTCAATGTCATTTTCTAAAACAGTATTATAAAACACATAGTGTCTCACTCATCGACTTGAAACAGACAGATAAGCTTAACTTATGAAAAGTACTTTCTTAACGGATGAAAAGTACATACTTGTTGCTACGGGAAATGCTTTAATCAGGGCATTTTATCAAGCACTTTTGATCTGTTATTTATTTTAGGAAAAGTACAAGTTGGACACGTCGCTGAAGGAAACCATATTGATTTCAGTCATAAGGTTTAATACAGGACATATGTCAATAAAGCAATATTTTTAACAGAATCGCTTATGCATATAACATTACATTTCATATACATAAATCACTTTTTTTCTAATCACGATTGTAAATGCAGTCTTAATAACAGTAGAAATGATGAATGTTAATGGATGGTTGTGCATTAACATTTTGTTTTACTTGTAACGTTTTGTTCTGATATATGATTGGAACATGTAAAATTGCCGAAGGCAATTGCATTTGGCAAATAAACAAGCTGTATTGAACACTTTAACCTCACGTTTCGAGTTCAATTGAGCCATAAGTTGGTGCATAGCCTTTTGTGAAGGGTACCCATATTGCATACTGACTGTAAATTTGGAAGGGTTACAAGCAAGACGAACATGCAATATTTTGATATCAGTCGCGTTTGGTGGCTTTCAAAGTTCCTTTTTCATTTATTAAACTATCACAGTAACGTTGTTTGTGTCGTGTAGCGGCCGTAAAAAGTCTCCCCGTTCATTTATTGTCGAGTTGCGCTCACCGGTTGCTAGGCGGCGTGCAACCCGGTGCTAGGCGGCATGAGCAGTAATATGCACTTCTGTTACCCTCTATTAACAGGCCCAATCGAATTGAGCCTGCAATTTTGATATTTGTCATGTTCGGTGGCCTCAAAGTTCATTTTTATCAATTCATATATGGAATAAATATATCACTGATTGTTTTCATCTTGGAGCGCTTTGAGTGTTGTTCTTTGTCTTGTCTCGACGATATATTTCTAAGATCTCTTATTTCCAATTTGTAACTTCTGAAAATCTGAAAATGTGCTCAATTCCAACTATTTAGAATTCTGAAAGCAACCATTTCGATTTCAACCAATTAGAATTCTTCAATCTCAGATTGTTCTCCAATCTTAGTTTCAAAAGCTTTCCATAAATCAACATAAAAGCCGTAATTGCGAGAATGAAAATATCGCGCAAATTTAGAAAATATTTTTATTGGATTTAATTCGAAAATAATTGGAAGAAATATTTTAGAATTTTGCAATGTCATTGTGACAACAAGCATCTTCACCGTGTCTTCTATATGATCAAACACGCATGCTTCAGTTAAATGAATTTCTTTGCGCTTTATGAGCTCAAACTTCTCTTGTTTGTTTGATGATTTTTTAGTCTGCAAAACGGTTACATTTCCTTTATTTACCACACATTTGACTGTAGCGCTTAGTTTAGTGATTCTGTTGCCTCTAAGAACTATCATTATGTATAATTATAATGTCGCCATCCATTCTTTCATTCCGGGGCTAAGCGGCATGAACAGTTGTTAGATTATTTTGTTTTGAAATAAACTTCTTGATTTCAATGAAGGATTAGTAACTGTTGATTTCCTAATCATAGGACAATGACCTGCAAAGGCCAGACTCTTTGTGAGTGTTGGCAACATAATATTTCTACAAAATACGGGTATATACTTATAATTAAAATTGTTGATTTTCATTTTTCTACAAATGACACTTCTAGATTTATAGGACCCGCATACCAATAACAATAACTTGTGTGCATTTTATTCATTATGTTGTATTGCAATTTCAAATATATTTCATTTCAAATGTATTTTGCAAATCTTAGAAAGTGTAAGGACCTAGTCTATATCATCTAGACGTTCTGTTTTTGATCAGTATCACACTTCTCTGATCGCCTTTGCGAAATCAGAGCGTCTAAATGATTGAGACTAGTAAGGACCTTGATTTAGTTACCAATGGTCATTCTAAAGCGGGCGATCCGGCGGGTTCTCTCCATTCTTTACTTTGTTCGTTTATACAGTCAATTTTTCTAAAATTGATCGTGTACAATCGTAAACGAGCACGTAATCTCTCGTCTTAATCCTGTTGTTGGTTTGGTAAATTGGCTGCGCTTTCTGAACGCAGCTTTGTTTTTGGTGTTAATTTCACCTGTTTTGCAACCTGACCTTTAATGCTCGTCTCCTGCTTTCTGCATGTTAAGATAACGACAACCGTCTGCAATGAGAATATGTAATTTGATACTTCTTTTAATAATGCACGTCTTCTGCAAGACGCAATAAATGTCTGCAACTAATTAAGATACCATTTGCAAATTAAAATAAAAAATGATTCCTTCTAAAATACTGATACACTTGAAATATCATATTCACTAGAATCGGAGAAAATCGAAAATTTCAGATGTCTATTGCTCAGAAAATACAATTTACAATTCTGTGAATCCGAATCAACACTATTTGCTGTCAAAGAATGCATTAAATCTGTAAAACTGGCATACATGTCAATGTTGATATGCTAAGATGTCAAGTTACGTCGCAATTACTTTGAACAGTATGAAATAATCTGTGACAGGTATTCTTTAGGATGGATCAAATTTGTTCTGTTCACTGTGTAAATATTGAGTTGCGCTTAACCCGGGGCTATGCGGCGTGGGCAGTAATATGCATTCCCATTATTGCATATGAGCAGGCTAAATCAAACATAGCCTGCAATATTTTCTTATTCGTCGTGTTCGGTGGCATTCAAAGTTCCCTTTTCATCTATTCCACGATAAAACTTACTATGCTCCTAATACTACTGCAGTCTGGTTCAGGTCTGCACATTCAGTTTATAAATATTTGCAAAATAATCCTTTAAATACTTTCTGAGTCATATTCAACTAGGATTGAATTGGAACGGGGTTTCTGGTATCCGATGATATTAAATATGCGTGTTTTTTTTTTAAATATCTTTATGTTATTATATTTTATTGTATTTGAGGGCCAAGATCTTTTAGAAATCAAAGATAATAATTAATCATACATATAGTACAATATATTTATCAGATCTTTTACAAACTGCATTTTTATTCGTTAGAAATAGCACTGCCCCAAAAACGCAATGGCACTTGAAAAAGCGTAACGCCAATTTAGTGTATTTCCTGATTTCTTTTTGCTAACACTTAAGACGCTGGCGCTATAAGGATTCAGGAAATAAACTAATTTGACGTTACGTTTTTTAAGAACAAAAACAACAACAACAGAACTAGTCAAAACTTAAGACAGTTCGTCAAGGACATAAACTTATATAATATTACTCAAGCGTACCTGTTTTTGTCCACTTTCATTTCTATTTCCTTGTTAAAGGTATTTAAATCATTGTTTACTGTCTTTTGGATCATATAACTGTCAACATTCATTGACGGTCTTCACCGTACCTACAGCTTCCTGTTCAGTGCGTTCTTTAACAAAAATACAGGGAAATACGATGCTTGTAGATTGCAAACAATCACTTGTCAACATTAATAGAGTTAATCAGTGAAAACAACAAATTACTTAAATCGTACCTTGGATTTCATTTAAGAAGATTAATGCATTTTGAAAGAAGCAAATTTAGATTTTCCCACTTTGCAATATTTACATTTTTATCATATTCAGTGGCTTTCAACGTTCTCTTTTTATATACTGTAGAAGTTCATTTTTAGTCATTTTGAGATTTCTTTTCACTATTCCTTTACAAATGAGTTTACATTTCTTAATACTTTTTTGTTCTTAATGCATGTGTGGGTTTCTTCTAACTAAGTATACTGTTACCTGACCCGAAACTCGTGGCCATATTTTTGTTGTGGTTAATGATTTTTTTTCAAAACTGAAATTACTTGAAATAAGACATTAGCATATATTAATCGCATTTGTGTTCATACATGGTTTATTTGTCATTTTTAAACGCCAATTAGTCATTCAATTTTCATCTGACGTGTTTCTTGGTTTAAATTAAGCAATATATAGACATATTGTTACATAAAACTGTTGCCCTATCACGATTATTTAACTGAATAGAACAGAACAGAACATATCATTTATTTTCCCAGAAATGTAGGTATACAACAAATAACATATAAAACATAACAAATAAAACAAATCATATTGATAGCTTAGCAACTTGATGCTCATTTTCTATAATCTCTTTCGTTGGATGAAAAAAAAATAAAGATCAATACACTTTTTTTCCAGCGACGTTACGACATAAAATTATTCTACCAAATAAACTCAAAAAGCTCCGGTTGATATTATAAGGTTACATTATTTTTTGTCTTGGAGGTACATTTGTGTTAAGCAAAAATCAAGTAAACACCATACACATGCATAATTCAAGAAAAAAAAGATCTGCACCCAACTACAAAAGATATGATTTTTTAAGGTTAAGTGAATGACTGTGTAATTTGATTTTAATGTTAGCCTATCTTGCGCGACTTTAAACACTCAGACATTCATTTCAATATAGGAAAAACGAATTGGAAAGGCTCAGATAAAATAATAACAAAAATATTGCATGCATGACTGCGCTGGTATGTTTCTGTTCAGTGATGGAAGCACAAATTACTCTTCATGCCGCGAAGACCCAGGATGAGCACAACTTAAATGGGGTTGATTCATCCTAAACGATGCTTTAGGTATTCAATCTTCCAATGCGAAAGTTTATTTACCATTGCTTAGCCGCAATGTATTAAACGAGCCAAACGGTCATTTGCGTCTTTGAGCTTAATTTTTGCATCACGATATAAAATACCTCAGTGTTAGAAAAGCCCCAAACTATTTTGCATATTGAAATTAATACGACAGTATGCACTTTTCGAGTAATCTGTATTGTTCTGGTGAATATTTAAGTTATACCACTAAATAAGAAAACAACAACAACAACAAAAACAACAACAGATGACTACTCGTCTGATAATACTGATGCTTCATTTCAGTGTGGATTTATTTCATACAATACTTATTGATGTGTGTTTATGTTGAACGGACACCCGGTGTCGCCAAATGCCGGTTTTTAAACAATATATCCAACCCACGTGCTGACAAAGACATCACTGTCGTCGATCTACGAAAGTAAACACGCACGAGAGCTATTTAAGATCTCCGTTCCAAATGTATTTTAAAAGGACACAAATATTACGGGACATTGCGGTTATGCGATAGTCCGCAAATTCTACGCCTTGATTTACACTCCTCAATTAAATTTCATTTTCACAACTTTGATTAACAGTTCGGCACCTCACGCTTGCTTTATATCTATTCAAACGGTGAAAACCGATACGTTTTTATCTTCGCATGCCATCTCGTATGTCGTGGATGGTAAATGGGACGTCTTTAACGCAGACATGTACAAAATGTGAACGGATAAAAAACGAACCCTGACATATTAGAAAAATAGCAGTGATTTCGAATCAGCGACACAATGTCTCATTGTGGTTTACGTTAAGATATATACGCATTATCTGGTGGCGCGTAGTTAACCGACATTGAAGTTTTTATATCTAAGGCTAAAACAACTAAACCAAGAAGTTCGGAAAGTAACTGAAAAGACTTTTTGACTTTGGTACACTTGCTTTTCTAAAATGGTCAAATCATTCGAAAACAGACTGATAATTAAGTGAGTAGATGCAAATTAACAGATTGACAAAATATATTAATAAAAAATAACTACAACGAAGAGGCCTGCATCAAACTTGGTCATGTGATCACAATCTTTAACAAGTCTAGTCAGTACTGTTACCAGTAAAATAACCCGTTACTATATGCAGTGATGGTGACATATATCAGTGCTATCCGATCAACCTTTTTGAGGGTTTGTCCCGGCTAGCTCAGTTGGTTGCGTCGCCGGCATTGCAGGGCTAGGCGCTGTCGCCGTGACTGTGCGGGCTCGCTCCCAGCTAGGGGCACTATCATTTTAGATAATGATTAATATACAGATGCAATTTCTAGATTTGTAGGTCCCCGCTAGCAGTTAAGAGGTAGTAACGTGTGTGAACTTATATTCAAACTGTTGTATCGCAAAATCAAACTAATTTTTGGAAATCTTGGACAGTTAAAGGGTTTTATCTCTAATGTTCTAGATAATTAAAGTTCAAAGGCTTCTCTACGTCATTTGTTGTTTGTGTGATGCATTATTCTTAAATTGATCTAACAAGAACACTCTCTCTCGTCTTAATCCTGTTATTCGCTCCGTGAAGAGGAGCGTAGCTCTGCCTAACGTTTGTTTCATTTTTTACAGCCTGACTTTTAATGATCGTGACTTGAAGATGAGTGGGTTGGAGTTATTTCACCTAGAAATCTTGTTCTTGTGTGTTGATATGAGAACCTGCTGGGGAAAGTGTGAGGTTGGTGCACCCTAGAACCTGGTTTAAACACCCAATGGCAAATTGTTTTGCCACTGACCGTTTCAAGGTGGTAACCCCTCGGGTTCTCTCTTTCGTTAATTGTTTGTAAGGTCCATTTTGAAACTGATTATTATAATACCATGCTCTCTTTTCCTCTCTACGTTTTGGCTGTGTGGGAGGCTTTGGCTGCTGGATGTGGCCATTCCTTATATGCATATTTCACTTTTTTGTTAACTATCGGCTCTGCGAAGGAACTGTGTTTTCCGAGTGTAGTTTTGCCTAACATGTTTGTTTCACTTTTATGCAACCTTACCTAATGATAGTCTCTTGTTTAGCTTTCTTTTTGCATCATACTGAAATACAAAGGCGAGGACAACTAACTGCATCGAAAACATGTAATTTGAAACATAATGCATGTCTTCTGCAAGGAAGTATTAAATGTCTAGAACTAATTAAGATGCCATTTGATAATTAAAGTAAATTGAGATTCCTTCAAAAAATACCGTAGACTTGAACCATGATATGATGGAGAGAATCGAAAATTTTATATGTATATTGATGATCAGAAAATATACTTCTATATGTTTCTTTTATCCCTGTCATCATGTTCTTGCTAGTTTGACTCCAGGTGCTCTGGTCTCGGTTAGATCATCCTTTACTCGCCCACTTGGCTTTGAAATGCATTTAGCCTCTTATGTTTTTTAATATTTGTGTACTTTTGCTTGCAACATTGTTAAGCTGATGGATGGGTTGGAGTTTTTTCACCAAAACAACTTGTACTTGTTTGTTGATATGAGAACCTGTTGGGGCAAGTGTGAGGTTGGTGCACCCTAGAACCTGGTTTAAACTCCCAGTGGCAATTTGTTTTGCAACTGACCGTTCCAATGCGGTAACCCCAAGGGTTCTCTATGTCGTTATTGTTTGTGACGTCTTATTTGGGTTGGCATACTTATAACAAAATGCTCTCTTTTCCTCTCTTCTTTTTTCGCTGCGTGGGGAGGCTGTGTTATGTGAGTGTGGCGATTCCTGATATGCACATTTCTTTTTTTTTCACAATTCTGCGAAACAAAATCTACAATAGATGCTGGCATATAGCGCATATGTAAACAAACTGTACAACTTGCACAGGTATATGTGTTTTATTGATATGCGAAGTAAATGCATACAACGATAATCCGAACTGCATGAACGAATCTTTTAAATCGTTTCCAAAATGGAACAAGCGTATTATACAATTAATTGATGAAATCAATAATGAAAGACAGAAAACCGACCAAATACATTAATAAAAGATAAATACAAATGTAGATCCAAACAACAGCTTTGACTGTTGTCAGAACTTAACATATTACCATCAAGGGAGGTAATTGAAGCTGAAAACTACACTGAAGTGAATTACGGGAAGACTTTATAAAGCCGCCACACAACACTTAACACTTGCGAAGTGATGGAATGAAATGGAACATTTCTAATGTGTTAGATGTTTTAAGAAGGTTTTGGGATTTTCCAAGCCGGTTATCCCTCGGAAACTCATTCTCGTTCATTGCAATTTTTGAAATGATCGTTTTATTAACCCACCCTTGTGTGGAGGGGTTGTGTCTTCTGGATGTAACCATATCTGATACGCATATTTCACCTTTTTTCTTCATAAACTACATTACTGCCCCTCAAAATTCTTTAAATAAGAAATGAAAGACGCATGGGTTTATAAATTATTTTCAAATCCCCTTTGCTTTCGATCAAATTTCATCGAGACTAAATTACAATTGAAAAAAAGTATTTTACCAATTTATTCACAAAATCCATCGGTTCAAATAAATTGTTACCAAGCGCTGTGGATTCTTGTTTACAGTTGATCGATTTTGTAATCTCTTTTGATTGCACAGTGGAAGTAAGGGTTTTTCAGTATTTAACAATATCTAAAAATACTTGGGGACTCGATTACTTTTTCCTGCCCATAGGATCTTGCCTATTTAACTAGGGGTTTGGTCTAAGATGGCTCATCGGGTAGATACCCGCGTTTCTTGACAGTTCTGTATTTGCTTCATATTCCCTTTGTTTACTCCATCGCTTCTTTTGCAATTTGTGCTTAGTGCGTTAACATACTTTTGAAAATAACAATGTCAGGTGTGTGCACGTGTCGATAACTTGTGAAGTTAGCGTTTGATGGTGCATCAAACACATTCCCGTCGACGCCTTATGCTTGTTATGTGTGTATTCGTTGTAGGTAATTCACTTTTAGTTACATTTTCGTATAGCAGCACAATTTGTGTAGCGATGAAATAATAATACATACAGATATTTAACACAGAGCTCTTAAACTATTTTGTAAAAAAAAACACGAAGAAACTGTTCTAGATGAAGAAAGCATACCACTTTTGAAATTCTTTGTATGTTTTTTCCTTTGGCGTATTGTTGAAGATATATATTATTATTAAGTTAATGTTATTGATGTAAAGGTCGTCCACACGAAAAGCAAATACAATTTATCGACTCAACCACATTTACAAAAACGGAAATTGTGACCTTGTTTCGATAAAAATGGTAAATTCTGTGTTACTATTGTACAATTCGTACCATTCTATAACCAAGTGTCTATTATTTTCTATTTGCATATCTAACCTCCCCAAAAGAGATTTACCCTTCAACGTATTATATTAAAAACCGTACGAGGCCTCCGGGTAAACATTGATAATAAAGTGCATTTTATGTTCACTTTGCATGGCTTTATCTTATGATAGAGATGTAGGACGCTTTGTGTCAAGTTTTAGAACATCCTTCAAAATACTATTTATATTTAGACATTTGCATTTTCTGTTGCTATAGTCACAATTTACGAGTTTATTGACTTTGACTAATATGCGTCCTTCGTACAGAGCAGAATGAATAACCAAACGTTTTTATAAATCGTCTGTCGTACAAGCATGCATACATGGTGGCAGAGAAGACGTGGTTATGCCAATAGATTAGAAGTGTTGGTTCGGACCCCGATTACAATACCTGTTTAGAATTTGTGATAGATAGTCAATTAACCCTTTACGCTATAGATACACCTTTATTGCGTGGGCGAACACTATAGATCAAGATCAGCCGGCACGTCCCTCCCATCTGATCAGGATATACACTGTTTCCTTTAAAATTTAATAGTTTTTTTTCTGAAAAAGATGCAACCAGTGTAGATTTGGATTAGAGGGCACACGTGTCGGCTGATTTGGATCTAAACGGGTTGCACACACGTTAAATACGTATAGATGTATATGGAGTAAAGGGTGACGTTAAAGACTTTATGGTCCAGGAGCATATCAACATAAAACAAATAAAACAAGTTGGCATGGTAATATAGAATAACAGTATGAATGTCTTACAAACTGAAACCATACAACACATTTTCTCGGGGAGAGACAGAAGAGGAAGTGGGGGAAACACGTCTATATTGATTTAATTCTCCTGACAGATTGCAAACACAAGTGACGAATGTTACACAACAGATGACTGTAAAAAATAAATATAATATCTTCTATAGTATTATTCAGGAGTTCACACAAGTGACTGATTACTGAGTTTGAAAATCAGTTTCAAATCTCAAGCATTTGATTGGCTGAAATGGCGACTTGCATGTGATTGGCTGAAATGGGGACTAGTTTCCATTTTAGTCCATCAAATACTTGAGATTTGAGACTGGTTTCCAGTTTTAGTTCAATGATCTTGGGCTTCAGTCTTAGATCTCAAGTTTGTCAAATCTATTCACTGTCAACCAATCAAGTTGCTAAGGTTTGAGATTAATCTCTGATTTCAGACAAGCTCTGTTTACAGTTTCCTCTTAGAGTTAAATGCAATTCCATTAAAGATATGGTGCATATATACAAGATATTACAAATCCATGATTTCTACACATATCAAATTAGTTGTTTTAGACTCTTTTATCAACACTTATTACCCATCAAAACCGCCAACCTTGCAAAAATGAAGGGATAGCTCAATGTGTTATGACATCTAATGAAAGATGTTAGACCTAAGAGGAATTTATTACTAGGATTTTCATTGTATAAAAAAGTGAATTATGCATATCAGGAATCGCCACACACAGAAAAAACATCCTCTCCACGCAGCCAAAAAAGTAGAGAGGACAAGAGAGCATGGGTTTATAAGAATATCAATTTCAAATAAGAAACCTCAAACAATTAACAAAAAAGGTGAATATTAAGGAATGGTCAGTGGCAAAACAATTTGCCACTGGCGGTTTAAACCAGGTTCACAGTCCAGAACTTATTTCAATGCATATGAACACGCCAGTCATCTGTTTAGCTGTGTGTCTTTCACTTCAGTTCTACATAGAGTATTTAAATGTTACTTACTCGTAACCTTTGATCCTGTTGATTAGTTCTACATAGAGTATTTAAATGTTCGTAACTCGTAACCTTTGATCCTGTTGATTAGTTCTACATAGAGTAAAAATGTTCGTTTCTCGTAACCTGTTCGGTGAGGTTTGTGTACCTATCTTCTACATCGTTTATAATGAACATCTGTCAGATTTATGTAAAGAAAACATTAACAAAAATTTATTTTCATCATCATTATAATCTACACCATCACCAATAAGTTCCTCTTATAATGTTTTAAGGAGATAAGCTCCCTCCATGTTTAAAAAGATAAGCTGCCTGTACACTATCATTTTTGCTTGTTGATCTATAACTTTGAAAACACAGCACATATCAACTTCATACATGGCGGTATGTTTTGCCATTGATCGTTCCAAAGCGGTAATCACTTGGATTTTCCATGTTGCTGTTTGTGACGCCGTTTTGAAAAAAAAAAAGAAATATGCCACATCCAGCAGACCAGCCTCCCCACACAGCCAAAAGGTAGAGAGGAAAATAGAGCATGGTTTTACAATATTCAGTTTCAAAATGGACGCCACAAACAATTAACAAAAGTTAGAACCCGAGGGGTTACCGCCTTGGAACGGTCAGTGGCCAAATAATTTGCCACTGGGGGTTTAAACCAGGTTCAAGGGTGCACCAACCTCACACTTGCCCCAACAGGTTCTCGTATCACAAAACAAGTACAAGTTGTCTTGGTGAAAGAACTCCAACCCACCCATCGGCTAAACAATGTTGCATGCAAAAGCACACAAACATATAAAAAATAAGAAGCTTATAGCATTGTAAAGCCAAAGGGTAGGTACTCAATGATCTTACCGAGACCAGAGCACCTGGAGTCAAACTAGCAAGAACACGATGACAGGGATAAAAAGAACGAATCGAGCTTCTATGTTCTTTTAAGAAAAGATTTCCACATGAACCTTCATAAACTCTTAAATTAATCAAATTGTAAACAACAAGTCTCTAATCCTCTCTTCGTTTAAATAGCTGTGCGAAGAGGATTGTTCCTGAGATGCCTATGACACAATTTGGTTTTTCATGTTTCTTTATAATAATTGCATGCCTCATTTTCAACATCTCCTATAAATCATCTTCAAATATTTTTAATTTTTGCCCCATTTCATTTAGAGTTTGTGAAGCTGGCCTTTATCTTAAGTTATTAAGTGATTAACATTAAACTTCAAATAAATGTCCAAAAACATGATCTGCTGGTTTCCATCAAGAAGCATAACATACCTTTTAAAAAACATTTTCGCAGTGATGCTCCCATCCCAACACCACGCCCTATTTCATTTTAAGCAAGCCCCATTAATTTCTTAAAAAATAGTTTCACATCATATTTTTCATTTCAGTGGTTTTTTCCATTTGGCCTCTATCTTAAATAATATCCATTTGACAGCTCTTGTTTGGTTTAACAAGTTATACATATTATCCAGAATTTAAATCATTTTCTTAGGGTTAAACTGAAAATAATTTTTACCCTTATTAAAAAGTGTTTATGGTAATTTACCGATAATGTGCTTCTGAAGGGGACCTGCAACGAAATAGTTTTTCACATTCTACTTTTGAAATACGAGGGGTGTACGAAAAGTAATGCAAATGCAGTTATATTGCAGAGCATATATAGAGTTTTAAATGTTTTAAATTATTCTTAGATGCAACAATCATATCTCTAAATACTCTAAAAATTTCGACCAAATATGAGTACTCGAAAGTAGCTGTGTCAGAACCTTTAAAGGGTACTAGTATATAAAAGTCACTGTGAATTTTCCGGGAATAAACCAAAAACAAGTTGCTTCGTCATCTTTTCTTATTCCTGAATTATTATTTTGTAGAAATTTTGATTTCCTATTAGAAAAAAATAATTTGTATTACTTTATTACAATTTAACTATTAAAATTATCAGTTTTAAAAAACCTGAATGACGATGTCTTACAAAGTCCAAAAGAGAAATACTATGTCGATGAAGAGTTAAAATCATATTATATAATGGAATCTCACAATTTATACATATTTAAGGTTCTATAAAATCCTCAAATTTTGACGTAAGTAAAAGAATTTTTTAGGCTTGTTAGACAAAAGGTTATGCTGACAAACATTCAAAAAACGTGTTAACAGTCATCAATATGAATACTAGAATGACTTTGGCATTACTTTATGAATAACGCTCGCACGTTAGAATTTAACTAGTTATTTTAATTTTCAATAGGATGTTATGCTTAACCATTTTTTAACGCACAATAAGGCGAATATCCATCCTAGCACAATATAAATAGTTTGCTGAACTAGAACGGGTTTAATGTTATCTATTGCAGAGAATGCAAGGTTTGTTTTCCAAATAATAAGCTTTGAGTGTAGTACTTCTTGGGCCTCAGATTTTCATCATTTTGTGCTGTATTTTGGTTTCCTTCCTTAACTCTCACGCTTTTAACTTTAACTTTCACCAATAAAAGTTGAATATTATAATAATGACAGAAATATTGCTGAAATATTTGTCGTATTTCATTTAGCAATTTTCAAAATGGGGGCAAATTATGTAAGTCGTATAGTAATTCATTTCGAAGGACACATGTAACCGTTTCAATAATTTGCGAGATACAGAAAGTGGGACATAATTATGATCGTTTTTTCTTTCATTATAGTGGTAACAAATACAGTATGTGTCTCTACATGAAAATTAACTGCATAATGTTAACTGCATATCTTTATTTATTATAGTTTATTGTCTTTATATGTTGAATTTAAAAATGTATGTTAGTTTTCTATACACGTGTATAGTAAAGGTGCAAAAACATCTCATCCTGAAAAAAACGCGAAAAGAGAATACTGTAGATAATCTCTATATTTGAACATGTCCTATTCTTTATCAAGGGGTCCGTCGGATGTTCATCCTGACAAACATTAAAAGTATATGACATATCTGATGCCTTTTAGACTGATGATTTGTCATTAATGTTTAAAAATGCATGTGGAAATGTGCAGTCTATCGACAAAACAAATATTGAGTGTTTGCATTTTTCAAAGTACCCGTCATTCCGATCAACTCTTTGTTGTAGCCATGCTGCAGAGAGATACATGTTAAAACTACCCTTCTATTTATAGATGTGGGGCTGACACTTCATTGAAGAACAATGATGGATTGGACCCAGAAGAGCTGTTACTTAAAGAGAAGCCCGAAGGATGGGAAGAGAACTTGCACTGGTACCGGAAACTCAAACCAGGTATAAATAAATATGTTTACTACGGAATTGTGGTCTTTTACTACTGAATTGTGGTCTTTACTGCTCAGCTGTTCCAAAGGTCTAGCAAAAGAATAATGTTAAAGGTTTAACCTGACAAATTTCATTTCCCTCCATGAATGAAGTCATAAGGATTGTTAATTATCTTGGTACCAACATGTGTTCACTTACATTGACAAAATATGTGCTGAAGTAAATTGCCGTTTATATCGGTTCAAGGTCAATATCTAGGTCAAATCGGTCGAATGTTGTGTCTGCTCCATATCTGAGCGCCCCTTGAACAGATTTTCACAAATGTTTATGTAAATGACATGATTGACCAGAACCCTTAAAATGTCTAACACAATGTGTTGATGAGAACAATGAGCCATTTACGTTCGTATTCAATGTCACTCTAAAGTATAAATGGCAGATCAGTCAAACCTGGTTTCGTCTCCCTATCTTATCAACCCATTACATAAGATAAATGACAGTTTATGCTTTTCATATAAAATGTCAAGATATTTACGGCCACCGAGGGCTTTAGTTCAAAGTTTAAATAATTGAAAAAAGTACTTTTCATGTCCTGTCAATTTCTCTTTGGTCGCAATGACCATGGATGGCCCATGGGTGGGGACAAAGATCGGGAATCTACCGATACCACAGCACTAGGACTTGTGATAGGAAGACAATAATGAAACAATAAAAGCCGGATAGCAGACATTATTCAGGACAAACGAATGTTGTGGGAGTTAATCTTGTAAGAAATTCTTGAAACAGGGACTCGATCCTTTTTTATTCCTTACATCTTGAACTCTCTGAATTTTTTTTCGTGCAATGGCCAAATATAAGCCCTCGAGTATCTGTCCACGTTACTCGACAATGCCTTTTATTACTTTGAGTTCGTTTACATGCTGTTTTACCCACACTGTCGATGTGTGGTTCGGTTGGAGTTAATTCACCGAGGCAGTGGATTTTGTTCTTCCAAGAACCCTGCGGTGCAGTTGTGAGATATATGCACCATGGAACCTGAATGAAACAATAGGCAATGTGTTTTTTTATAACTTGTTTACTTGTGTATTTTATTTTGTGTTTGCTTCATTATGTCTACATTTTAACATTTCTTGTACATAAATATTTACGTTGTGCAAAGACATGTTGTTAACTGTTTCTGCAGTAGAATTGAAATTCGAAACTTACTGTTTAATTATTTATCTGTAAGTCAAAAAGTTGAGATGGATAATCAGATTAGTCTTTAATGAATGTTGTGCTAAGACATAAATACGCCAAGTGTATTCCCAGTATGCAAATCCCGGAAGCAAGAGGCTGGATTATAAGCAATTAAGCATCGCCTGCAATGTTCAAACCTCACAAGATAGTGATAAGACTACTTATTGGAAATTGAAACAAAACGCCTGATATACCAAGGGACGATGTGTTTCTGGATCTGGGCCTGTGTATATTTGGGATTTCCCTACTTTCCTAGATAGACCAGTTTATTGATAATGTTGTTGTTTTAAAGGCATAAATAACCATTATGGAAGTACCTATTGGCAAAATTTGTAGAACAATTCCTTTGTAAAAGTAATATTATCGGACTTGTCATTAATTTTATAAGACATCTTTCAGATTTATCTCTTGCAAATTAAGTAAAAAGTCTAACCTTACTTTATCACTTCTTGGTCAGGATTGTGGTGTGCTCTGAAATGCGAGAATCCAGACCGGAAGTTGGTAGAATCGTTGCTAAAGAACTGGTGCCGTATGACGACGGTGAAGAACGGCAAAGTGGTCAGCATGAAGTCTCTTGTTCAAAATGACATACACAAAGTAGACCTGCTACAACTACTTGAGAAATACGAAAATACAAACGAACTAGCGCTGGCAACAACAGCCGGAATGGGATTTATTGTAAGAATGTGGATAAAACAAGGTAATGATACATGCAAAGGATCTTTATACTATTTCGACCATCAGTAACAAAGTTATGCTACTACTAATATAACTGCTACTGCTACTAATCATGCCTTTTACTACTGCGACTATATATACTACCAGTATTAATACTTTATTTATGTTGTAACTCATTTTGCATCGTAGAGGCCCCCACCAAGAAGACAAATAGGTAATGTTTTATGTATAAGTAAACACGAATAAAACCTGGATAAAGAAAAACATACTAATTATTTTTGCAGTACACGTTTATGTTATGCAGGATTTACTTCAAAGCTAAAACCGTTTCCACAGTTAATGACACATGACAATACATATTATTAAATAAAATTATTATACTTTTATCAATGTCATTAACAATTTTGCTACTTGACATCTGAACTCAAAGTAAATCGTGTAATAATTTCGTCATTTTGTCATTTACTAAAAATTACTATCCCTAGATTAAAATCTGGTCAAACTATGAAACCAGGCCTAAGACTCTATCTTTAGAATTCCGTTTCCGTTTATTATAACTAGTCATTACAATTGAATGTATGGTAACTCACATCAAAGTGTGTTGACTGACTCAGTCTACACAGTTGCTATATCGATCCAGATCAAACGGCACTGTTTATTTATGTGGAAAATGGCGTTTCCATGTTGTTCATTAAATAATCCATTTTGGGGGTTCAGAATAAAAAGGCAATAAATCATAAAACATCTTCGTTCAGGGATTTGAAAGCAAAATTCTTGATTCTTAAGATCAAGTTTGTATCAATTTCCATTACATGTATGTACTGAACCAAACTATTACCCTGGGCTAGAGGCGTGGTCAGTGCATTCCGTTAACGCACATGAACAGGCTCAATAAAACCGAGCCTCAAATATGTGACGCGCCTTTGTGACTGATGCGACCCATGTAGCCCTTTATCAGTATGCGCATGCGGTCTACACTCTCTTTTCGGTCCGCGTGTCCGCAGTTAGTGTCATATAGGTCCACACTCGTCGAAAAGTGCGTAGGCGACATTTTGTCACGGTTGGTCACATATGTTCATATGTATCATATTCGGTGTTTTTCAAAGTTCCCTTTTCATGTTTTGCATCTCAACACCTGCCATAGTGGCTTTCTTTCATTTTTAATAAAGATAGTTGTTAAATACCAAGTACAGACATAGAAAACAACAAAGAACTATAAAGCATTTTAATTTGAGGTGAACATTTTTGCATGACAGCTAAAGTCTTAACCTGATACTAGCATTTCAGTGTTTGCTTTGTTTTGAAAAGAAAAAAAAAGGTATTTTCTTCGATAATTTATAATAAATTGTGAAAAATTGAGCGTAGGCAATTCTTTTTGTGCAGTGTTACGTTAGGATTTTTTTTGGTTCAGTATAATATAGGTCTTAGAAGGTGCCGTTGAAAACTTTCTGTTAATGTGGTATCATATATTTCGCAGTGGTTTATTTTGTCCTGTATTTCACACTATGGAACTTGCGCGGAATCAAGCCTCAGCGAACTAAAAACATGTTCTAGCTTATCGTGTGCATGGTCGGAGGCAAGATTTGCAGAATATGTGTTTGTTTGGGGCAGTCTTAGGGTAATTACATGATAATCTCCAACTTGCCGACCAATTTTCCATTGATAATTAAAGATTGATGTTCGAGTAACCCCATTGAATACTGCGAATTTATGTTAACATGAAAACATCATTTTCACCTCTGCTCGAAATTCTATTCACGCGAAAATCAATGACACAACGGTATGTTTTTCTGATAAGATGATTACTTAGAACCAGACTGTGTATTGTATGGAAGTGATTCCACTTTAGATCAAACATTGTTAACCTTTGCCTTCATATATATGTCTTTATGGCATGGGCGAACAGTGTAGATCCAGATCAGCCGGCACATCCATGCCGTCTATTCAGGATCTGCAGTGTTCGCTTTTTGATTTGTTAGGCTACTGACTTAAAGCGAAAACTACTGACCAGAAAGGATGTGCCGGCTGATCAGGGTCTACACTGGTCGCACTTGCGATAAAATGTGTATATATGAAGTAAATCTTTAAATACACTAGAATAATTAAATCCCATTATTATATTATGATTTGGATTTGTTACAAAAATACAGCAAGTTGTAGATTTTGTAAAACATTTGGAAACAAAGCTTCATTGAGCGCATTACTTGATATAAAGTTAATATATTAACTTTACTATTTTGTGACAAATATACGTCTCACTTGCATCAGGGAATTTCTTTTTTATCTATTTTTTAATGAAATAAAGGTTAAATGCGTTTTTTATTTCGTTTGGCATTTTACTTAATATTTATTTTAGTGTTTTTCTCATTGACGCAGACGAAGGGACAGTATTGTATTACGGGCATACAATAGGATGCTTCCCAGTGTCTGGTTTTCGGATCTCGAGTATTTTCATAAAATTTTAATAAGATATTACAAACAATTTTCCCTTTTTAAAATGCGGAAGGTTTATGAAATGTTTCGTCACAACGTTCTGAAGTGCTTACTTTTTTCAATGTTTGGAATGTTTAATCCTAGCTGGGTTTAGAAAAGCATACACAACTTCTTTTGAACTTGGAAATTTATGTTAAGCTGTATAAAATTAATGGAATACATTAAGCGCTTAGGGGGTAAAAGAAAAGTACAAAATGTTTTCCCTTCCTACGCAGGGAGACAAATTATGTTATTAATATGTTCAAGAAAAATAATAATAATAATAATAATAATAATAATAATAATAATGATATTAATAATAATAATATAATTCATCATCATCATCTTCTTCTTCTTCTTCTTCAAAAATCATCCTCACTATAATGTCAGCACCAGAAGAGCAGCCTTAAATATTTAATATCGTCACCATCGTCATCATCGGCAGCATCCTTCATTCATAAACAATTATGACAGATATGCAAGATCGACATTCCCTAGGTTTTATCATTTATACGCATTGAGACGTTGCATAAAGAACTTGCTGTTTGATATTCAAATACCTCTTTAAACTGCAATTTCTCATTTATCATTGCAATCAACCAAAACAGTTAAAATAAGACATTTTATTTGAAAAATGGGCGTTTTCTTAATATTTATCGTGACAAAAAGACAAGAATATTCATCAAGACATTCTTGTGGAATAATTCCAGGGAAAGTACAGTTTTAATGCATAAAATTAGTTAAAATTATTTGGAAGTGTGCCCGAATATTTGCAAAAAAGAGTAAAAAATTAAATAAAAGTTTTACAAAGATCACTGAAGGAAGAGTTTACGAAGTTTTAGAAATAAAATAGACGCATTGTGATGTTATTATTGCGTGTCATAGTGTTTGTCTTTAAAGCCAGTTGAAAGATATTATATGTTTTACATATACTTAAGGACTTTGAAAACGCACCCTTGGGATAAGTGTATATAAACATAGAAGACGCCTTTTATATCAAACATATTATATAGCTGTGTAAAGTACAACTCATTGCCGTCATTTTGATACCAAAATATTTAAAATTGGTTCATTGATTATAAAAATATCGCGTGTTCAAGACAGTAAACCTGAAATCAAAAGTAACACTTTAGCCAATACAAGCGTTCGTTTTCAATGATATGCCTTTAATTGTAATGCAATACAAGGCGTGAAGTGTTACTTTTGATTTTAGGGTTACTGTCTTTAACTCGCAATATCTTTTGTATAAATAGACCAATCTTAAATATTTTACTATCAAATTGACGGCAATGAATTGTACTTTACAAAGGTATGTGAAACATTTCATTTCAAAGGCCTTTTCCAAGTTAAAATACACTTATCCCAAGGGTGCGTTTTCAAAGTCCTTAAGTATATTTGAATCGTTCCTTTATATATTTATGCTTAATCTATTCTGAGCCTTAGTTCCAAAGCGATAACATCAGTCTTTAATTATCTTAATATATTTATGCTGAGCCATGAAACAGTTAATCCTCATTCATTGATTCGTATGCTAAACTTATGTAAGGAGTCTTCTAAACCTGCTCTTAAACTATATCAGCCGGTTTGAAATTAAATCACGTTCTTATGTTAACTTGCTATCAGATTCTGTATATTATTTGACACATAGCGTATTCTTCGCCTTAGAAAGCACACTTTTCATAAATGTGTCTGTATCTCGCCACCAATATGTTAAGAATAGGCCTTAAATTGGTTAAAACATATTTTTATTCTCAGAATATATCCTTTGTAAAGAATATGCATAGCATCAAAACATAAATTTACTTGATGTAACTTTTAGGCAGCTGTTATTTGTTGACAGTTGATTTAGCTAGAAGAAAAACAACAACAAAACGTATATCATATTTATTTTGTTTCTATATTGTGCTAGATTGATGTTAATTGTCACTTTACAGGCATAATCAGCAATATGGATGTAAACACAAAGGACTGTTGTTACCAGTTTCACTGGCAGGACACCCCGGTGTCACCGCGGCCCGTCCTCGCCGCATCCTGGGAATCAAACAACTACGAGGCAGTCGATGTGATCATGGAACTCAACCCTGACACACGTATGCTGTGGACTCCGGACCACGAATCGAAAAATCCACCCAAGCCCATTTTCTTTCAGGTAGGTATCGCTTGTAGCCAATTTCATTCGGTAAAATCATATTTTTAATCAGATACTCGTACTTTCGAGGGAGGGGGGGGGGGGCGGGGGGGGGGGGGGGGGGCAAAGAGAGAGGCTTTTACAGTACTAGAAACTGCGATGACAGTTTAACTTTATTAACAGTCATTGTGGGGACAGGCCAAATGGTAGGGAGATACAGTATATCACAAAAAATGATTAAATGTATTAACAGCTTAAGAGTACTGAAATTTGAACTGACCCCGTATTTTAGTGTGTGAAATCGAGAGGGGCGTCACCAGATTGCGAGAGTCAACATCGTTAAAACCTCATTGTATTGAACTTAACGTCATGTTCTATTTATCTCTTTTAGGTTTTGTGTGGCCTTGGTGCTCCGTATGATGAAAAAATTGTTCAACGTGTGTTAAGAGGAAGTGATCTCACTGCACGTGATAGCACGGGCCAGACAATATTACACGTTGCCGTGGCAACAAATCAATCGGAAGTTATAGTGAAACAATTATTAAACAGCGGTGCTGATATCGCGGCACGAGACTGTCAAGGAAAAACTGCACGTGATTTGGCAGAAAAATTAAATCGTCCATTGTTTGTGAGGCTAATTGATGAGTTTGTCATTAAACTTGTGAAAGACAAAAAATTTGAACAAGTGGAAAAACTCATATTGCACAACTATGATCATTTACTGGATATAAGTGAGGGCAATAAAACATTGACGGAAATTGCTAAAAAATCAAGCACACGGAATATTTTTGAAATTGTGAAACTTACTGCCCCAATTCAGGTAAAGTCTTACATGCGTTGTGAATATTGTCCGGCTGTTTACTTGATGCTTTCTCTTTGGTAACATTTTTTTTTTCATTTTAAACATTAATTAGATCTGGGTTGATTTTAGTAAAACTCATAATTTTCAAATTATTTTATTACATGTATTATAAACGGTTCTTGTTTAAAAGTGATCTAGATAATATGTCTTATTTACACTTGGCGGATTTCAAAGTTTGGTCAATGCAAATACTTATGATTGCAAATCGCTTTCATATTTTGACCGATTATATATTTAACATATTTAACTTCCATATCAATTAGAAAATTTGAAGTAGAAAAAAACGCCTTTTAATGCCAACTTGATCCCTTTTTTATGGAATCAAAACAAGGAGGTTGTTTACGCATGCGTCATCTGTTGTAAAAAAATACATCCTTAGATTTTCAGCACATTAATAAAACCGAATGTCCCTTGTTTTAAATTGCCCATGAGGGAAATAAAAATCACCATATGTTACCAAACTGCAATTAATCAAACCAGGATCAGGTATGCTCATCGTCACCTTAGTGCAAAAGCGGTATAACCCTTCCTATTTGCATGGTACTCATACCGTTTTTGCACTAAGGTGAAGTCATCAGAGCATGTCTGGGTGGATCAGGTCCGATAACTCGGGGAAACATAAATTTCATAAGCAGTTAAATAAGAGCGCGTTAATCTTATTGTGTATTAGAGATGTAACGTGATTGTACTTCCAACACGAGCCAAGTTCAATGAGGTAGAAAACAAATTGTTGAAAAGGCATTTTCAGAAACATATCCTCTCCATGCAGCCAACAAAAAGTTGCACGAATGAGTACACGTTCATAACAATAAGCATACAAAATGAATTGATTGGGTATCCCTTATATACTGTCAGTCGCAAAATTACTTTGCCACTTGAGAGGGGTGAAAAGGGTTCTAAGATGCAACAACCACACATATTTCGCTTTAGATCAAATTTCGCTAAAATTAAATAATTACATATTGCCCTAGTGAACTAGTTCCTCCTTGTAAGTTTAAAAATAGTCTATCGATTTTTGTCTCATGGTTGATTCAGGCTTACGTCCGTCGAGTGTTCCAAGCTGTAGACGATGGGGCTCTGGACAATTTGAAGAAGTTACTCAACTGTAAGCGTTATGGAGAGGTTCGAGACAGGTGCGGCCGGACCGTCCTGCACAGAGCCATTCTCAAGCGCCGTGAACAAATGACTACATATCTGTTGGAAGAATTTCCCAACCTAATCAACGCACGGGACAGTGTAAGTATCAAGCCGCGTCTTGTGTAAGTATCAAGCCGCGTCTTGTGTAAGTATCATAAGTCGCGTCTTGTGTAAGTATCATAAGCCGCGTCTTGTGGAAATGTGTTTTCCCCAATATTTTTGAAAATAATATTTTTTTAATCAACCTAGACCTAACCAAACTTTTCTATTTCTTGTCAATAAAAGTGATTGTTTCAAGTTTTGACAATAATTTATTTTCTAGTCATAAGCAATGGTGTCGATACAACTTCAGACCTCATTTTAAGAATAACCAAAGACCTATATATACATGTATATATCTAGGTCTTTGGAATAACGTCAACATTCCCAAAGCAACGTTTATTCAAGCTAGAAACTCAAAAAATGTTTATCACAGTGAATGTAAAAACATTCATTTTATTTGCAGCTGGATCGTACACCCTTGCACTACGCACAGATTTTTATGGAGAACACAGACAACCTTAATTTGATGACAAAACTTGGTGCTGATGCCAAATTATGGGACGCCGTAAGTTCACAATTTGAGAATATTGTGGAATGTAAAACTAGTTTATTCATATTTGATTTGTTATCATTAAGATGTTAACTTTTATTTTTATTAAAATGCCTTTTCTCTTTCTTGTTGTAGGTTCTAGATTTTATTCAGATTTTAAATTGAGCCGCGCCTTGCAAAAATGGGTCCTGGTGATATTGTTAGAATTTTCAGTTTTTGCTATTCTTAGAAAGAGCACAAAGCTGTATTATATTTGCTAGTAAACGGTATACAATTTTGTTATTAATTTTGAATATATTGAATATTTATTCATGTGGAATGCATATGCATGCTAATCAATGTTGTCTGTTGAACTTTTAATGAAAATTTTCAAAATAAAATCGATCTAGCGCGGCACAGCTGCGCTGTAACGGTACATAACAGCATCGCAGCATGAAGAAAATCGGCAATGTTTATGCGCTGTTCTTCAACGCATAAACATTACTTTCTCATGTGGCAAAAAGGCACACTTTCGCCGCATAAAAACAATGAAAACACATACTCATACACTAGTGGCTGATAAGTTTTATCAAGATTGGACTTACCATTAACGTGGTCGCCCTGTTTATGCGTTGAAAATCACCACATAAACAAAAAATACATGTTTATGCGACGATGCTGCTATGCAGCGTTGCACTGCGCAACCGTTTTAATTTGTAAATGTTCATTTATGTACACTAACCGTCTAAGTGGTTAAAATAACATTTAATATATCAAATGACTTTTAAGATGAATTACTCAGTGAGTAGAAAAAGAAAAACAATCGAAACAATTTGAAAAATATACTGCAATTTCTTTGGACAAAATAGATTTCAACCACTTTCAAAGTTTGTTTTTAACTATGTATATTTTTCATATATAGAATGGTATGACTGCAAACGACTACAAAAAAGACGTGTGTGGTAATCAAAAGTTTCAGAAGCTGCAGAAAGAAATTAAAGATTTTGACCTGAATGTGTATCTTTCTGAAACGGACTTCGAAACAACATTTAAAAGTGCAATTGCGGTAAGAATAGTGTGATATTCATTAATGAGCCAATTGTTGGTTTCACAAATGTACGATATCATGTAATCATAATGCATTGAGTAAAACAACATAATGTGGTTACCCATCGTGATAATAAATATATAAGAAGTGTCTAAAATTAGCGCCATACACTTTATCTACTGTCTATTACATTAATTGTAATATACAGTCAAACCTGTGTTAAAGACAACCTGTAAACAAAGACCACCTGTAAATAAAAATTACAAATTATTTGACCTTCTGACTGACTTTAAAAACTAATTTACTTGTGAAAAAATAAAGTCTTCTCATAGTTATCTGTCGACATTCTAATAGTCATCAATACAGAAAATTTACTCGACACCAACATGTATGAATGTTATAGGAAACTCTATAAGAAAAGTGAATTATGTTTAGCAAGAAGAGCCACAGTTAGAAAACACATGCCCAAGGTTATAAAACCAAGCATGGAAACCAGTCTCAAATTTCAAGCATCTGATTGGCTGAAATGGCGACTGGTCGCCATTTCAGCCAATCAGATGCTTGCGATTTGAGACTGGTTTCCAATCTCAGCTTTATAACCTTCAGCCACAATCTTCTCACACAGTCACAAGGTAGATAGGAAACTAGAGCATGAGTTTGTAATATGAACAATGGCACAATAATCTACAAAAAGTTAAGACCTCGGGGTTACCGATTTGGAACGGTCAGTGGAAAACCCTTTGTCACTGTAGGTTTAAACCAGGTACTAGGGTGCACCAACCTCACACTTGCCTCAACAGGTTCTCATAACAACAAACAAGTACAAGTTGTCTTGGTGAATTTAATCCTACCGACCCATCAATTTGACAATGTGGCATGCAAATAGCACACACATATTCAAAACATAAGAAGCTAATGGTCTCGCAAAGCAAATGGTAGGTACATAGTGACCTTATTGGGACCAGAGCACATGGAGTTAAATCAACAATATAATGACTGTACTTGTCGAGGACAAAAATGGTTAATTTGGCTATTTATGCATTTTAATTTAAGCACCAATCCCAGAACACGTTCTTGATACTTGACATATCAAGGTGCTACCAAATTAACAACGAAGAAAATCAAACACATAGTCCTTGTTGTTTTCTCCTATCACATATTGTTACTTTTTTTACCAATATTAAACGACCGATATTGAAATGGGGGAAAGTAAACAGATTTTCTTAATAAATAATATCAAGTCATAGTAGTAATTCTTACAGGATAGCTAAACCCTTACTTTACCATTGTGCTATTGATTTTAGAACGGCGATCTGGAAACAGTAAAATCTCTGGTGACGGGCCTCAAGAGCTTTGGTGATGTGTCGCGGTACAGCAGTACTCTGTTCGATTGTCTGGACAACAGGGCTGTCGATATAGCCAAATTTCTGATTGTAAACGGATTCCAAACGGACGTGTACAAACAAGTAGGCATTTTACCATAATTTACTTAATTTTATAAGAATTAACTGAACTTGACATAATTATGTTTTATCTTTTGGACAGTATAACCGTATTTTATGATATAGATCAGAAATATAGATCTACTTTCAAAAAACTTGACGAATCACTTGACTGAATTTCACATATTTCAGAAGTTAAACAACAAATGTTTTTTGTCTTTCGGAAAGCTTTTAGGATTTCCATGACCCATTTAAAGTTTTATTTCAAATTTGTTGGAAATCAAGTTTGTTTGCTAATTGAAGATTTTCATGAACCGTCCTTTGTTATGAATTTTGTTATATATTTATAACCGTCAAGTGTGTTTACTAAAGAAACATACCTACCATATTAAGTTTCCTGTTGAGATACTAACTAATCAAAAAATAATTATTTTCTATATAAATGAGCCATCTTTGAATATCTGGTCTTTTATTACAGTACAACAAGTGCGACCCGAATGACCCAATGTGTGCTATGATGGAATGTGGTCACACAATGACGTCACTCAAAGAGCGCGCGCAAGAACTCAAACTGGAGGACATATCTCGAATGATCGACGCTGCTTCAAATGGAAAAGTAACTGCATTTCATTTTTAAATTTCAGATTTTTTATTTTGAGTAAGCTAGGAACAGTAAACTTTGACAACCAAAGCATCATGTCCGACTTGCTCATAATTATAAACTTGTGTTTGAACCGGATAGGGGCCTCAAAAACAACTTGTGTTTGAACCATTACTTGGCGGTGGATATACCAATATAAAATCGGCACTAAACCGTAAAAAATGAGAGACATAATTTCAAATACATTTTTCTTCAATTAAATAAAAGAAATAACATTTTAACAGTTTTAGACCCCATATGTTAGGTTATATGTTCAAGTCGAGTATAGTCAAGTGTACAACTGAGCGGTTGCTAAGTTACCATAATTGTTGCTAAGTTACCAGAATGGTTGCTAAATGACCAGAATGATTGATTAGAACCCAGAATGGTTGCTAAATTACCAGAATATTTGCTAAATTATCAGAATAGTTGCTAAGTTACCATAATGGTTGCTAAGTTACCAGAAGTTTTTACCACTTTAAATAGTTGTTTACTTGTTTCAATAAATATATTATTTCAATTCTAAGTATAAGTACAACCGTTTTATTTACAATATTAGATCTATTTAGCAAATCTGCATTTAGTTTCTATTTCACCACTGTAATGGACACATACTAATACAATTCCATATTCACAACAAATGCTCATTCTTAACATGCATTATATACGTTTAAGGTATTATCCATTATATTCGCCCTGCAAACATATACGAGTTGGGGTCATGACGTTCTATTTAGACATCACGTGATCTCGTAGCAGTTACAGTACTGTTTGACAAATACATTCATAACATGGGGAATACAAAATTATGAGATAAAATTATATATAAGAAAATGTATATTACATGAACTGGAGTCACTCAACTCGTACATGATTGCCTGAGCGGTAACATTTAATTTAATAACAAGCACCTTGAAACTAAATACCAATTGCAAGACGTGATAAAGGTAATGCAGATGTAAACTGAGAATGACAGCGGAAGTCATGTGACATAATTCCTTTGAAAAATAATATGGGTTCTGTCTCCTGGAAATAAATAACTTCCAATCCTTTAAGACGGTTAGGAACTTTGAGAGGATAGGCATCTTTCTACTAGTATTGAAATTATGATGTTTTTGCATTTTAAGGATTGCAAAATATATTGCATGTCACATGACTCTCTGCACACAGTTATAACGGAAATAACCTTAAAATTATATATTAAGTTATGCGATCTAACCATTCACCGACCAAAACAATACTGACAAGACACTGTCTCACGATCACTAATGCTTACCCTTTTGAAAATCATTGCATTTTCAACAATTAATATTTAAACCTGTCTTATGAATCCTTCTTGATATACGACAATTTTACCTCAAAGTTTGGATAAAGTGTCATTCGTAAATAAAATGGACAACCTTTAATTCAAGGGTTATCGACTGTGATCGGACTGTTGGATTCTGTAAATCGTGGATTATACTTTGGGTTTTGTCTTATGGAATATACTTTTTAACCTGACATTCAATCATTTTACATATTCACATGAAGAAAATTATTTATATTAATTTAACATTATTCTTTGTGATAAAGATTTAAACGTTATACCAAAGGAATAAGATTTATATGTTATGCTAAAGGATAAAGATTTATACGTAACGCTAAAATATAAAGATTTATTCCTTATGCTAAAAGATAAAGATTTTTACGTTATGATAAAAGATAAAGATTTATACGTTATGCAAAAGGATAAAGAGTTATATAAGTTATGCTAAAGGATAAAGATTTATACTTATGCAAAAGATAAAGTTTATATATTACGCTCAAGGATAAAGATTTGTTTTATCTGTTTCGTGAACATATATAATTACTCTATATTGCCTGGATTAACGATATTTAGACAAGATATTCATGTTAAGATTCCTTATTGCAGACACAAATTACGCGCCTTTAAAGAGGTATATATACCATGAGCTAATTTTATATCATGTTTGTAAAAAATAAAACAGTGGTGCAAGGTTTCGATAATGCATGTCGCCTTTTGTATGCATAAAATGGATTGAAATTTACCAAATGTTTGTCATGTAACTTTGTTGTAGTACCGCTGTCAGATACTGTTAAGGGGGCGCAGACATGCTCCATGGGTGGGGAAATGCACAAACTTTGAATAAGTTTTTTTTAAGAAATGCGACGTGTTTCAAACTAAAACTTAGACAATATTTTTAGAAACTCTATTCTTAATAATATGTTGCATTTATTGAAAATATCCCAAGTCTCAAAAGAAAACACTTGAATTTTACAGGAAAAGCATTTTGCATCCAGATCATGTCATCAAAAGTAAGAGTATTGTGAATGGGTACAAATACTTTTACCTGTAAAATTCACATGTGTTTATCTTTTGAGTTGTGTGCTATTTCCGATATTATTTTATATGTAACACAATTTTCAGTATAGTGTTTTTATTGATATAGTCTAATTTTTATTTTGGAAAAAAAGCTTCTATATTATGAAAAACTCCTTAAACGTTAGAGCCTTCAGCCACTTGATGTGTATGTTTGCGCTCTTTAAAATATCATTGCAAGTGGGATTATTTTTTTACACGAGGGAAAATTAAAACACTCAACCTCAGTTTTAGGGATCAAACATATTTAATGACATTTTACCAGTAGGTGATGTCTTCCTTGCTAGAGAAATGACAAAAATAATCTTTTTCGGCCTAACTTCCGAACTCCGAATCATTGAAGCCAGGCTTTCTACCAAGCGGTCCTACAACATTTCTCCAGTATGTTTTGAAAAGCTGTCAGTAGCTAACAACGCTTTCTAACAGTTAGTTATCGTCGCTTTTCAGCTATTTAACCATTGTGTTTCTATTCGCTATTTTGTTACACGAATGTGTATAAAACTAACTTCACTAACAGTCTGTTGTCCTAATGCCTCTATGTTTAGCTCTCGGTTGTCGCAAAATAACACATTTCAGCTTCCAATATTAACTGAACTGAAGACGTCATGAGTATAGTTGTCTAGAGTCATCTATGTTCAAGGTTATAAAACTGAGCATGGAAACCAGTCTCAAATCTTAAGCATCTGATTGGCTGAAATAGCGACGAGTCGCCATTTCAGCCAATCAGATGCTTGAGATTTGAGACTGGTTTCCAATCTCAGCTTTATAACCTTCAGCCCTACTTGTTTCTCCGTGATCTGAATAGAGGGACACTGTCTTGAAAGTTACCGCAGACAATAAAAACGTTCAGTCTTGTGGTCGGCTTCGTGAAAACATTACGACTATTTGTGACGGTGTGAAGTTATAAAACTCTCGAATGCTTGCATATATTATAATAATAATAAAAGCAAGTCAATTATCGTTGAAATCCCTGGCGAGCAAACCTGTGATATTCGAATGAAGTACATGATATAATTCTTGCAAACATTTTCATGTATATTGACGCTGTTCGTCAATCTCTATGCAGAGTTTTCGCTCCTTAACTCGCTTCTAGAGAATATAAGGAACGACAACTCTGTGTGGAGATTGGCTGTTCATTTATTGAGAGCTACACGAACCATACTTAAGGCACTTGAACGTTTTTACTACTGCGGTATTTGTCACAAATATGTTTTCTTAATGTAAACGATGTATTTCTTGTATTTGTAATTTTTTCTGGCTTATACTTCAGTGAAAGGATATGTTGGCTGCACTGTTACCTTTTCGATTACTAGCATGGTGTTCATGTATAAACTTTCGGCAGTACTGTACAAGAGTATAGCTTTAAATTGATCAAAATACGTCAAGAAACCTTTGAACCGGGATAATGCAAAATCGTTTTCATTATATTAATTCGGTGATAGTTACTAGAATACACTCTTCTTTCCTAAGTCACCTAAATTTAAAAATATCGTTTTGTCATTTTTTATTCACAGGCGGTTTCTTCGAAAGTTAGATTAGATTAAGTATCCGATAATCCGCTAAAAACCAAAATAATAGAAAATACAAAATAACAAGTAATATGACAATTTATCCTTTTTAAAAACACTAGAATCATGTATAACAATTAACATTATTAACCAGCTTAATTTGTTTTTCAGTTAAAGCTACAAAAACCGGATGAAGTGACCCTCCCTGGTTACGGTATCGCTTAAGGACCGGGACACATAATGTGATTTCATCTTTACCAGTATTGTAATGATCGTCTGTACCAATGTGCTATTTCTTCGGATATCTCATTCCTGCAGCCTTCCTTGTAACTACTGCTACCAAAAAGAACAACAGCTGTGGCAGAGCTTAATTGAAATTAGCTCTGGATCTACACTGTTCGCAGATGGGATGAATCCAGTATGTATGGAGTAAAGGGTTAAGTGGTTTAGTTGGTTGGACCTCAAAGAGAGAAGTAGGGTAATCACAATTATGTCAACGAATAGTGAAATTCTAAAATATTCTAAATTTATTCATATTGTTTTCTTTTTTAGAATACATAGTGCTCGTTTTATCGAAATATTCATTACAGTTAAAAATACTAATGCTAAGTGTGCTTCAAACATTAAAAATGTTGAACAGTTAGGATTTTGGCAAATTTCTGACATGTTTTCCGATTGTTCATGTTTGGGTTTGATTTTGACTTTTTAGCAATATATTTTAGTAATGCTGTATTTAATGTCAAACTTTTTGGCTAAGAAATGTTTGAAAATGTGAAATTCAAGAATACTGTTGCAAATTACTCGCAGTTTTTGGCAATTTTGAATGAATGTATATAACTATTTTAAAAGTATTGATGTTGAGAATATCTAAGATGTAACCATTTTATCATCATGAAGATATTGAAATTTGTAATACATACCAATATTGAAAACGATATTTATTTAATGCCAATATTGGACTTTGGTGATCGTTTACTGCGAGTAAATACTAATTGTAGTTTACATTGAGCGAGCCCTTCACTATGACGTATTTAATACCACAATATATTATCGCTGAAGCATGTGTCCAATATCATAAAACATAAATTGGTGACCCGTTTAAAATCTCAAGCATCTGATTGGCTGAAATGGAGACTTGTCTTTATTTCCGCCAATTAGATACTCGAGATTTGAGACTGGTCTACAAACGGTTTTATGATCTTAGGGCCTGAAGTTTTTGCTGCACTAGAATTTCTGGGACTTTGGAAGGCACTCAACGATTGGTACCTAATTTATGTTTTAAGTGCTTATTTTATTGATCAATATTTGTCGGGTTTTTTTTTTCATTATTGATAAAATCTACAACTAAAACTGGTCATAGCTTACATTGTTTTAAATAACAATGAGTTGTTAAAGCAATTGTAACATGTTGATTTAATTAGAGTTGCTTGCTTAAAACATGATTAACAATTAGTTTTGATAATTGTATGGTTTTGAATGATCAATGATTTAAACGCTATTTTTTCTGGAAATGTTTGTAATAAACGGTTATTTATGGCTATAAACTGATCAGAACTTGGAGCTATCTTCTATTAACGCAAAGCTTACTCCATACCATTTATGTCCTTAATAAACATACTTACAAATTTCGAAAAAATAATTTAGTCTATATATTAAAAATCAAGTACATGTATTAAGATGTCTATGTTAGTAACATACGTTGTTGAAACTTACAGAAACAGAAATACGAAACTTGTTTTTTTTGTATAACCTTTTGTTTCTCAGTTGTGAGGTTATATTCTGAGCTTGTTTGTCATGTTATGTACTTAAATAATTTGGACTTCTCAACAAGTGTGATTTTTACATGCGCGAGCGGTTATTCGGAATGGACAATAAAGTACATTTTGAATATAAACAGGTTTTATAAAACCGAGCCTGCAATATTTTCTTCTATGTCGTCATTGATGACCTTCCTTAAGCTCATTTCTCATCGATTTTGCATTTAACTGGTTATATAAGGCTGTCATATAAATCTAAAAATATGTGCTTATGAATACCGTGTATTCAATTTTGCACTAGAAACGTGTTTAATCGTGTACTATTACGGGAAAAACAACAATTGTTCTTTAACCCAAGTATTTACTTTCTTTGATCATATTTTTTCTCAGAAGTGTAATTCTTAAAGAATAGATGAAATAAAAAATAGTAATTCTGAAAGAAAAGATGAAATAAAAAAAAAGTACTTGAGTAGTGCAAATCGCTTAAGTGCTCACTTTAAAGATGTTATTGTCTGTTGTATGGAAACGTATTTTGATTTATCAAGTGTTTTAAATAGAGTGAATAGTGACATATCCGTGATGTTGTCATGTGTCTTAGAATACTTCAGCGGACCAGTTTACAGCATATATTTTGCAAGAGTATTTTGCTTGGTCTACAAGTTTGCGATGTGACTGTAATCACTGTGGATACACGAATTCAATACAGCGTGCCTGTCATTATATATTAATGAAAAGATGAAATGGGTGTTCCGGTTTTAGTTCTTAATTCGTTTTTTTTTAAATCAAAATTATTTTCCGCACCTAAATGCTGCTCTACCATTTGCATTTGTCTCAATCTTTAAAATTTTAACACCGGAAAGAAAACCGAGGTCATAAATTCGCGTTGAACCATTTGTATAATAGTTGCCTGTTTCCTGTGCCCAAGGTTATAAAACTGAGCATGGAAACCAGTCTCAAAACTCAAGGATCTGATGGGCTGAAATGGCGCAATTTCAGCCAATCAGATGCTTGAGATTTGAGACTGGTTTCCAAACTCAGTTTTATAACCTTCAACCATGGTTATATTTCGCCAGAGTTTGATTTTTCTGCCATTGCCACAGAGGAAATAAACCCGCTGGGAGTAAAACCACAGCAGCCTGAATTTCCAACAGAAAATCCAGATACCTCACATTGACACCCTTGTGTCTTTTATTTGATTAGAGTGGAAAATGTCATATATGTTTGTGGGTATCTGGATATTTTCTGATCGAAATTTAGATTCATCTGGTATAATGATGCCACGATAGGGCACGATTATTGCTATCAAAAGTTTTTTAGTTGGCGATTCTGCAGTAAAATTAATATAATATTTGAGTGTAAGGTACATGTCAAAATTGTGCAATAGAGCAAAAAAAAAACGTTAAACAAAGTATGACAACATAAACATAAATCTAAACCATGACATAATCATTGCACAAGATATTAGGTTTTCTTAAATGTGTGACAGACGAAACGCCTGGTCGTGAAAGGTTTCAAATACTATAAACGAAAATCTGAAGTTTCCCAAGCAAATTATGAATTTTATAGCATCTGTTTCCAGTTAGATGCAGTAAACAACATCTTATGAAGTATAAATAGAATTAAATGAATACTTTAGTTTGTCCACGTGAAAACAAACATATTTGAAGAATGCGCGTTTGTACATGAACATGAATAAAACCGGAGAAAAAAAATACTATATTAATCTCGCAATTCAAAATAAAGCCAATTTAATCATAAATAAGAAGCCTGCTGAATCATTGAAGCAGAATACAAGGCGTTTTCCAAGTGTAAAACACCTTTATCAATCAATGAAATTGCAGTTAATGTGCATAGTTGGATTTATCATACAAATATCTCCATGGAAACGACAGAAAACTTCAGACGAGTGAATGCGCTATGTTTTGTCACTAAGAACATTCCAATTTATTTTAATTGAATAAGTTTGAGTATGTGTTCCCAGAGAGGTGTTCCCACTGTTCAACAATAAGGCATTTTGGTGTACACTGTAGTGAAATTATTATTGTAGTTTGCCATCTAAGGGTTGCAAATCCTTATTCTGTTTTGATTTTAATGTTGTTTATGCTGAATGTTTACCATAAGTTTTACTTGAGTTTTGAGTTTCGTTGTTAAATGTTAATTTGTTATAATATTTCATTACATTTTATGGCCCAGTGTTAAACATTATGGTCTTATGCTTATTATTATGGTCTAATGTTAATTATTGTGTCAAGCTTGTCCAGACAGGAAAAAAAACGTTAACTCAGCACTGCCTCGTTGTTATTTACCATTGTTTTAAAAAGCATTTCGCGTGAAGCCAATATCTCATAAGGAATGACAGAACGTTCTGATTAGTGCATAAGATCATAAAACTGAGATTGGAAACCAGTCTCAAATCTCAAGCATCTGTCTGGTTAAAATGGCTAAAGTCTCCTTTCAGGCAATCAGGGCTGAAGGTTATAAAACTGAGATTGGAAACCAGTCTCAAATCTCAAGCATCTGATCGGCTGAAATGGCCACTGGTTGCCATTTCAGCCGATCAGATGCTTGATAATTGAGACTGGTTTCCATGCTCAGTTTTATAGCCATGGGCACTGATTCTTGAGATTTAAAGCTGGTCTACAATTTTAATTTTATGATCTGGGGCTTAGGTGTAGTGTTGAGTTTCTGCGGCAAAATGCTCTGTTAAGTAAAGCAGGGTTTTCTATTGTATTGTGAACTGAACAGGGAAGCTGTTCTCATTTAGAGAAGTATTGAGCACGGTGAACAATTTTAGCTTTCTGTTTAATATGCATTTTATGATAATGTGATTATGCAATTTACAATAGCCGACATAGCTTACTGACCTTACATGTCGGACTAATTGTTAAACTGGGAATTACCGTGTAGAATCCGCGCATTATACAGATCTTTGTCAAGTTGAGTGAGATAAACATTCAGTTACATCGAAAGCAGTAAACTTAGGAATCACTATATTCCGTCTATGGCCTGATTCTTTAAAAGTAATACTCGTATTTGACGTACCTTGAAAACAAAACTCAAGCTTACAGCTATGCGAAAAGTGTAGACCCGGATTATCCTACGCATACGCACAGTCTGATTAAGGTCTACACTATTCGCTATTCAGTCAGAGATGTATTCTTATATTCATGAAGAAAACAGTTAAGATCCTTATTCAGACTGTGTTATTTCGCAATTTGATCTGAGTCTACACCTACTCCAAAGTAGTTTCGCCCCGCTTTTTATGATGCGCCACATATTGTAAATGTGTATGAATTATACAATATTTGACATGCTGTTATTATTGTATGTTCTGTAGTAGAAATAAAATAAATGATGCCAGTTTATCTTACTTTTCTTTAGCGATTATCCAACATAATTGATCTGTTTTTGTCGCCTGCGATCGTAAGTAGACGGTAGACACACAGGGATCCTGTTGTTTGGCGGCTTCGGTGGCGGCGGCGTCCGGTAGTCCTCCATATTTAACATGAAACTTAATATTGCATTAACTTTAAGAATACTTGTCCTTTTCATTTAATACTTGGAAAATGTCGTCTACATAAACAAAGCCATCTGTGACAAGAACGATAACTCTTATTTCAAAATTTTTGAGTTTATGCGCCTTTCAAATGCAACTTAATATGAAACTTAATGTCGCCTATCACTTTGAAAGTACTTGTCCCATTCACTTTGTTTTTGGAATGTATCATCTGCTTGAGCGAAGCCAACTGTTACAACAAGAACAATAATAACGGGTTCACTGTATTTGGAGTTGCGATCCATTTAAATGCAACTTTAATATGAAAATTAATAATGCCAATAACTTTGAAAGTATTTGTCCTTCTTACATAGTACTTGGAATAAATCATTTGTCGAACAAAGCAATCTGTTACAACAAGAATAGTAACGCCTGTTTAAATTTTTCTAGAAATGCCTCCTCCAGCTGCATTTTTACTGAAACTTAGTGTTGCCAATAACTTTGAAAGTTGTTCTATCCACCCAATAATTGTAATTTATCATATGCAGGAACAAATCAAGTTGCGATAACAAGAAAGATAACTCCAGTTTGACTATTTTGAGTTCAACCCCTTTTATGGTTTCTTTACGCATTTTAGACATACACAAACTGTGAAGAACACAACATGTGAACCAAGAAATATCAAGACATTCTTAAACGTACAAAACACAGTATAGCTGTTTCGGAAACACCTTTCAACCGTAGATAATCTATTTATATTACGAAGTCTCTTAGATATAGTCAATTCTAACAAGAAAATTTGCTCTGCTGTTTTGTCGACTTCAAACAATGTTTCGATTCAATATGGAGGGATGGGCTCTGGACAAGAATAAAAAAGAAAATATTAATGGAGAATGCTTTAGGTTTATTTACAATATGTATCAGAATATTATGTCAAAAGTACAAACAAACGAGGGAAGTTCAGCCTTTTTCGATTGTCTAAATGGGGTGCGTAAAGGTAAAAATCTTTCACCTTTTTTATTCAGTATTTACTTAAATGATCTTGAAAACTTCTTACAAGGTAAAAATGTCAAGGGTACAGATACGCATTTGGCTTTAGAAGACGCCCATATGTATTTAAAATTATTAATATTATTATACGCTGATGACACTGTTATATTTAGTGAAAACGAACATGACATGCAAAATGCACTGAAATACTTTAAGGAGTATTGCGATAAGTGGAGATTAACTGTCAATGTAGATAAAACTAAAATTGTTATATTTCGTAAAGGCAGACATAGACGTCATACAATATTCAATTAAGGAAATTAAAACATCGAAATTTTAAATTAGTCTAAATACTTAGGTATCTTTTTTACAAGAACTGGGTAATTCATAAAACAAAACAAAAATACTTAGCGGAACAAGCGAATAAAGCGCTCTTTTCACTTTTAAGAAAAATTAACTGTCGTTACCTTTTGATATACAAATTGATCTCTTCGAAAAAAAACTATCGAGGTATACTGCTTCACGGTAAGGAAATTTGGGGATTTGGAAACTTCGATATTATCGAACGTGTTCAATTGAAATTTTACAAATATATATTTGGCATACATGATATACATACATGATATATGGAGAGAGTGGCGTAATGCCTCTAAGTATAAATATAAAACACAGAGTTATAATCTTCTGGATTAAACTTATCGACCGCACTCACGAAATCACTGACACATTATCTCAGGTTGTTTATGACTTTATTTTTCAATTTTATTTAAGTAATAAAGTGAAATCATTGTGGATGGATACCAACAAAAATGTAATTAGGTATTGCGAAAAGGTGTTTGAAACCACTGGCAAAAATTTATTTTGGTCTATAAAAAATTCGAATGACGTGTTAAAAAAGCTTAAATCAAATAATTTTCAGGCGTTCTGTTTGTCTACTTATGATTTCTCAACTCTGTATACTTCTCTCCCTCATAATGTAATAAAGGACAAGCTAACCAGTCTCATTGAAAAAACGTTTGCTAGTGAAATTAAAACCTGTATAGCTTTTTATGAACATAGGGCATTCTTTACAGGTGGTTCTTATGATTATTATACTTTATAGACCGGTCAAGACCTCATAGAGGCATTCACATGTTTATTAGATAATTTTTTGTGAGATTTGGAACCTCTATTTATAAACAAAAAGGCATTCCAATGGGTACTAATTGTGCTGATCCCTTGTTGCTGATCTGTTGGTATACTGTTATGAAAGAGATTTTATGTTATCTCTTTCTACGGAACATCAAGATGACATTATTACAACCTTTAACAACACCTCGAGGTACCTTGATGATTTGTTGAATATAGATAATAACCATTTTCCATCTCTGGTTAATAAAATTTACCCTCGTGAACTACAACTTAATAAAGCAAACACTTCGGACAAGCAAGCAAACTTTCCTGATCGTAATCTTTCTATTGAAAATGGATACGTTACTACGAAAATATATAATAAAAGAGACGATTTTAATTTTAAAGTAGTAAATTTTCCATTTAGACGGCGATGTTCCTCGTGCAACAAATTGTTCGCTTTTCTAGAGCTTGCAATGATGTTAATGATTTCAGTGAACGTAATCTTTGCATATCAGAAAACTATTAAAACAATATTATCGGTATCATAAATTAAGGAAAACCTTTTGCAAGTTTTATCGCCGATACCCAGATTTAATTCAAAAGTGCAAGTGCAGTTTAAAATCACTACTGCAACAAGGTATTTCACAACCAGTTTTTTATGAGGATTTAATTTATAAACTTACGAAAATAAAAGGCAATATTAATTTTCCCCGGTTATTCGTAAAAACCATCGGTAAATTCAAAAAAGAAAGGTTACCAACATGATATTCTACAGCGCTATGCAGGCCTTGTGATTAACCCATCTACAGTTGATCACTATGCTTACCTCTTAGGTTGCACGAACATGGTAGGGGTTTGAGGGTTTATGAAGGCTTATGGGGAAATCTTTTCTTTAAAGAACATAAAAGCTCGATTTGTTTCTTTTATCCCTGTCATTGTGTGCTTGCTAATTTGACTCCAGGGCCTCTGGTCTCGGTAAGATCATCGATTACTCGCCCATTTGGCTTTGCAATGCTATTAGCTTCTTATGTTTTATATGTATATGCTTTTGTATGCAACATTGTTGAGATGATGGGTGAGTTGGGGTCATTTCACCAACTTGTACATATTTGGTAATATGAGAACCTGTTGGGGCAATTGTGAGGTTAGTGCACCCTAGAACCTGGTTTAAACCCCCAGTGGCAAATTGTTTTGCCACTGACTGTTCCAAGGCGGTAACCCCTCGTGTTCTCACTTTCGTTAATTGTTTGTGGCGACCATTTTGAAACTTATTATTGTAATACCATGCTCTCCTTTCCTCTCTACTTTTTGGCTGTGTGGGGAGGCTGTGTCATTCGAATGTGGCCATTCCTGATATGCATATTTCACTTTTTTTATTACTCCGGCATTTGGTATAGTCAACGTATTGAAAACGCTAAATGGTTAAGTAAAGCTCATTTCAAAAATTAAAAGATATTTATATACAGAACTGGATGTCAGAAGTATACACTACTTCAAATACCATTTTTTATAAATGATACAAAAGTGAATTAAAAAAAGTACATATATAAATATCCTGCCTAAATATCAATGTAAAATTTTAATACAGGCGCACCTATAAATATATAGGCGCACCTATATATGAAGATGGTCATGGCGTCGTTACATACGTCCTTGTACCTATTCCTATCGAGACAATTCACGATATAAGAAGAAGTCTCATCTGCATTATGAGAAGAGGGGCACAAAACGGATAATTCGAGACACGCCGAACAAACGTTTGAAGCGTATTTGTGGCACAACCACACCTAAAATTCTTCGCAGAACAACCACACCTAAAAAGAGTGTCAAAAGGAAAAGCGCAACATTATAAACACATCTAAGGAGTGCCAAAATAAGGCTGCAGTTACTGTTCTCACCCCAAACAGATAATAATTTGAGCTATTTATAAACAGTTAACTATAAGTCGCATATTTCTTTACAAAACAAGTTATTTACACTACAATATATATTTATAGGTGCGCCTATTTTTTGGGGGGTAAACTACTAGTACCATAGTACTATATTACTACTAAAAAGTAATAATGTAATAAACACATATCAAGAGGTATAATAATATACAACTGTATGTGGTAGGTAATTTTGCATAACAAATACGCAAGACGTTCGTATTTGGGTAACAAATTGGCTTTTGTTTTGATTATAAATACATTTGTTATCTGCGCCTTAGATGACGGCTTCTTTAGACGTTAATAGCATAATTAGACGCCCAACGCAAACGGCGAACACACACGTTACTGACGATTTTCTGTTTGATTTACCAATTAAAACGACCGTACTGATCTCATTTTGTTCTGACTGCAATGTGATTATCAGTTTTACACCTGTTAGGATTTGTTCCGTGTTTTACGGAAACAATGCAATTTAATCAGAAACAAGAAAACTATAACATAGATGTGTTAATGGAGACGACATTTTTAGGAAGTTTGATGTTGGGTGTAAGAGTTCATGCAGGTGATGGATTGTTTTGTAAACAAAGAAAGAATTAAGTGATAATGTATTGTTGTCTTTTATTGGCGAAGGGTATATTGAACGTTGAAGGATGTGCGCGTGCATTAGTTGTACTGGAACGCGTTTTACACAAGGAAGGAAGAAGTTTGAAATGAAATATACCGGAAATGGTATGGCCTGGGGTTTATGTTGAAATTTGTTTACTGAAAATTTACAAGTTCGCAGTAAATGTAGTGAATGATTTGAAAACAAACGAATTGAACAGTTTTCCTTTTTAATATAATGATAACTAGCTGGAAAAAAGTGGAAGAGACGGTTGCTATAGTAGCATGCATTAAAATGAAGAATTGCCAGAACTACATATATTGATATGTATTCATTTTATGATACAAAGTGATTTCTCACATTTTAAGGATTTACTACACTCCTCCTTGCACCTTTATTGATAAAAAAGAAAAGTATCAAAATTTCAATAACGGCAAAAATGCCTTTCAATGAAACTTTGCATAAATGAATGTTAATTTTGTTTAGTTTGATAATTTTCTTTTTAATCGATGGTCGAACAAGGAGGAGTGTAGTGGATCGTTAAGAGCACTCAAAATTTCGTAAATGTAACTGATTTTTCATTATTGTCATTGTAGATTTTCATAAGTAGATACTCTACTGAGAGCTATGTAAGCCATTCCTCCTTGGATTATATTTTCCTAATATCAACAGCTGCTGAAGATAATGTTAGACCTAGTACTCTGTGGACAGTTACACCAAAATTTAATTTTCATGAAGGGGTTGCCAGGAAGTTGGAAATTATCATAGCACTAACCACATTACAATGAATTTGCTCTAGATAAACTCAACAGTACCTTTCAAAATTCTCCTACCACGTACATGGTAATTTTTTGTGCTACTTTCAGGATGAAAATCTATACTAACTATCTATATTCAGACACAGCATCTTGATCCCGTAAACTAGGGGTGGGGGGTGGGGGGGGGGGGGCTTTAGTCACACTGCAGTAACCCCTCAAACCAAATTATCCGGAACAACAGAAAAAGACCTACAAAAAAGGTTATACAATCAGAAACAAAAACCCACTAGAACCTTCAATTTCAAAAACAGAAACATTTGTAAACAAACAACCATTATATATAGGTCACATTCACGCGCCAAAAATCAAGCCACGTGATCGCCAATACATGTATTTGTAAACAAAACACAATCTTTTATATTCCGCCAAGAATAACTATCTGAACAATGTCTCTTACTACAAGTACACTCTTTCTATAACTGCTTACAACAATGAACTTTCAATTCGCATATATTTTGAATTAAAGAAAACACCAACTCATCGATCTCATCTATATATAGCTTGAGCTGGTACTTAACGTTAACAGCCTTTATATGAAGCCGGGCTACATGGTACTCAACATGCGCTGAAAACGTCTATTTGAAGCCGGGCCCATTATTCTTTTGGGTCGGAATAGATTCAGATTCAGATTCAGATTCATAAAGTTTATTAAGTAACGTAAACACTTATGTGTTTCTTGTTACATGATAAATTACACATACAGAGACAGTTTATGATGATCACATGACATGATAGATAAAACATACAAAGACAGAATACAATGATCACATGGCATGATAGATAATACATACTTAGACAGAATGCAATGATCACTGACAGGTATGAGTTATAACTACAAAGAAATCAAAGCTATAGAATTGTAACTCCATTGCTCCAACTTAGACTATCATCGTTAGTTTAGCAATGAGGATGGACTAAGAAACATGACATATGTGTTGTATAAATGTCATACTTGGACAAATATATTACTTAAAAATCGGCATAAGAATGAAACTCATTTACGATATCTGATTAACAATATTCTGACGGCGTAAAAATGATTCTGTAACAAATTTGCATAGTTTAAGTTGTACTGAATATTTTGTGTCTGTCATAAGTTCAACGAATTTCATCACAGAAGGGTTAACATAGTATTTTCTTTTTAAATAAGTTCTACGTAAATCAGCGTATACATTACAGATACAAACGAAATGGAATTCATCCTCTATATCACCGTTATTACATAATGCACAATATCGTTCTTTGTGCGCTATTCTATTGTTACCATAACGCCCGGTTTCGATGCGCAGCTGATGAGAAGACAATCTTAGTTTAGTAAGAGAAATTCGGTATTTTTTAGACATTTTATCAAGATACAGCGGGTATTCGAAGGATGTTTTGAAAAGATTGTACGTACACAAAACTGGGCTGTTGTTGAGCGAATTGTACCAAAATTGTTTAAATTGGTCAATAAGACGTTCTTTGAAAACTAAATGAAACGAATTTAAATCAACACTGTTAGGATTTATCCACACATATGAAAAACCGTTTGCGTCCAGCAGGTTTTTTACATTACTAGCCCAATTTGTTTTTCCGTTAATACAAGTTGTTATTAGACTATTATACAACGAACTTACAATAATATTATCACTACTTAGAATTTTACACCAGTATTTTACAATTCGTGAATGTCTTATAATATACAAAGGATATCTACAAAGTTCACCATAAACTGACATACCCGATGTAGACTGTTTTACGTGCAATAACGTTTTACAGAATTTTAAATGAACTCTTTCGATTTCCTTACTTTTTCCGAAACCCCACACTTCGCAGCCATAGCTAAGAACAGATGAGACAAACGCATCAAACAGTTGGCAAATAGTGCTTATTTTTAGTGGCTTGTTTTATTAATATTGGCCAGTAATATACATTTAGTGCTTTCAAACCTTTACCGGCTAATGTTGTCTGATTAAATACAAAACTACCAGTATAATTAAAAACTGTACCTAGATAATTGAAATTGTCAACAACTTCTTAATTAATACCATTGTATGTCCATTTTTCATCATTTTTTACTGGACCTCGTTTTCTAAATACAACTATTTTGCTTTTATTAGGATTAACTTCAAGTCCCCAACCTTTACAATATGAATCCAACAAATTTAAACTGTTATGCAAGTCCTCTGGAGAGTGTCCCATAATGACCATATCATCTGCAAATAACATAAGTATGAAAGTTATATCTTCCAAAGTAATACCGGAATTAACATTATCCATTAAATATAATTCTAGATCTTCTAAAAACAAGGAAAACAATATCGGGGACATTACCTCCCCTTGTTTCAAGCCTATCGAACATTCGAAAAAATCAGAAAACGAAGTACAATTTTTAATACGCGTTCTAACCTTGGAATACATGTCGCGTAGAATAGATGTATGTTGTAAAGGTCATCAAGTAATAGTTAAATAGTACTAATAATTTATGACCCATAATTCGTCCAGAAAAAGATACCATTTTAACTAATCAAGATTAAATTACACTACTGAATGTCTTATTTAAATTTTCAATAAAGATATTGTAAAAAGTAAAATATTTAGGGCTTACCACACTCCTCCCAACCACGTTCATCGATAAAAAGAAAATTATCAAAATCTCAATAACGGCAAAATGCCGTTCAATTAAACTTTGCACAAATGTATGTTATTAATGTATTTTTATTTTTCATATGGTAAGACACGTTAGAACAGTAAAGAAAAATAGCGAGATCTAAAAATTCCCTCAATTTCTATTTACGTAAATTCACAAAAACTACACAAACATCATTTTAAATCTCCACATAAGTAATATGATACTGACAACAATTTATTGTGTCCTCGTGACTTACATAATTATGTAAACTTTACGAGATATTAGTAAAAGTGTGTTTGACCTTCAATTTCCTGGTCGCTTCCTGGTCGCGTAAACGGATGACAATCACTGATTCCTCTTTTAGTAGTTGAAAGTTTTTTACAAAGTAAACAACATTTTCTTGTTAGTGTCATTGCACTCACGTGAGAATTTAAAATTATGTTTTGAATTATGTTTTATTTCGCTTAGTTTTTGTCAATTTATGTAAATAGAATTTTAAGGAATTTTTAGGTCTAGCTTTTTTTCTTTACTTTTTTAACGTGTCTTACTATATGCAAATTAAAGATATATTAGTAACATTCATTTGTGCAAAGTTTCATTGAACGGCATTTTGCCATTTTTGAGATAATCGTGATAATTTCTTTTTATCGATGAATGTGGTTGGGAGGAGTGTGGTAAGCCCTTTAAAGTGGATACTTTCTATTTTTTTGTTCTGCATAGATTTTGTGGACAATTAATGCATGTGCAAAATTTATACGGTAGCAAAACATTAAAGTTGCTTAGAAAAATGCAAAGGAAAATAAAGATGCCCTTTGGTTGTTGTAATGCACCTATAAAGTAAAAAAACATCTAAAAAACATTCGGTAAGTAGATGAGCAAGGAGCATAAACCGCTTTACACAATATGGGACTATAGGATAAAGCAGTATGCAAAATATCAGGCTGCTGCATGTTATAGTTGCTTAGAAAGCTGCGACGGAAATTTTGTTACGGACGGAAGAACGGACTGAAGAACACACGGACGGACGAGG
>JAZAYU010000301.1:0-80998 GCA_038501625.1 Corbicula japonica
TAAAATCACTTTTGCAACACGGTATTTCACAGCCAGTTTTTTTTATGAAGATTTAATTTATAGATTTAAAAAAATAAAAGGCAATGTTAATTTCTCCCGGTTATTCGTAAAAACCATCTGTAAATTCAAAAATAAAGGTTACAAGCATGATATTTTGAAGCGCTATGCAGGCCTGGTGATAAACCCATCTACAGTTGATCATTATGCTTACCTCTTTGGTTACACGACGGTGGCAGGGGTTTAAGAGTTTATGAAGGTTTATAGGGAAATCTTTTTTTAAAAAGAACCTAGAAGCTCGATTTGTTTCTTTTTCCCTATCATCGTGTTCTTGCTGATTTGACTACAGATACTCTGGTCTCGGTAAGATCATTGAGTACCCTCCCCTTTGGCTTTTCAATTCCATTAGCGTCTTTTGTTTTATATGTTTGTGTGCTTTGCATGCACCATTGTTAAGCTGATGGGTGGGTTGGAGTTATTTCACTAAGACAACTTGTGCTTGTTTGTGAAATAAGAAAACTTGCTGGGGCAAGTGAGAGGTTGGTGCACGCTAGAACCTCGTTTAAACCCCCCAGTGGCAAATTGTTTTTCCACTGACCGTTCCAAGGCAGGAACCTCAAGGGTTCTCTTTTTCGTTCATTGTTTGTGGTGTCCTATCGAAAATTGATATTCTTATCAACACATGCTCTCTATCCCTCTCTTCTTTTTCGCTGCGTGGCGAGGCTGTGTTTTCTGAGTGTGGTGATTTCTGATATGCATATAAGACTTCTTTCAACTTCTAATGTCATTACAAATTAAACACAATGCTAAAATATTTGTAAAACCTCGTTCGCTACTTTCGTTTTCGTCTTCTTTTAAATCTCTTTAAATGTGTACGAATTGTGATTTAAAAAACAACGCCAAAACCTTTATGTGCATATACAACATTATTAAATTTTAAAAGTTTAATAATTAAGTGTTATATAAATACCTTTGTTTTAATAAACCTGGGTAATTATAGACGGTTAAACTTTAAAATGAGGACTTATTTTACGGAGTCATATGAACAGTTAAGATTGCGAGAAAAAGATAGCAGATTATGGGTTAACTCGATGTAGGCAGGATAGCGATAACCTGTTTATATATTCCGCTGTTATATTTGAGGCGCGTCAAGGGAAAATGTATCTTCGGACAGGTGACGTCAGTTCTTGAAATGACGTCATAACGTTGAGCAGACGACGTTACGTTTTATGCTGAATAAAACTTTTGAATGTTTGAATCTGTTATGCAGTTCCAGGTTAAAAATAGCAGTATGCCTTTCTTAAAATGAGAAACACTATCTCAAATGTGTAATGAAATAATAATTTTTTAAGATAAATGTAAGTGCTTTCCAAATAAAGGAACAACCTAAATGTCAAAATAATATTACAGAAGACACCAAGTTCTACTATAGCATAGGCTATATTGTTGTGTCTGCATATTTCATTAATACAGTGTAGGTTCACGCTAAATAACGTTGATGATATAAAATCAAATAGTGACAATATTTCTAAACTCCTGGTTTTATTATATTAGTACCTTTGGTCGTTATAAGTAAATATACATTATATTGTACTTTTATTTGTTCATAATACTATACAATGAGAGTAAAAATAAAAGTATACAACTTGTCAAACTCTCTGGAACTTTCTGCAAACAGCAAGGACTCATAATCATTTCAAAAAAGTAACTTGCACTAAGTTTAAAACTTTCAAGACACAAGACGAGTTTGGCGCTACCTTTCGCTTAAAATGAGACAGATTTGTTAAGTTAGTTCAGTTCCGATTCGCACCGATCACTCGATCTGTGTCGATCATGTTTAAGCTTAGACTTTTTGACGTGAATTCTTTTATTTAAGACGTAAGATTTTTGATGGAATTTGGAAAACTTGAAAAATGATAACTTAGTTTGTTTACTTTTATTTTATCCATGGATAATGAATAATATTCACAGATCTATTTGAACTATTTTATTTCAAATTGTTTCGGCCATCGGCCTTCTTCAGTTAATATTTCCACAACAAGTTTACATTTTCTTATTATCATAACACACATACAGGAAGTAAAGAGTAATGTTTGTATGACGTCAGTGACGTCGCAATTGACGTCTGACATCGCGCCAGTCCCCCACAGGCATGTTGGTGGCAAATTTCTGTTAAGCATCTTCTAATCAACTGATATTGATATATACAAAACGAAATATATGATTAAAGGAAAATATCAATAAGTAAATTACATTTTAAATAAAATGAATAATAATAACAAAATATGATTATCACTATCATTGTTTCAGCATTCCAAGTCATTGTACTCATCAATAATGAAAAAAGATGTTAATTATCATGTTGTTGTTGGTAATTGATGATCCAATCGTGATGATGATGATGATGATGATGATGATGATGATGATGAGGAGGAGGAGGAGGATTATGATGATGATGATGATGATGATGATGACAGTGACGATGATGGTTTTGGTGGTGATAATTATAATGATGATGATGGTGGTGGTGGTGATGTTGATAATGACGATGGTGTGGTGATGATGATGGTGATGATGATGATTGATGATGATGATGATGATGATGATGATGATGATGATGATGATGATGATGATGATGATGATGATGATGATGATGATGATGATGATGTTGATGATGATGATGATGATGATGATGATGATGATGATGATGATGATGATGATGATGATGATGATGATGATGATGATGATGATGATGATAGTGAGATGACAAGTAAGTTGGGATGAACATACAATATTAATGAATAATTTTGTTGAATAAGTTTAAATGTTACATGTAGTACGTTTTATTCCACAATATGTTCATATCAGTCTTTGTGTTAATGCCATCTGGTGTTTCTGTTTCTTACTGTTTTATCCAGGACACCTCTCGTGGTTTCTTATAGAATTTTGATTTGTCCCGTATTATATCTAAAACGACTACCCCTATACTGTCTCCCGAGTGACCCTTTTGGTTAAAATGGTATTGGACCGCTTTTTCCCTTTTCAGTCTGATATCTGCCTTATGCTCCTTATACCTTTCGGCCACCGATCTTCCTTTCTCGCGTCTTGATTGAAAAAAAAAATAAATTTACAGAAAGATGTATTTTAAACGATAATAAAACATGTTTTAATGAACAATGGACTGTGTTTGAAAAACTAAATCCACTATACTATCAAGAGTATGTTGAAAGGCTGTAGGTGCACAACCCTTCCCGTAGCGTGTCCCATTTAACTGAACACGGTTTATACACCTCCATGCATGCCGAATCATAAATAAATGCTTGACTATGTAATTGTTTTAAGTAGTTTTTATCAAAAAGAATGCACCTTTGTGTAAACCTTTATTTGATTTTAATATCATACCTGTCCAGTGTTTAAAGTATTCCGAACATAATCTATTTTAGTGTAATGCAAGTAACCGAGAACTAACGACTTGCAGAAAAAAAGAGTAGATTTTGGGTCTACAAAACTGATTTAGAAACTATCCTGAACAAACACAAAACATGCATTATTAAATTGGTTAAAACTTTAATAATATAAATATTCGCTTGGTTGTTGTTGTAAATATCCAAGTCACTTACACCAAATGTGTTTATATAAAATTTAAGCTAGTTTTAATAAGAAACATTGTAGTATATTGTATCTAATTTATGTCGCATGCATTTAAAACGGCCGCACCTAAAGTATATCGAGTTTATCATCCTTAATTTGAAATTTTCTTTAAAAAATCCCTACATGATTATTTAAATTGCTATCAATAAAGCGTTTGAAAAAGTACTTTTATGACATTTTATTAGTATTTCATTAATGTCCTACTGACAAGTTAATCAGAAGTGTTTTGCAATATGTTGTTATAATAACACATTAAAATTCAGAATATATTCGATGTAAAAATAAGTGTTGCACGTTATAGCAACACCGTTTTTTTCTACTACCGTCCAGTTCTCGTCTGTTCAACTAAAGATAACTAGGATCAAAATGTAACTAGGTACATCATTAACTCTTGTTAATGACCAGCTGATAAAGTCTAAAGCGAGTTGTAGCTCTCTCATGACTGATCGGGCAATAAAGTCAGCTACATTACCCTCACTGATGTTGGCATCCAAAAATGCTTGGAAAGATTTGATGCACATATCCTCTTACATTTTAGGAAAAAAGGTGAAACATGCATATCTGGAATCGCCACATTCAGAAAAAACAGCCTCCCCACACAGCCAAGAAGAAGAGTGGGAGAGAGCTTGGTTCTTTAAATGATCCGTTTCAAAAAAGACACCACGAACAATTAACAAAAATGAGAACCCGGGGGGTAACCGCCTTGGAACGGTCAGTGGCAAATCAAATTTCCACTGGGGGTTTAAACCAGGTTCTAGGGTGCACCAACCTCACACTTGTCCCAACAGGTTCTCATATCACAAAACTAGTACAATTTGTCTTGGTGAAACAACTCCAACCCACCCATCGGCTCAACAATGTTGCATGCAAAAGCACACAAACATATCAAACATTAGAAGCTAATAGCATTGCAAAGCCAAAGGACGGGTACTCAATGTTCTTACCGAGACCAGAGCTCCTGGAGTATAATCAGCAAAACACGGTAACAGGGATAGAAGAAACAAATCAAGCTTCTAAGTTATTTGAAGAAAAGATTTCCCCATAAACCTTCATATACTCCCCTGTCACCGTCGTGCAACCAAAGAGGTAAGCATAATGATCAACTGTAGATGGGTTAATCACCAGGCCTGCAGAGCGCTGTAAAATATCATGTTGGTAACCTTTCTTTTACAGATGTTTTTTACGAATAACCGGGAGAAATAACATTGCCTTATATCTTCTTAAGTTTATGAATTAAATCTCCATAAAACATCGGCTGTGAAATACCGTGTTGCAATAGTGATTTTAAACTGCAGTTTTTTATTACTTAGATCTGGGTATCGAAGATAAAACTTGCAAAATGTTTTCCTTAATTTTTGTTCAACTTACCGATAACCTTGTTTTAAAAGTTTTTCTGTTATGCAAAGATTACGTTCATTTAAATCATTAACATCGTTGCAAGCTCTTGAATAGCGAACAAGCTGTGAGATACAAACCCCGTAAGATGTTTCACGAGGAACATCGCCGTCTAAAAACGGAAAATTTTTCTATATTTTAGTAGTGACGTAAAATTTTCAATGGACAGATTTAGATCAAGAAAGTTTGCTTGCTTTTCGAAAGTGTTCGTTTTATTAAATTGTAGTTCTTTAGGATAAATCCTATTAAACAGTGATGTAAAATGGTTATTATCTATATTGAATAAATCATCCATGTACCTCGAGGTGTTGTTTAAGCTGTTATAATATCATCTTTATGTTCGGTAGAAAGAGATAAAATCTCTTTCATAACAGTATAAAAACGGATCAGAAACAAGGGGTGCACAATTAGTACCCACTGGACTGCCTATTACTTGTTTATAAATAGAGGTACCGAATCTAACATAAATATTATCCATTAAGAAAGTCAGCGAATCTATTAGGTCTTGACAAGTCCATAAAGTATATTTATCATAAGAATCATCTTTAAAAAATGCCCTTTGATCATTACAAGCGATGAATGTTTTATTTTCTCTAACAAACGTTTTTTTTTTAATGAGACTGGTTAGCTTGTCTCTTATTAAATTATGAGGGAGCGAAATGTATAAAGTTGAGAAATCATAAGTAGACAAACAGAACGCCTGAAAATTATTAGATTTAAGCTTTTATAAAACGTCATTTGAATTTTTAATCGACCAAAATAAATTTTTGCCAGTATTTTCAAAAACCATATCGCAATACTTAATTACATGTTCTTTTATAGTTGTAAGACAGTATGTTAAGAGCACGGATAATTTCGTAGTAGTTCAAGAACTTGAGTTTGCAATAAATCTTGCTTTGTACGGTGTTTGTGCCTTTTAGGCAACCAATACATAGTAGGTACTTTGTCTTGTTTCGGCTCAATACTGATTCTAAATTTTGTAATTTGTAGAGTGTGTGCAGTAACAATATCACTCTCAGATGAAGAAGTCAGTATTTAACATAAGTGCTGTTCAGTTCTTCAGTTTGAATATCAATATAGTATATCCGTCACACTATAATTACAGAGGATTTGATAAAAATTGACCAGGAAAAAAAGAATATAGTTCCTACATTGTCATGATGACTGGCATGTTGCCGTTGACATTGATTTACTTGGGTTTGAAAAGCAAAAATGTAGTATATATGTGCGTCAACATTAATATATTTAAATATATTTTAATGTTGCCACTGACCGTTCCAATGCGGTTACCCATCAGGTTTTCGTTTCGTTAACTTTTTTTCGGTAAACATCTTGTTGAAATTGAACATTTTTTAAGCACATTCTCTCGTTCCCTCTTTACTTTTTGACTGAGCAGGCTGTGTCTTTTATTGTGACTACTTCTGATATGCTTTAATTTTCTTTCTCAATTTCACTGTTTCTAATTTATAAGTTTTTACTTTAACTGTGTACATTATAAATCTTAGAAATAGTGTTTTAACATCGGTGCACACATGTCGAGCGCATTCGCTTAATTCCTATGGGTTTAATTACGCTGAATTGCATTTTTGGAAGTACGATTTTCTAGTATGTGCATTAGACATTTTTACGTCAAATTGTCTCCATATTTTTTTCACAAAACTCTAACTTACAAATTTACAGAACAATATCATCTTGCTGTTTTGACAATACATGCACGTTATTTGAATAAACTTAATATTTGTTCATAAATTATTTCCAGTATTGTAAGTTTGCAGAAAGGCATCTTTCAGCATAGTTCGATTTGTAATTGCCTTGGCCTAAAAGCCACGACAATGGTATTGAGTATACGGTTGACTAAGTAAATGTTGGAATGTACATAATTATTTCAAAGGATACAATTAAATTTAATCTACATTTTAAGAGGTTCAGTACTGTCGTTTATATTGTCAAGTAAACACTTCCCTGAGCATTGAAAATACAATCACATTTCTAAACTACTTGAACGTTTGATTTAATAACCTTTATGACTGACTCTCAAAATTGTGCGATTGAACTTTTCAAAAAGTCGGGTATTAAATAATTTGTTTTTATGTCTTAAATGTAGTCACACACGTACGCACATTTGATAACGCTACTAAACAAAATAACCGATCTTTATTTCCTTAGAACACGAAAATATATTCCCAAATACATAACTATTGTCGGCCATTATTTTTAATAGTTGTTTTTTTTTTTCATTTTAATTTTTTTTTAATTTTTAAAGGAATTGTTGCTCTTTGTCATCGCTCTTCATACATGTATATAACAAACTCTGCGCAGCGGTTACTTCCCTTTGCGCTAACAGAAACCACTGCAACCACGGACATTTTAACAGAATTGTTATTATTGCTTATCTGACTAATAATTTTTTTAATGATAACGTGTCACCAACTTAAAATTCATTAATATACTAATAAAATAAAGCAGGCAAATATAAATAAAGACCCACGAGTATTATGAACGTAATATTAAACGGAATACTTATGTTTTCTTTTCTAGAGGGACATTAAGAACTGAACTTAATTTAACAAACACGCAAAACACGTGAAAATAATCCCAATTTCTGAAACCTTACTAGAAGTGGCATTTAAAATTATTTTCATTTGTTATATGTAGTATCTTTTTTGAATAATTTTCCTAATATAATACAACATTTAATGTCTGTCGGTGATTCGAACGATGATTCTTTTAAAATTCAACGCATGTAAATAAACTACGTGAACCCCAACAAGCGCCAATGTCTAGACTTCTCGTTTCTCTCGCCAAAGAAATTTAATGGCGACAAGCTGCAGCGCCACCTTGTGGAGAAGGCCGACTTGCACGCCCGTTTTATTGACTAGTGGAGCCTGAACAGAGAAGTATCCAAAGATCGCTCTCATTGCGCACAGAGGTTTTCCGTTACCGCAATATTGGTTCCGTCTCAACCATCTTCTTGACTGAGCCTGTTCATGGGCAGTAACGGAAGTGCATACGATTGTCCACGCTGCCAAGTCCAAGGTTGGGCGCAACTCGGCAATATTTACACAGACAAATGTATCATGCTCAACAATTTCAAATGGCGTAATTGATAACAGCGATGATTGAATATAAGGGGAGACTTTTTACAGCGGCCACATTATAGTTTACGTCATTCTGGTAACTTGGAGAGATGTTGGGTTCTAACGATGTTGTAATATATGAATTCACCACACCCCTAACATGTAAAATTATGGACGTTCGTTTTATGCTAAAATAAATAATTAAGTGTACAACTTTCGTTTAAATTGTGCCGTGAGGCGGTCGTAAAAAGTATCCCCGTGAATTTCATGTGTTGTTTATAATTTTTTACATCTAAAGGCTGTTGTGCACTATTCACATTTCTTCACATATTCAGCTTCACTCAATTCGGGAATAGGCGGCGTGAACAGTTGATATTTGCATAATTACACTTCACAACTTATGAAGTTGCAAACAATTCACAAATATGAGAAGAGTGCATCAACCTCCCACATTCCCCTACAATTTCTCATATGAACAAACAAGAACAAATAATTTTATTTAAGCTTTCCGGTGAATTATAGAATTTTCTCGGTGAAATAAAAGTGGTATTTTACTGTTTTCAAACAGTGGAATATCAATTTTTTTCACTGTTTTTAGCGTTGGTACCCAAACGCAAATAATATTTCGAATGAGAACGTTTAGAAAACGGGTTCAAGTTTGGATATATGACGTCATGACATAACGTCATACACAAACGTTTTTGGCGCCATTCCATGCAATTTTTCTGTCCAATTCACGCAAATCGTGAACTAAAGGCATAAAATAAAAGAAAAAATGTTTTAAGTGATATATAGAAATATATTTCACTCGTGAACTCCGGAATTGTGTATTTTAGCTGGTGGCTTCGCCACTCTTGAAAATACGAATTTCGGAGATCACTTGGTGAAATATATTTCTATTTTACCATGGTAAAAACAAATATCCTCTATATCTTTGTTTCATAACCTACAAAACATTAAGAATGATAGTGCCTCTACCTTTAAGCTTTTTAAAGCCCTGTTACACTATAGCGCGTTTCCATTGCGTTGCCGCTGCGTTGTTTTATTTTTTCCAGAACTCCAAAATATGAATTTTTCGTTAAGATGGAGATGTCACGGCGTCCTCCCTGCGACCAAGGCGCTGCAACGGAGCGCACATGGCGTTCTATCGCGTTCATACAGAGTATTTTTGGCGATTGCCTCTTACGGCGCTTCCACTGCGTGCACTGCGCTTTCACGGCGCTCTTACGGCGCTTCCAATCTGTGCACTGCGCGTTCACCTCAGCAGTGACCTAAACTGTCCAACAGAACATGTCTGTGTGGGGTTCGCAGAATTCTTCCTTTGAAAGTGCCGTCGCAAAACTACATGATTTAAGGAATCCGGTCGTAATATAAGTTAGTTTTAATCCTGGTTCGACCCCTTTCCTTTATCGCGTGTCGTCTTTGGTGATTTGAGGACGCAGCATCTCTAGGAAAAGGTGAAATATGCATATCAGGAAACGCCATATTCAGAAAAAACAGCCACCCCACACAGTCAAGAAGAAGAGAGGGGGAGAGAGCATGGTTAATAAAATGATCAGTTTCGATTAAATGATAAGGAGCTCGTCAAACACTGCGAGTGACACTTAAATAGTTAAAGTTACTCGCAGCTCAGGAGCCGATAATAGTGGCTTTGCTGCAACCTTCTGCCTTCGTTTAGCCATGATAGAACCAAAACTCTCATACGCCCTTGGGCCCTTCTCCTTCTTCGTTTTAGAATGACATAAATAACATCTGCACTTTTGTGTATCTGCTTGACCTGGAAATAGGCCAGCAGAAGGCCGATATCAGTCATAGTGAAATGAGTTAGTTTGTATATCTTGTACATTTTAACCATTGCGCTCGTGTTTGTCATGCAAACGCCTATAGACGTGTTAGAAGCGCATTAGGAGCGCAATGATCGCCGTGACAACGCGGTAAAGGCGCATTAGGAGCGCAATGATCGCCTTGACAGCTCCGTACAGTCGTTGCAAGAGCACAGTAATAAAAATTAACACTCCGCATAAGCGCCGTAGACGCGCCATTAAGCGCAGTAGAGTCGCAGTGACATCTATGACAACGCCGTGCAATCTCCGTGCAAACGCCACAAATTACAACAGCGTTCGCACTGCGACCTCCGTGCGCGCCCGCGGAGCCGGCTGTCCGTCCGAATTTCGTTTCCGCTCTATTTCTCTGCAACCACTAGATGGATTTCAACGAAACTGTGGGAACTATCATTACCAAGAGGGGATGCGCATATCGTCGTCTTGTTCCGGTCAGACCATTTAACACAGATTTATGGCCCTTTGATAACGTATGCATTATGCAGATAGAGCAGTATTCGTTTCCGCGCTATTTCTCTGCAACTACTGAATGGATTTCAATGAAACTTTCTGGGAACCAACAATACTAAGAGGAGATGCGCATATCGTCGTCTTGTTTCGGTCAGATAATTTAACACAGAGATATGGCCCTTTGATAACTTATGCATTATGCATATAGAGCAGTATTCGTTTCCGCGCTATTTCTCTGCAACTACCGGATGGATTTCATTGAATCTTTCTGAGAACCATCAATACCAAGAGGAGATGCGCATATTGTAGTCTTGTTCCCGTCAGACGGTTTAACGTCTGAATTATTGTCCATAGATAAATTATGCATTATGCATATAGAGCAGTATTCGTCTTCCGTGCTATTTCTCTGCAACTACTGGATGGATTTCAATGAAACTTTCTGGAAGTCATCAATACCAAGAGGAGATGCGCATATTGTCGTCTTGTTCCGGTCACACTGTTTAACACAGAGTTATTGCCCTTTGAAAACCTATGCATTATGCATATAGAGCAGTTTTCGTTTCCGCACTATTTCTCTGCAACTACTAGATGGATTTCAATTAAACTTTCTGGGAGTCACCAATACCAATAGGAGATACGCATATCATAGTTATATTCCGGTTAGACTGTTTAACACAGAGTTAAGTCCCGTTGATAACGTATGTATTATGCATATAGAGCAGTATTTGTTTCCGTGCTATTTCTCTGCAACAACTGGGTGGATTTCAATGAAACTTTCTGGAACCCATCAATACCCAAAGAAGATGCGCATATCGTTCCGGTCAGACCTTTTAACACAGTTATGGCCCTTTGATAACTTATGTATTATGCATATAGAGCAGTATTTGTTTCCGTGCTATTTCTCTGCAACTACCAAATGGATTTCAATGAAACTTTCTGGTGCCCATCAATACTAACAGGAGATATGCATATTGTCGTCTTGTTCCAGTCAGAATGTTTAACACAGAGTTATGGCCCTTTGATAACTTATATATTACGCATATACAGCGGTATTCGTTTCCGCGCTATTTCTCTGCAACTACTGGATGGATTTTAAGGAATCTTTCTGAGAACCATCAATACCAAGAGGAGATGTGCATATTGTCGTCTTGTTCCGGTCAGACTGTTTAACACAGAGTTATTGTCCTTTGATAAGTTATGCATTTTGCATGTAGAGCAGTATTCGTTTCCTTGCAATTTCTATGCAACTACTGGATGGATTTCAATGAAACCATAAATACCAAGACAAGATGCCCATATTGTTGTCTTGTTAGAGTTATGGCCCTTTGATAAGTTATGCACTATGCATATAGAGTAGTATTCGTTTCCTCGCTACTTCTCCGCATCTTCTGCATGGATTTCAATTAAATACCGCGTTATTTTTTACTACTGCGTTCTTCATTTCAACAACTTTAAGACTTTACGTCTCATTCTTATATACTGGTGAGCTTCCAAACTCTTTTCACCATCTGATTTTTTCACTGTTTTTGCCATGATAAATATCTAAATAAAGTCCTGTGTCTTCAGCTGTTGTGTTAATAATAACCAGTACTCGGCGGGGGGATATAAATTCAACGAATTTGCTTGTTGTTACTAGTCCTACCGCAGACGTTGTTATTGTTTTTGTTGTTTTTTTTATTTTCAGGATAAAAAACCTTTACTAAAACAAGCCCCGATTGAGTCACTCAGCGGGAATTAATTGTTTCCAGACTTATTAAAACGTATTTACTTAAATGTAATCAGTGCCTATCAGTCTATTTCAATTTTACTGGAGACATCATTCAACAAACGACCCTTTATTTTCTCAGTTGACAAAGAAAGTGCAACAATAATGCTTTATGCAGAATATTAGCAGAACACAATTCATAATGTTCGGAAATGCAAAATTATTGATGCATTCTAACATGTTTAAGGTGAAAAACTAGTCGGCGATCTTCGGCTATGTTACGCTACTTCAAGCCACGCATGTGTTTTGACAGTTTACAACTTTAAAAATCCTAACACTTTCATCGCAGAACTCATAGAGCATGTAGGGATACGTGTATATAGGCCATTATCCATTCAGTGTGTGGACTATCAAATGTGAAACTTCAGTTCAGTGTAGTATTTAGTTTCAATTACCTCCCTATATTTATTTAAAACCACGCATAATGTCAATAATTGTCCAGGAAATTCAATGACATTATGATGTCACGCACTTAAATAATTTGTAAATTTCAATATTATTTCTTTGCTTTTGTCATGTTTGTATACCTACTTGCACAATTTATATATCAATATGTCTCATTCAGAATAAAATCATTACCATTTGCATATTCAGAACCTTTGGTTGCTGTGTGTAAAGTCTATAAAACAATTAAAATCCCGCGAAAACAGCTGTAACGGTCATCTGTAAAATTTTAAAATAATATGGCATCACTAAACGATTTCCAATGTAATTGCATAAAATGCAGACTGTACCGTTCCAAGGCGGTAACCCCTCATGTTTTCATTTTTGTTTATTGTTTGTGGTGTCAGTTTTGAAATTGGTCATTTTGTAAACCATGCACTCTCTTCCTCTCTTCTGCTTGGCTGTGTGGGGAGGCTGTGCCTTATGAATTTGGCAATTCCTGATAATTGTATTTTACTTTTTCATAATAATGTGTGATAAACTTGGTGCTTAGCATATTTTGAGTAGTATACATGTATTAAGCTGTCTATAACAACCCACAATCCCAAACTTCGTGAGCTTTAACACATCTAGTACATCAAAACGGCTATTAAAAGAACTCGGCTTGATAGTGGTGTTTTCTTGAACATAAACTGAAACACCCATCAAACCTTATATTACTTGTTGGTTTTGTTAAAAGAAATAAATTATACTTTGCAATAATTAATCGGGATAATTAAATAATCAGGGGCCAGTAGTAAAGTGTGGAGGAAGACAATGTATAGGGGTAAAAATCGTTTTTAAAATCACCACAAACAAGTCGCAAATACAGGAAATTTTAAATACAGTAACAATTCTAAATAGTAAGTCTTCACATTTTTAATGTAAAGAATCAAAAGGTTTTCAATTGTTAACTTTTAAACAAACGTGCGCATTATTCCTTTCATCAAAACATTCCTATGAGACGCAAATCGCACAAAAAATGCGATAAAATATAGGAAATGACTTTTTTTGTTTTGCTGGACTGTATGATCATTCATCGACAATATGACAATGTTTTTTGTAATGTAAGATTTGAAAGACGTGTTAGATTTTTGTGCTTTTTAAGTGGTGATATTACAGCAACCTTGTTGATCTTTAACCCCATATTTTGGATAAACACAGGTTTCCATTTAACTGTTGATTGATGGAAATATCTAACAAATGTTGACAAAAACACAAAGTAATCTAATTACGGACTTATCAAATTTCATACTAGCATTAACGTATAACTGCAAACTGTTGATCATAAACTTTTTCGCTAAAACATGGGCTATTATAATAAATTATTTGATTCTATAATGTTATCCTATGTCAAGAGAGGTTGTGAAAAAAATGTTTTGTCTTAGAATCAAATATTCAATGTCTTTATTGATTGTTTTCTCTAATTAATCCAGTACCATTTACTTAAACCGAAGGGTCAAAATTAGAACAGTCTTTAATTGAAAGGGAGGTAATTATAAAATATGGTACTTTGAAGAGAATTTATTTGAACAAAATGATACTGATTAAAAAGCTTTTGTGTTTTTCCTATTAATTATAGGTTTTATTAAAACAAACTCACAATTTAGAGCAATTTTCTGGTTGCTAGACCTTAAAATGAATATAATTTAGGATAACTCTAGCCAAACTGTTTCCCAGTCAATTATTACAAGATTAAAGCTTAAATTGAAGACTGGTCTTTGCATTTGATCACAAACAAAGACTTAGGTCAATGTCTTTCTAATGAAACATTACCGACCAAAAGTGGCCAATTACAACTTTGGGTGAGTGTATAATAAGTGGCATGAACGTTCGTGGTTTATGATAAAGAAATATTGTTGTTGGTATTTAAATTCTTAATTTTCATTTTTAATCAAGTTTATAAACTTTTCTAAAATAAGAATGGGTTTTACATTAGTTGAACTATCTGCCCATAAAATGCACGGAAAAAAACAATGAATAAAGACATGATAACCCAAGAAAAAACAAAAATACATGTAGATGTAATCATGATGTTTTGCACTTGCTATTTTAATTATATGAGGCGCGTTAAAGACAAGAGCTGTCAGAGGAGACAGCGCGCTCGACTATTTGAATCATTTGAAACAAATGCAATATGAAGATTAAAACAATAACAACTATGGCCATACATTCATGTGCAATCAGGAAAAATATTAACAAGTGAATGGTAAGGGAGAAATTCATTTCAAATAACAGAAATCACTCCTTAATGTACCATAAATATAAAACTGAATAGGGGAATAACTATGAAATATTTCTGGATTGGTTAGAAAACTTGTTAGTAATTTTTTATTAGAGACATTTACTTTTAGTTCAATATCAATCACTTCAGTAATGTTACAGAAAAAGAACTGAAATGAAAATATAATGGAAGTTTGAAGTTGATACCTTAAGTATTTGCAAAGTTATCGATGGAGTGAACTTAAGTGAAAATATAAGTGAAAAAAGGAACAGTGGAAAAATGGGCATAACTTGCAGAGTAATTGTATTACAGTTATGGGCGCTGTTGGTAATGATGTAGATTTTGATGGTGAAAACATATTCAAAGTTTCAATGAAATATCAAATAGTCGAGGTAAAAACTAAATGCAAAAGGGGATAACTTACAGAAATATTTCCAATAGAGTTATGGATCTCGTTGATAATGATTTAGAAACTGATAGCAAACATATATTCCAAGTTTCAAAGTAATATCTCCTGTTGTTTCAAAATTATTGGACAATTGCATAAGTAAAAAAGGGACATAACTTGAAAAATATTGGTAGCAGAGTTATGGGTGCTGTTGATAATGACCTAAATTTTGATAGTGAATATATTTTCCAGGTTTCAAGGTGATAGCTCAAGTAGTTTTAAAGTTAAGGGCCAAGTGTATGTTTGCTTAAAGCAAAATTTAAGTGAAAAAGGGGCATAATTTGAAAAATATTGGAAGCAGGGTTATGGGTCCTGTTGGTTATGATGTAGATTTTGATGGTGAAAATATATATTTCAAGTTTCAAGGCAATATCTCAAGTAGTTTTAAAGTTATGGGCAAAATGCATATTTTGCTTAGCACAAAATATAAGAAAAAGGGGCATAACTTGAAATATATTGACAGAAGTGTTATGGGTCTTGGTAATGATGTAGAATTTGATGGTGAATATATATTCCAAGTTTCAAGTTGATATCTCAAGTAGTTTATAAGTTATGGACCAAAGTGCATATTTTCCTTAACACAAAATTTAAGTGATAAAGGGGCATAACTTGAAAAATATTGGAAGCAGGGTTATGGGTCTTGTTGGTTATGATGTAGATTTTGATGGTGAAAACATATTTCAAGTTTCAAGGCAATATCTCAAGTAGTTTTTAAGTTATGGGCAAAATGCATATTTTGCTTAACACAAAAATTAATATAAGAAAAAAGGGCATAACTTAAAATATATTGACAGCAGAGTTATGGGTCTTGTTGGCAATGATGTAGTGTTTGATGGTGAATATATATTCCAAGTTTCAAGTTGATATCTCAAGTAGTTTATAAGTTATGGACCAAAGTGCATATTTTCCTTGACGCAAATTTTAAGTGAAAAAGGGGCCTTACTTGAAAAATATTTGTAGCAGAGTTATGGGTGTTGTTGGTCAAGTTATGGACCAAAGTGCATTTTTGTTTAACGGACGGAGACGCCGACGCCGACACCGGGGCGAGTAGGATAGCTCCCCTATTCTTCGAATAGTCGAGCTAAAAACGGTACCTTCACAGTTTAAGTATATTTTAAAAAGGATGTCATAATGTTGAGCAGACGAAATAACGAATTATGCATTTTGAGGTAAACATAATTTTATTTTGTCAAAATTTGTAACAAAACCTACGATAAGTAATGAGGAAATAAATTATAGGTAATTACGAGGTTTTCCAAATTTAGTAATAACTAAAATACCAAAAATATGAATGGAATACATCTCGTCACTTGGCATGCTTTATAATTATTGTTTTCCTGTGAGCGATATAAGATGAGTTATTTATCAAGTGGCCTTGCTTCAAATAAAAAATGATCTTTTTATACAACGAGCTGAAAATAAAAATATATTTACGTCAAAAACATTTGTTTTCTTATCAAGAATCAAAGGATGTACATTGTATTAACAAAAAGGAGGATATTTTCTAGATTATATGTTTCACGATTGATCAAAGCCTAGTTTTAGACAAATCCATATTTGTTCGCTGGTTAAGATAGGAATAAAGAAAATTACTTATATAAGTAGAAATTTTGTGGTTGTATGTAAAATGGCATTTTCGTGAGCTCCAAGGATCATTGTTTTATTGTTTTCAATTTTGGAATGTTTTTTTTTCCTCTATAGACCTGCTTTACGAAAATAAGGAACCCCATGATTAATAATTTATTTACAGTAATTTCCTTATTTATTGCTTTAAGCTGTAACTGGAAAAGATGTCATAAAAATCTGACGTTAATCATAATAAATGATTGTAATGACGTGATGAAATTTAGCAGACATCAATAGTTACAGGCGTTTTGAGGTCAAAATTACATTATTATATTATATAATTTAAGTGTGAAATATAATGAGCAATATTTATAAGGAATTAGAACTTGTTGTTTGTGTCTTGTGGTGGCTGTGAAAAGTCTCCCCGTATAATCAATGCTATTATTAGTTACGTACCTTGAAGGCAGTTGAGCAAGATACGTTATGTTCTATGTTAATAGTACTTCTAAATTTATACATTGTTTTAATATTTCGGCAAGTTCATAGACGATTTCCATATCCCTGCAAATATTGATTTGGATATAATTCAATCACCTGAAGGATATATTTCTTGTATTTGACGATGTCTGTGATATGCAGGATTTATTTTCTCTTACCCCTGTCAAAATTGTATTCTCTTTACGTGCCGCATTAAATATATCGCATTGAAGGTTCCATGTTCACTGCATATTCATACCGTCGTTTGGAAAGGATCGAAATTATATTATTTATTAGATAAGTGTAAATAATGAGTTTCCCTCAACCTGGGGCTATACGGCGCGGGTAGTTAAATGCAGTTTCATTACTGCCCATAAACAAGCCCAATCAAACCGAGCCTGTAATATGTTATATTTGTCGTGTTCGGTGGCTTTCAGTTCCCCTTTCATCTATTGTTCTATATTTCATCTGAAAGTCTTTAAAAATGTTTGTGATGTGCTAAAGTCTATTCAAAATGTACACATTGATTATATTATCTATGAATTATCATGGTCATTTGAAAATAATAATTGTACTATGTTTATTGGCCGGACAAAAATGGCAATGTCTAAAGTTTATTAGTAAGTCTAACAACTTTCGGCCTAAATATCACAAAATTAGATTAATAAAGTGCTAGCCATACACAGGTTATTTCAAATAATTTAGATATTTATTGAAGCTTTATTATTAATTAACTATCTCCTATTGGCCCAGCAAGTCTTTTTATGGCCCAGCTATTCTCGTACATGTATTGGCCAAGCTATTCTCCTATTGGCTCAGTTAAGTCTTCATACATAGTTGATGTCTTTAGTGTGTTAATTAATAAAAGTGTCATTAATCAAGTGAATTCACATTGGCCTTGTTATTGGGCATTGGGCAGTCATATTAGCCCGAGGCTTCACATTGGCCTTGTTATTTGGCATTGGGCAGTCATATTTGCCCGAGGCTGAATTATATTAGACCACGGCTTTCAGCCTCGGGCTAATATGACTACACTTGGCCCAATAACAAGGCCAATATGAATTCAATTGTTTAATAACATTATAATAATTCGTTTTTAAAATATGCGACGTTGAGCTATAGCATGAGTTTGTTAATATATTAGCTTTGTAAATCCCTCTACATTTTATGCAGATTACATACCACTGTTACAGTTACGCAAATTTCTTACCTTTGGTTTATTAATGCTTTAAGCAGACAAATCTTACCGACTAAGTAGTAATAAAACATAACAATCACAAGATGAATTATACTGTAACACACTAGTACTAAAATAGATCTGGTTTTTATCGGCCATGTGTCATTTGTCAAAATTTCCTCGTCAAGTTGACATCCGTCTTTTCCTTTTAACGGTGTCGTCGGGCAGGGGAATGTATTTTGAATGATGTTGTTCTTGTAAAATATCTTCTAAAATTCTTTATTAAAGATTACTTAGAATAAGTCGTTAAAAGTAATTATAGAAAGAATTGGACATAAAATATATCTAAATTAATACATTTCGGACAAAATTAAGTGCTTTTTAACCACGGGACATGCATTTCTGTGCCGTCTATCTAACGAACTTGATTTTTCTTTGGAATTATTTCTCTTCGGTGGATTCTAATGCTTTGTTGAACCCCACATCACGTGGTATGATGTGGACAAGGAGCGCTTTCAACACTGCGGGATATAATTATATGGAAATTAACTGCGGCGGTGTTCATGTAAGTTTAGTCACTTTTTTCTCTTATTAAGTCGTGAGGTTGATGCACCCTAGAACCTGGTTTAAACACCCAAATTAATTTATCACTGACCGTTCCAAGGCGGTAACCAGTCGGGTTCTCACTTTCGTTAATTGATTGTAGCGTCTATTTTGAAACCGATCATTGTTAATATGTAACCATGTGACCATGTTCTCTTCTCCTCTATTCTGTTTTTTTTCTGTGTAAGGAGGCTGTGTCTGCTAGGTGTGGTGATTCCTGATATGCACATTTCATTTTTTATTGTGTAATCAAAACGTGCTAATGGTGTACGTCACGTAAGAAGGTGTCTATCGGAAATTGACCAATTTCAATGATGTGACGTCATTAAGTTGATACCCCGTTGCTTATTATGTGTTTTGCGATAACCAATTAACCGATTACTATTTAAGTATATTAAAAGTTATTTTTAAAATCTCCCAAATACTGTAACTACAATTTCAAAAACAAATCATGAAAAGATCGATTCCCGTCACGAGCATCGAATGGAGCGGATCACGTGATAAGGTACGTTCGGACAGTTGGCGTTAATCATTTAAATGACGTTATAAAGTTGGATAGGTGCAATTAATTATTATGCAGCTAAATAACATTATATTGTCCAAATGCGTAATAATATCACCATTTAAATATGAGAACATAATAGATAATTGTTAGTTCTTTGCAAAATATTTAATATAGAAACAACTAAAATGTCAAAAATATTACCTTTGCTTCTGATATCCACAAAAATCTTGAAACAAAGTTTAAAGATATATGTTTAAATATCTGTTTTTACTTTCTTTCGTGTAATGGAGTTATAGTTGGTTTTTATCAATACATTTAGCAATCCTATAGTTTGTTTTTTTTTCAAAGCTGCCTAATTACAGTCAACGTTCAGGAATCATTCAATGTTTCAGTTGTGGTTAAGATTTATTGTACCACTAAATTATACCTTCAAATAAACAGTAGCCGGGGTAGGCGGAGTGTACCTTAATGTGCTTTTCCATTGCTGCTAAACAGACTCAATAAAACAAAGCCTGCAATAGCTTGATATTTGTCGAGTTCGGTGTCTTTCAAAGTTCTTTCTTCATCTTCTGTGAAACCCCTCATTGAGACCACCCGAAATTAAGACAACCTCGCTAATAGGACCACTATTCCAATGTCCCATTTTAAAGTTATGCACTATTTTCTACCCCTATATAAATACCACCCCACTATTAAGACCACTTTTTCCTTGTCCCAATGGTGGTTTTAATAGCGCGATTTCACTGTAATTTTATATCTTAGATAGGAAGAGAACATTGAACGTTTTTCCCCAGTTTCTGGTTAAATTAGACAGGAATTTTAATATCTGGTTTCAATAATGATAGTTTTATAAGCTTATACTCTCTTTCTCACTACAGTTTGTGTGTGTGGATAGTCTGTCTTTTTAGCCGTTTTTGAAAATTTGAAAAAAAGTGATACATGTACATGCGGATCATGTTGTCCATCCAACCGTCCGTCCCAAAAACCTAACGCTGGTAATATTTTACTATTTCGTAAATCAAACGTTTAGAGATAAAAATTGAACGTAATTTTTAATCTTTGATATTTTTTATGGTGCATGAAACAATTGTTTTAGCCATAAGATTTTATGGTAAGGACAAACATATAAATTGTATATTTGTAACCCAAAGTTTTTCAAAGTTATAAAGAGTAAGGACTCTTTTAAGGTTTGGACTAAATCATACATTTTAGGATCAATTGTTAGTGAATTTTACTGCGTTAGCTACGCAACTACCACATTGGCTTTAATTACACTCGCTCGTTCGTTGATATAAGAATATTTTATTACATGTACTTTGTTCATATTTTTCAACAGTTTTATGCTAAAAATTTTGATATTTGAAATCACTAAATAGTAATATTTCCGTCCTGGAACTTGAACAGGCACTTATAAAGTCATGCCCACAAGGTAAGTATAACTTATCCCAAAAGAAAGTGTGCCCCTTGTTTTTGTCGATTTTTCATTAACTGCTTTTCTTAATGCCTAAATATTTGGTATCAAAATTGAGAATAAGTCATAGATAGTCTAAATATAGAATTTAAATGATCTAATCTCAGTTTTGTTACCCAATTAAGGCATTAAAAAAGCAGTTCATAAACGAAAACAAGGTGTACACATTCTTTTGGAATTGTCTATATGTCTCGTGTGTCTTTATTAAATGGATTTCTTCAAGGTCGTACTTAATGCCAACAGCAAATATTACAATTTTATACTTGTAGGATAAATATAGATTTTAATGGTTATTTTCTTTAGTTTTTGTACGCATCAAATACAGAGAATTCATTAATTCATGCATTGGAAAGTGACGTCAGGTCATCAAGTATAATTAGGATGTCATTCATTCGAGTTAATTACGTCATTTATAAAAGAATCTATATTTCAATATTAAACTTTGAGGATAAAAAACTATCTCATGGGTTATTTTCATCAATTTGTGTACATATGACATATACAGTGAATCCAGTAATCCTTATACATGTATAAGTGGCGTCAGGTAATCAAGTATTTTTTGTCATTTATACAAGTTAATAAAGTTATCAATAACACATGCTTACAACAACATTTCAGCATATTAAAACCTAAGTTTGATTGTATCGGCTTATCGAGCCTTATCGATTAGGGCAAGACTTTAATGATACAAATGTTTGCGCTGAAGTATCTTAACGACTTATTCAGTCTTATGGATTAGGACAATAGATGAAAAAAACAACTTTGAAAACCACCGAACACGACAAATATGAAAATATTTCAGGCTCGGTTTGATTAAGCCTGTTCATGGGCAGTAATGGAAATGCATATTACTGCCCACGCCGCCTAGCCTCGGGTTGATCGCACCTCAATAATTACAAGACTCTATCGATACAGATTGGGGTTGAAATACGTTATCGACTTATCGAGTCTTATCTACTAGGACATGTCTAATGTTCCAGATTATCGGCGCTGAACTATCCTTGTTCGTGCATATTTGTCTGCAATATGTAACGAATCCCATCCATCATCACAGTACATAGCTTTTTATTACTGTCATATTATGTCATGACTTGGTATCACACACATCAAATTGATGTAATTATTCGCCATTATGCATTGGGTTAGCAAAACAAGCCACTGAATATCAATCAAATGCCACTAGAAAATGCAACTACTGTAGACACATTTATTTTGTAAATTTAATAATTTATTTGGTTTTCCGCCAAAACGCGACATTCTTGATAGAGAATATAAATTTCTCTAAAATTTCACATTCAAATCGAATTTGGCATTGTTGTCGAAATAAAATACTGTTTATTTTTATGATAAATTCTATATGATATTTCGCAAAAACATAAGTTAAAATAAGTCGCTCGCGAAAAATAACTCTTATTAAAACACTTATTTAAAAATAAGACGCTCTCGAAAAATCATGATTCGCATTACAAAACTGAATCAGCCTTGTCAACTATTAAACTAATTTTTGTTCGCACACTATCAATTAGGAAGGGAAGCTTTCTATCATGCATCATACAGGTTGTTAGGTTATGCAATCAATCACTGTTAGGATACAGAGGATATTTGTTTTTTTATCCTTAGTTAATTCCCCCTACCAAGTTTCATTTGCTCTTCCGCTTCAACGGTTTGTCGGCTCATTCCTTTTTTTATTCCTTTTTTACACAAAGCTGATGTCAAATGAACAAATGTTCAGAATCACAGCAAATATTTTATTGTTTCATCCTTATGTTAGAAATAAACACAATCTTTTAAGTGATCCTTATCAAATTTTGAGTAGTATATATTTAATACATACTACGTTGTTATGATAAACAATTTGAGAGATATACTTTAACAATCTTTTGACCATCAATTTATGGACCCCAAGACATTAAGTATTTATTAAATTATTAAAAGCAACATTCAATTTATAAAAAAAAACGATGGTTAAAGATTACCATTATAGATGGTGTAAATGTATATTTGTAAACACAATGATTTATGATTATCATTATCATGATTATGGATGTTATACATTTACAACCACGATATTTATAAATACGATGTTTGATAACTAACATTAGGGACAGTATTTATTTATAAATACCACGCTAATGTTTACAATTATTTTAATTAGGCACATTTATTATTTATACTTAATTAATGACGATTTTATTAATTTACATACTAAAACCATCAAACTCATATGAAGACTAAACTGGGCCAATGCGGGAATTGATGGGCCAATATGAGATTGCTGGGCAAATATGAGATAGTTAATTAAAAAATGATATAACACTAAGTCTTATATTTGTTTTCAAGATGTTTGAGCCAACTATTTGAGACTTGAGAGTTAAGTATTAAGCACATATACAATTTTCATAGAAAAAAACAACATTTTAAGATGGCGTCGAATATCAGTCTTAGCCCATGGGATGAGTTATGTCATCCCAAATGTAAATGTGATACATTTGTAAAACGTATTACATGTAAAACAAAACATCAAGAAGCCTCATTTTAATTGGTATATTCGTCATGCATATCCCATTTCCTTTTCGCATGAATTTTACTAACATATTCATTTAAGATGCCAAAAAACCAAGATGTATGCATTGCAAAAATGAGTAGTTTAATCACATTTATAAGCATGTGCACTACACATGTCCTTTACATCCACAGAAAGAGAAGACTCTCTATTGAGAGAACTCTATGAATTAACAAAGGTAGTCTTAATATTAATATGTCCTTAATTTCGGGGTAGATTTAATACATCGTAGTATTATTATCGATGGTGTTAAAAAATGTTAGTCTTTAAGAAAGTCGTACGCTTACGCTGTGAATCGAATACGTACGGCGAGAGAGTTGTCGTTCCTTACACTCACTTTACACCTCTGCGAAAGCCAGGCCAAGATTTTTTTTAGCAAACTCGGCATTTTTATTTTTTTATACAATCATAGTTATGAATTTGAAAGCTTGAAGTAAAACATGTGACAGAAATCTTGCATAAGAACCAAAGAAACCCAAGCTATTGTAATGTTATTGAAGAACTATTTCTTAGTGCTAAAGTAAAAACAGTTGAAAGTAGTCCCAACCTAAAACAGAGGTGAATATAATGAGCCGATAGTATAAAACAGTGATGATTATGTACACTTTATTGATTAAGCTAACCAAAGTTTGCGCTGTACTATTAACCTGATTATCTCAAAGTGTTCGTCATTATGTAACATCGGAGTCTTATTAAATACTGATAACAAAACGACTGATTTGTAAGGGGTGATTAACAGTGCGTCTGTTAAGTGTAAGCCTTCGCTAGGAATCGAACCCAAATGGCTTATAGGGTGTTTAATGTTTTCATTTATTGCCGAACAAGACGACAGCCTGCTTATAAAAAAAACATATGTAAAGCTCCTTATAAAGAACTTTGCATAGCTCCTAGAGATAAACATCTTACATTAATACTGGTGTATGGGAGTTATCCGTTTAAGACTTTGATTGTTCATCCTGCGGATTTTGAAGGTCGTTAAGCACGAAAGCTATGCCAGTGGTTGTAGTCTAACATAGAAATAGCTGTGTTGGGCACAGTATGGGCAAACTATTTTTTGCACTCATCCCGGGGATAGGCGGGGTGTAAGGAGAATAATTTTTACAAACTCAAATTAACCAAATATTAAGCAACCCTCGCGAACAATTCTGATTTTACAATAATACGAGAGTTCTATAAATTAAACTTTTAAATTATAATCATTTATTACATTTATGGGACAATTTTATAATAGAATAGTTCACATTTTATTATCAAAGTAAGATCTTTTAGAGAAAAGTTGTTAAACATAGACTAATATAATATAATGTTGACTTGTTTAATTATATTTTAATGCCTTTCTTTTATTTGAAATCAAGCACGACACGGATAAGGTGTCATTATTGTGATATTTTTACATTTTAACTGTTACTATATTTGGAAAGATCTTACAATTATCTATTATTATTTCATAATTTACTGGTGTTTGTTTAATAGAACGTAAAATATACAGCGAAATGTTTACACTTTAACTTCACCCGCTACGATGAAGTCTTATTCATCTGACGAATAATATTTTTTGATGGCAACCAGTATTACTTTAATAGGCCGGGCAACAGTAGAGCCGTTCACAATTTATTGGACGTTGCACGATGTTTTGACGTGTGACGTCGCCGAGCACGCACGTTTTGCCACGAGTTGCTGCGAAAAAGCATGTCATCACTCACTTTGTCGTCAACGTAGCTGTTCCAGCAGCTATTCAAAAAAGCAGTAATATCACGAATTCTTCTAGTTATTTCTGTATTAATGAGATTATTTATGGGTGTAAATATTAGTATTGAATCGATATTTGATGGTTTTGATTTGGGTATGAAAACAGTTGGATTGTTTAAAGTCCGCGAGAAGCCCTTCGGTCTTCACACACCAACTGTTTTCCATACCCAAATGAAAACCATTAAATATTGATTCAATCCTTAAATATTATCAGCAATGTTGTCTGGTAAACGCTATGACGTCATTTCAACGAATGGCGTCAATTGGTCAAAGATACATCTTTTTTTCGCACTTTTTAGTTTTAAATTATTAAAAATAAACCATTAAAAACGCCATAATTTAAAACAAATCAATTTCCAGAATCAAGGTCAGGGGTAAAAGAGCACAAACTTCAAAGTTGTAGCAAATATGTCCACAGATATTTGGCACAGAACAGTGGGTGGCGAACAAACAAACACATGTGACATAGTTCAAAAGTAATTTTCAGGAACTCTTGTTTCATTCTGCAATGATAGGATCTCAAAGCCTAATAGGCTTTCATCGTATAGGTCTATAAACACGAATTCAGAATGGAAAAATATCTTAATTGCATACAGGTAAATAAATATAGAATATCTTTAACAAAATTTAGACTATCCTCACATGATTTAGCTATAAAAAAAGGAAGACAGACAAATATACCGCGAAATGATAGAAAATGCTTACAATGTAATATGAATACTGTTGAAACAGAATATCATTTTCTCCTCGTCTGCCCAAAATACTCAGAAATACGAAAACGATTTTTCAAACCTTACTATTGTCACTGGCCAACGATACAAAAACTTCAATCAATTATGTCATCGAACTCTACTAAAGTTATCAACAATCTGGCTAAATTTTTATATATTGCTTCACAAATAAGACAGACTAATTAACAGCGAAAATAAACCGAACTCGTATTGTACTGTAATGTTCTCTATATATGTATCTATTAGTTTCTCAGAAAATGTACTTTTTATTTTGAGACTGATTTTGCTTTTTGCATGCGCTATCATATATCTGAATGTATTATGTGGCTATAAATTTGCTTTATGCTATTTTATGCCAATAAAATTATGTTATGTTATGTTATGTTATGTATGTTATGTACTAAAGGAATTAGAGTTTAAAGCTGCTATCGGGAGAACCTCCTCTTAAATGCTACTTATGATTTGGTGACTTTTGGGTTTACCCTTATGGTTGATTACAGGCAATATGATCCCGAAATCGACTGATGATTTTAATGGTTATTTCATAAAAATTGAAGACGTTGATTCATATAATGGTTGAAATTTGCAAGTATTTACTCCAAGTACAAGCAAAGAATTAAACGTGTATGATGGATTCAGTAAGAACAATGTTTAAGTGACTTAATTAATTTTCCTTTGGTTTTTAATGCATGAGGAGATTGTGATGAAAAAAATTCATAAAGTAGAAGTGTACCTTATTATGTTGAAAGGCTTTATGTCAAATGGAGAATTGGATGATTTAAAATGCTTAAACATTGAGTCATCATGCCCAAACATTTTCTAGGTTTATATTTAAACTAACTTAATTTGTAGATAAAAGGTATATAAGGCGAATAAGTAAATAAAACGCTAATCGCAGGTTTGAAACTGCGTTAGAATAATGCTGTTAAAAGTATTTGGTGAAGATGAAATAAATTTAAATGATAACCTCAACCCTGAACCGGCGTTAAATAGATAGAGGAGAACTTTGAAATTCACCAAAAAACGACACATATCGAAATACTGCATGCTCGGAATAATGGAACATGTTCATTGGCAGTAATGGGATGCATCTTTCTGTCCACACCCCCTAGCCCCAGGTTGAGTGGTTCTCAAAGCCCGCATTGGTTATAACTAAATCTTAAATACAACAACTTCAAGTATTTATTATATGATTTTGTACAAGTAGTTAATGTATTTCAAAATTACTTGGGGTAAACCGCCACGGGATCATTTGTTTTCGATTAAGTTTATTGCATTTAGACGGCAACTGTACTACAATTTGCGTAAACTAATACTTATGAATCATCTTTTCATAATCAAGAGGTTATTTTGCTACACATTTAATTATGTAATGTTTTAACATAATATAAAGTGTATGTTCTTTCTAGATACGTGAGAAGTACAATGTTACAGTAAAAATATCAAAACTTACAACATATAAAAAAGATCGTTAATTATTATTTTTAAAATATCGGTAGGTGTACAAGGATAAAGTAAAACAGTGTCGTTTTACGAGTAGATGTGTTGTTCTAAAAACATTAAAACAACAAAAAGACACAACCGCAATGTGACGAATCCAGATTTTCTTCTTAAAGTTAAAGTTTAAAAAGGGCATAACTATGACAAAATGCGTTTAAGAGTTATGAAACTTGCCCCGATAATTGCAATTTTGATGTCACACAACTATTTGAAGTTTTAAATCTCTACCTTGAATGCTTTCAGAGAAAAGGTGCTCACCCGCCCTCCAGCCCAACAATGTACTCAAATCTTATAACCTTGATTTTTAAAATAAACTGGTTCAATATGCGATAACGGATTTATAAGATTTTTTACAGATATACACTAGCATCAAATTATTTTAAATGACATAGCTGATTGCGAAAAGTATATGACTTCTTTCAGTTTTTGACTTTCTATATTAACCTTGTAAGAACTTTGCTTTATTCGACACTTTATTTTAAAACATGAAGCTCTAAAACTAGGAAGTCTGACATTTCTAGGTCATTCAAAAACTATCTGTAATGAAAATGTGTCAACAATACAATTAATGACAAAGCATTTTTATGTCAACAGGTTGAAACAATGAGTGATCATATATACCGGTATTTTCTGTAAATAAAAACGTTAAGAATAGCCGCATATACAGTTACAGACCTTTCCACTTCAGACCATCAGTTAGACAAATAAAATAACAGACCACACTGAAACGAAACTAACAACTGAACTTAAACATTGGTGGGTTACTGCCTTGGAACGGGCAGTGGCAATAAAATATAGCTCTCTGGGAGGTTAAATGTTAAAACAACGTCAACATCCAGCCTATTTGTTTAAATAACGAAAAACAAAATTTCTCGTGTGATTACTCAATCCAGTTTGAACGACGTTATAAACGTATAGAAATTAAACTGAATAAAAGTACTTCCAAGCACTAAGTACTAAGAAATTTAACTAATTCATAAACCTTATTTCTCTTTATGAGTTTATAAAATTCTAAGAGAAATTATAGTTGTACGAGTCGAGTATATTCATCACACATTTGTACCTTTGATAATCAAAAATAAAAAGATTTAAACAAATTGCCTCGAAATGCAATCTGTCAAATTTAATGAGAATAATTCTTGACCTTTTAGCACTTTCTCATTATTTAATAGTTTAAAGGTTAAGAAGTCAGATTATTTGCCTATTTATTAATCATTTGTTTTGCAAACAATGACGAAATAATAACATACAACACATTTGATGAAGCACCTTGTTAGTGCATGTTTTATTTCCTGATCAATTTACATTTAAACTGTCTAAGTCTCGTTCCCGTCAAAACAGGCAAAATTATGCATTTTAAGGATCTCTTCTTAAATCAGCCTATTAATCAAAAATCTATTTTACCGTCATCAACCCGATTATTTTGATACGGACTGTTCACAATCTTAAAATTCAGTCGTTTCTATATAATTATTGTTGAACCTTGTATTATTATTTACTCCTCTACATGTAGTAGTCAACGTGAAATGGTCTGTAAGTGTGCATGTGGAAAATCTATGCCATTTTCAATTTCATTCCGACGAATTATACTTCTACTCTTAAGAGTCTGTATGCATACTATCAGTCTTTTTGATTGCTTAAAATTTACATGATTCAAATTCTAAAACAGATTCCAATGTTTTATCGAACGGATGTCATACCGGACGTGTTGGACACTTGGTCAAACGATTGTTTGCTTCTAATTGAAAAGGAAGCCGAAAATTATAACATCGAATCGTCAAGCTTTAGTTCGAATTCTGTTAAGTTAAAGGAAAATCGTTCGTCAATATCATCAGGACAAAAATGTCATTAAATTTCAAATGTTCGTCCAACGTGGACGAACACAGACAGGCAATCAGATTACCTGCTACACCCTGTATAGCAGGACGGACCCTAACTATTCATAAAAATTAATTCGGTTGCTGGGAAATTGTGTAAAATTCTACTGTTTATATGTTTCAGAATGCAGCTGGTACATTGGGCATTGTAAAGCTCTATTCAAAATGAAATAATAGTGCACGAGTGCGTGGTCAAGATGGAAAATTTATTTATTTATTTATTTATTTATTTATTTATTTATTTATTTATTTATTTATATGCAAACTGTATATTTATAATAAATGTAGATTTAAAACGTTTGACATTGAAACGAGTAAAGGAGTTAAGTAGAGATAGCGGAAATGTCCCATTTGAATAAAAATGATAGGAATAAGACGGATTGCGAGACAAACCAATTTATTTCTGTCGAAGTTAACGACAAAATCTCCATATATACCTGTGTATTCATTAATTATCACAGTAAATGTACAATAAATAGATACAATAAACCGCTTATTGATTCATATAGACAGTATTTAAAACAGAATGTTTACGATAAATACACTCACCCAAAATTTTAATTTGTCATAATTTGTATATGTTAACAATGTATAACAGTTTCGATTTCATACGTAAAGGGAGGGTTCAATAAAAAAGGTTTGGTCTAGGTATAATGATTCAATGTCTTTTTGATCTTTATTGATTGATTCCTCAAAGACATCTTAATTCAAGAAATTTAATTACAACGTAGGCTGCAAATTAACATAAGCATTTAATAACAATTGAAGTTATTATAAAATTGGATTACAGTCAAACCTGTCTTTAGCAGCCACCCAGGGGAGTGACAAAAAGTGGCTGCTCTATACAGGTGGCTGTTAAAGACAGGTTAAAATGAGAACAAAATGTCAGTTTAGGACATATTCAAACTGGCTGTTTAAGACAGGTGGTTGCTATTCGAACGTGGCTGCTTAGGCAGGTTTCACTGTATTTAAAATGGATTTATTACTAAAATGTTGTTGATTAATTTGATTAATACATTGTATTTTTTATTCCTTAAGAAAATTCTTATAACAACAGAACAAGTAATTCAGAAAAGATTTCTAGTTGCTTGACTTTTAACGACATGAAATTCAGTTTTAGCAAAATTATTAACTCGAGCGAAACTGTTAGTCAGTTATTAATTAGTTTGAAGTTTAAAGCGAGAACTGTTTTACAAATGATAACTGAATAATAGAAAAATTAATTGTCTTCATTTTAAAAATATACTACTTAAAATTTGGTAAGAACCACTTTTGTATTATTTACGTTTTCTCGCTTATACAATTTTATACTTATCTTTTAGTTCAATAATTCAACTCAGATATTTTATTCATAAAATATAAGTAATAACAAATACTAACAAAATTAAATATTTCATAAACTGTTTAAAATTGTACCCAAATAAAAATGTTTAAAGAATTCAAAAGTGGCCCTTATCAATCGTTGAGTAGTATATATATAAATAAAATATTTCAATTCAAACTTTGGGTAAGTATTCATTGTCCTGGCAGTTAAAGTATCGTTGATTAGCAAACAGTTCAATCACCTTCGCAGAGTTGTCGTTCCTTACACTCACTTTACATCTCTGCGAAAGGCTCATGGTCAAGATTTTTGACCAAACTCGGCAGCCTTATATTATACAGTCATAAATTATGAATTTGAAGCTTGATGTAAAACAAATGACTGAAATCTTCACTATCTTTCATTAAAACCGAAGAAACCCAAGCTATTGTAAATGTAATTGGTGAACTATTTCTTTGAGTTAAAGTAAAAGTAGTTGAAAATAGTCCCAGCCTATAACAGAGGTGAATGTAATGAGCCGAAAGTGTAAGAGAGTGTAAATAGTTTATAAATTTGATGATGGCATGTTCCTTTCTACTTACTGTAAAGGTATCGCACTACCCCGCATTAATATGCAGTTAGATCATATAACAGAGTATCACGTGAATGTCAGTTCATCCATTATATGTTACATACATCGAACAAAGTGCCTGAAAAATTTAATCATATAAATAATTTTAATGTTCAGCTAGAACGATGCTAAATATAATAGCCTCATTAAATGAACAAATGATTCCGAGCCGCTAAGTCGCTTGACCTTTAATTGCATGAAATGCATTTAAGCAAAATTAAGGTTATCTCAAAACTGTTCTTTATATTTTCGTTGATTGTTTGTGGTGTCTATTCTGTAGTTGGTCATTTTGCATGTATAACCCATACTCTATTTTCCTCTTTATTTGTATGTGTGGGGTGGCAGGTTCGTTTGATAGTTACCATTTCTGATGTGCATACTTTAATGCAAAAAAACTTCATTTAAAAGCGAAAAGGTTGCTTTAAATGCCACCAAATATAATGCCCGGGACAATAAGTACAGAAACCCATCACTTTACTAGGCGACTCATATATACATAAAACAAACCATAGCATGCCATACCATACGTTTATTCAGCTTTAAACATTATATACTCAACAAAAAATGTCTTGCAACGCAGGCGCTGATCATTTGTTAGTCTTCAATATGGAGGCATTTTAGCTTGCTGCAACAGTACAGTTCTAATGCCAGTTCCTTACTAAACGTCAAAAGTTATCTAAAAAAAAGACACTTACCTAGCCTGGAGCTCAAGCACAGGCATATCAATGGGGTGACACTTCTCACTCATTTGGGAAGAAAAACTGCTGATTTGTGAAAAAAGTACAGCCTATATCCAATCATTTTCGTCATCCTTTTTCAATCATTATTGATAAAAGCTTCAATTTGCATAAAGGATTTAATGATGGAACAATAGTTCTTTCATATTAGGATGGTTTTGTATCACCTGTTAACTTTCGTTGTTTTAACTGTTAAAAAATACAAATACATTTTTGTTGAGTACACAATGTTAATAGCCGACAATATAACAATACAATATCCAACAATGGTGAAGACAACTTAATTTTTACGAGATATAGGAAAACTCATGTAAGCGGAATCTCGTGGAAAAAAATACAAGATTACTGGAATATTATTAAAAACCGTTTTCAGAGGCAAAAAATGTTTTACAACCAAACAATTGTAAATTTCTATCTGACGTCAGTTTGAAATGCCATTCGGGCTTCGCAGCATATTTGCAAAATTAATAATTATAGCTACATTCCGCTTATTGTGTTTAAAGTTCGTGGATTTTAGTGATTCAATGCCACTGACAGTAGTAGGGTTCAAAATATGAAAAGGGAACATTGAAAGCCACTGAAAACGACAAATATGAAACTATTGCAGGCTCGGTTTTATTGAGCCTGTTCATGGGGAGTAGTGGAAATGCATATTACTGCTCACGCCGCCTAGCCCATGGTTGAGCACGCCGCCTAGCCCATGGTTGAGCACGCCGCCTAGCCCATGGTTGAGCACGCCGCCTAGCCCATGGTTGAGCACGCCGCCTAGCCCATGGTTGAGCACGCCGCCTAGCCCATGGTTGAGCGCGCCGCCTAGCCCATGGTTGAGCGCGCCGCCTAGCCCATGGTTGAGCGCACGCCGCCTAGCCCATGGTTGAGCACGCCGCCTAGCCCATGGTTGAGCACGCCGCCTAGCCCATGGTTGAGCACGCCGCCTAGCCCATGGTTGAGCACGCCGCCTAGCCCATGGTTGAGCACGCCGCCTAGCCCATGGTTGAGCACGCCGCCTAGCCCATGGTTGAGCACGCCGCCTAGCCCATGGTTGAGCACGCCGCCTAGCCCATGGTTGAGCACGCCGCCTAGCCCATGGTTGAGCACGCCGCCTAGCCCATGGTTGAGCACGCCGCCTAGCCCATGGTTGAGCACGCCGCCTAGCCCATGGTTGAGCACGCCGCCTAGCCCATGGTTTAGCGCAACTCAATATTCACATCAATAAACGGTACAATTTTGATCCATCCAAAACGATGGATTTAAATAGTTTGTTCTTAAAATTTCTGTACGTGAGGCATAACCATATATTAGTACATAAACTGTCTCAAGCGAATCTCTGTAGTGAAATCTAACTGACAGGTAATACATTAGTGCATGTTATGCATCTCCTATTTATAACAGGTTCTACTAAATGAACTATTATATTTCAACACTCTCCTCCATATATACACATTTTTACGCGTGTGTGACCAGTGTTTATCCAGATCGACCAGCACATCCGTGCCGTCTGATCAGGATCTGCACTGGTCGCGTTTAGGTCAGAAATAACCTAACGAATTATAAAGCAAACAGTGCAGACGGGAAATGCCGGCTGATCTGGATCTATACTGCTCGCCCACGCAGTTAAGGTGTGTCTATTGAGGAAAGGATTAAACTGCATTTTAAAACTGACCTGACAATGTCAAGTTATTTAATTTTTATCAAAGTCATGTCAAGTCAAAGAATTTATTAGCATATTTAAATTGAACATTGCTTAATAACATACATAACATAAGAAATGGAATGTCATGGAAATAGATACATGAACAACGAGAAGAAAAACTTACATATGAGAAAAAAATATGTAACTTTAGGATTCAACGAAATTCAAGCGGTTCTTTTATTGGTTGCTAATGATAAGTACATAGCAAGATAAAACAATATATTTTTATTAGTACATGAAAAAAGGTGTGTAAATGTATTCATATTTGGCCAATGCCTAAAGTATTTTGGTAAAACGTGTATCCTCTATATAGAGGGCATACTAACAAAAAAACATAACTTAGTTCTTGAAGTATTCCAGCCTGAATATAGGAAGCTTAAGTGGTCAAGCAAAAAAAATATCTCGGTTATGTTTTCAAAGATTAAATTTATTTTTTCCTTTACTTAAATCACAACTCAAACTTACATTTGAACATTTATTTAAACGCTCGTTACAAGAAAAAATGTAATTATTTGGAGTAAATATTGTTTACAGATTAACCTTAATTACATGCATTCTTGTTAATTGTATAAAACAGACACTTTAAAATTACATGTTCTTCTCTTAATTAAATAAGACAGACAATTTAAAATTACATGTACTTTTGTTAATTGTATAAGACACACACTGTAAAGACACTGAGATAAACTTGATGTGAAGTCTCCGTTGACAGTTTTAGTGTGTCGTAAACACATGTTTTAGCGGACATGCATTTTTACGTCATAAACACAGCGAAGAATCATTTTTGTTAGACTTGTTTTATATCACACAAGCAGAAAATAGTTCGAAACAGTTTATAACAGTTATTTTATGCTTTCCAGGGAGTTATATAATTTTCTTGGTGCAATAAAACCATAAGAAAAAGAAAACAATTGTTTTACTAGTGAAATTTAGAAAAATATTTCCCTCATTAACTCTCGAAATACGTAATACTATATATATTCAAAATACGAATTCCAGAGCTCACTCAGCGAAATATATTTGTATCTAATGCTGATAAAAACAAATATTCTCTGTATATTCAAATTACCGTACTACGTAGATATAATGTTTTATTTTTTTAAGTTTTTTTTATTGCAAATTAACATTAAAACTAACTAGATGAGTAGGGTCTGTATCGATTTCATATATTGGTCATTCAGATTTGGGGTCAGCTGGGATTGAGGGTGGATGGGGTCAGCAAGGTACAAAATCTGTGCATGAAATTCACGTTTGTTGCATGTTTGTTACACAATCACATCAAATAAACAGACAGACAAGATTTATTTATTTCCAAAAGGCTTAGAAACCCATGAGGACAATATGAACAAATGAATAGACAGCGAACAGTGAAAGCAGTAATACATATATGCACATTCACTATCATAAAAATAATGAAGGTTCGTATATTAACATATTTTAACAAGCATTAACATGTAAAATTAGTCTTGAAAATATTGAACAATGTTGAAAACCGTAACACCATAATATATTCTGTAATAATACAACCATATTTACATAGAAAGAAAAGTTGTTGATAGTTGTATATAACAATTAATTATCATATATTAACTCATTTCTTACGAAAAGTTTTCTCCACGAATATTCATGAAACATATTTTAATTGTGACTGTCTTCCTTCTAATATTCACTGACTGAACTGTGTTGTGTTGCTTTGAAATCTTGACCCTTTACCTTGTACATGTATACACTCAACAAAAGTTCTAATTGGTCACTTTTTGTCCGTATTTTTTTATTAAAAAGACATTGAATTCACTCTTTATTTATGATCATATGCCAACATCAGTCTTCAACTTGAGCTTTACTCTTGTAATACTTGACTTTGGAACAGTTAGGCAAGAGTTATCCTTAATTTTGCTAAAAATGCATTTCTTGCATAAAAGGTCAAGCACACAGAAATTTGCTCTAAATTCCTTGTTTTATTTTAATAGGACCCCTCATTAGTAGGAAAAACAGAAAACATGATTAATCAATAGCACATTTGTTAAAATAAACCTCTTTCAAAGTATCCAATTTTAAAATTACCTCCCTTTTAATTAAAGACCATCCAAATTTTGACCCGGCGCTGTAAGTAAATGGTATTGGATTTGTTTAAGAAAACAATCAATAAAGATTAAAAAGACATTAGATAATTGATTTCTAGACAAAGCAGTTCTTTCCACAATATCTCTTGACGTAGGGAAGAAACGAAACTAGCATACATTGTAAACATATACAATGAATGACCAATTAGAACTTTGGTTGAGTGTATACGGGTTATATCGCATGTGCATACAGTATAGATCTAGATCAGCTGGCTCTAAGACACTTAGACCGAATACTTGCTTCTTCGAAGAGATGTTACAATCGAACTGTTTTATCCCTCAAAACTGTACAACTGTGATTATATGATAAACATTCAAATGAAATATAGTCTGATATACGATCAACAAAACAAGAATTTTACACTGCACATTAGACCTGTTTTTCTAACTAGAATGACGAGCTAAGTTAGTAGTGGTTGAAAACTAAAACTGAATGTGTCTTGAACTTATTTGTGTATTGTGATATTTCTGGTTCATTAAGCAAGTGTCTTTCAGGAGCGGGGGGTACGAAAATAACATATTTTGTATATGTTATTCAAAGTTATGAAAACAGATGAAAAGGGAACCCAAAAAGCCACCAAACACGACAAATATGAAAATATTGCAGGCTCGGGTTGATCGAGCCCGTTCATGGACAGTAATGGAAATGCATATTACTGCCCACGCCAAGTGTCGGGTTTCATCTTTGCAGAGTATAAATGTATGTTTAAATATCTCATATCATAAAGGGTACATCACGGTAAAAGTTATCTGGGATATTTTTAAAATTTAGGTCGGCACATGTACTGTTTTTGGAGAGAATTTAAGACTATCAATTATTTTATCATAACTAATTGGTAATCTTGTTACAAATGACGATATAATGTTATTTTTCTGGAAAATGCATAATAAACGGTGAGGTTTGCTCAACTGTGTGGCGTCAATTTTAAGTATTAACGTTAATTTTCCTGAAACACCTTTGCGTGTGACGTACCCTATTTGTTTTATTCGGGAATAACTCATTATTCCTAATATTAGATTATATTATTCATACTAAAAATATTACTTAACTAAAAATATGACATGTGAAGGAAATCTTGACCGCTTGAATTAATTTAATTCACAACCTAACTACATACTTGTTTTATAAAATAAACGACATCCTTTGTTATGTTTGTGGTGACTTAAATTTTATTTACAAATTTAGTTGTTTTGACATGATTTATCTTGATTTTCAGAAAATTGTTGACACATAAAAAATACTAAATTCTAATTAATTTAGACGCAGTTTGTCTCATTATTTGCATATCTTTTGAAGAAATGTTAAGTTTACAATTTTTATTATTAATATGCATTTCTAGGCTTAACAGAAATATTTAAATGTTGTTATTTTTTTTACTTTACTAAATTTCGTAAACGGAAATAAAGTTTGCTTTATCAAACTGTAAACGGAAATTCCTTGGGGTCTTACCACCTGTCCCATCCAACACATCCCAACTTAAATGTTGGCATATCTATTGAGTCACTGACGTTCACTACAATGAGACGCCATAATATCTGTGTTGAAAGGCTATGCTTTGTTACACGAAAGGCTAAGTTTTGTTTAGAGACGGCGATGAGAGGCTGTGTTGAGAAAAACTGTGTATGAAAGCTCCGTAATTAACAAGGGAGGCTAATTTTTGTTTAGACTGCGATAAGAGTTTGTTTTGAGAATAAATGTGTTGAAAGGGTATTCTAAGTTACACGGGAGGCTTTGTTGTGGTAAGAGATTGCGATGAGAGGCTGTGTTGAGAAAAACTGTGTATTGAAGCTACGTTATTAACAATGGAGGCTATGTTTTGTTTAGACTGCGATAAGGGGTTGTTTTGAGAATAATCGTGTTGAAAGGCTATTCTAAGTAACACGGAAGGCTTAGTTGTGTTTTGAGACTGCGATGAGAGGCTGTGTTGAGAAAAACTGTGTATGGAAGCTACGTTATTAACAAGGAAGGCTATGTTTTGTTTAGACTGCGATAAGAGGTTGTTTAATAATAATTTTGTTCAAAGGCTATTCTAAGTAACAGGAGGGGCAATTTTGTGTTGAGAGACTGTAATGGTAGACTTTTTTGAAATTAATGGTGTTGGAAGTCTATGCTTAGTTAAATGCGGGCGGCTTTGTTGTGTTTAGAGATTGTGATGAGAGGCTGTGTTGAAAATAATTGCGTTGAAAGGCTATAATTATTATAAGTATTCCGAGAGGCTATATTGTGTTTATAGACTGCGGTGGAATACTGTGATGATAATAATAATAGTGTTGGCAGGATAGACTTAAACATGAAGTGTGGTTATCTTGGTGCTCAGAGTAGCATTTATAGTTGACTTGCTCTTCGTTTAATGTCATAATAAATCACTTTGCTTTGTCGCCCTTATTTTAAATAGCAGTAAATGATTAATTTCATTGCTGTCTTAAACAATAGCAAATGTAATTGTCGAAGTGATCAAACTAATTAAATATTAAACATGGCATTTGTCTTATGGTTGTTTTAAAAATAAAATTATGATGATTGAACGAAATCTTATTTTAAAATAAAAGTGAGTTTAAACAGGTATGACAAATTTTGCTATGCATTCTCCGTAAATAATAAGTACAACATTACATTAAAAAACAGATAATGTTATTGTTCCAATTGAACTCATTTGGGTGAAATATTAAAGTCTTTCCAACATGGTTCAAGGAGTATAAAAAATAACGTTTTTGTGTGAGCGTTTTAACGTCAACAAAACTGAATGACTTCATGATAGAAATACGAACGCGTAGCAGTGATATGAAAATTATTAGCAAACTCAACATGTACAGAGAATAGTAGTGTTTTGTGTGTTTGCGGTTTAATATGTCAATAAACATAAATGACGTCATGCAAGGAATAAGGGCGCGTAATGGTGACTTTATAGAGTATTTTAACACGTTTGCAACAATGCAATGTGTCTCGTAAAATTTTGGTAGTGTTTCATTAAGACTTATAACTGAAATCAAAATTCTTTAATCTCTTTTAATACGATGTTTTATAAGACTTTTTCATAAGCACAGATCACAACACGGCATCAGCCAACTCAACATCAAGAGGTATAAAATTATCGTGTTTCATTATTTGATGCGCGTCAAAGTTAAACTTTCTCCGAAAAGTTGATGTTAACCTTGAAATGACTTTATATTAAAATAATGCACACAACATTGTTTATTATGCATGCATTGTGCAGTAAAAATAAAATTATACAGTCAAATTGGATAATAATGTCACTTATTTCTTAACAAAAAAAATAGATAACTGTAAGGTAAGGTGATGCCAAATTAAGTTACAATTTAAATGTTAAATATAACAAAATAACTTTTCTTTGACATGCCAAATATTTTTCAGGTGCCCAAAAGTGTGCAAAACGCTAAAAGATCAAGCAAATAATTTTGTTTAACGCAAAATCATTACATAACATTTGTTGGGTACGCTACTAATTATCGTTGATTTTGAGTGTAGTTTTTCCAAGAATTTTAAAACTATCACAAATAATTAGGTGTACTGAAAATAGATGAAAAGGCAACTTTGAAAGCCACAGAAAACGACAAACCTGAAAAAAAGTGAAGGCTCGATATGATTGAGGCTGTTCATGGGCAGTTATAGAACTTTGACAGGGATCTGAAAACATAAGTCTTGCATATCAAAGAGATCGCAAAATGCAAAACTAAACTAGGATGTGTATTTGGACACTGATGCCTCCAATGCTGCAACAATATTTGTAAAACAAAGGGCCATACCTCTGGTAAAAATGGTTTTAGGAAAAAGTCCTTTCTTAAGGATCATCTACACATCCTTCTTGATCATCTGTGTAAGTTTGAAAGAAATTCGCCTGATAGTTTTGGAGGAGTTGATGCCACAATATTTGGGGGACGTACGTATGGACGCACGTACAGTCATCAGACGGATGCAACTCTATATGCCTCGACTTCGTGAGGGAATAAAAAACAGGAACTATTTCTTTGGGGTGATTGACAATGTCCAAATCTATACTTCCTGAGATATTAAAACCACACTTCTTAAAACAGGCCGAAATATTAAAGCAAAAAAGGAATTTTAGAAGTAAGTGTAAGATAGTACATGCACATAAGTGTTACGCTCAACGACACTCAAAGAACGTAGTGTTCCTGTTAACGACACTCAAATAACGTAACCGATAACAGCACTGATTGAATGTAATGGGAGACTTTTTGCAGACGCCACAAGGATTTTTTAAGGATTGAATCAATATTTGATGGTTTCCATTTGGGTATGAAAAACAGTTGGATTGTTTAATGTTCGCGAGAAGCCCTTCGGGCTTCACACACTTTAAACAACCCAACTGTTTTCCATACCCAAATGGAAACCATCAACTATCGATTCAAAAAAACACAAAGCGGTCCCAGGTTCGACCTTTCAATTATGACGACGTTATATACTCTGCGCGGAAGTGACGTCTGACGCCAAGGCGTCAGTGAACGTCACATATATAATTGCGCGTTATCACATATAATTTCCAACATTACCTCAGTCAAAAAATTGCAAAGACGACATTATTTATTAAGCTTGTCGCGAACACAAAGTTAATATTAAATCAGGATTTGTAACAATATAAACTTATATCGATAGGGAAACGATAAATGATAGTAGTTTTGTTTTCGTAACCTGGTCCCAAGGTTATAAAACTGAGCATGGAAACCAGTATCAAGTCGCCATTTCAGCCAATAAGATGCTTGAGATTTGAAACTGGTTTCCATGCTCAGTTTTATAAACTTCAGGCTAGGCTTAAATGCATTTTAAGTCTGATCCGGATGTTGTTGTTGCTTTTTAATCGCAAACGCCTCATGGGATATTAACTTCGAGGAATCTTCGCACCGAATAAGCGTAATTAATTAAGTACATATTTTTTATTTTAATGACATGTAAAAGAAGACATATGGAAATGCATAATACGAAAATGAACAATAGCACTCAACGTTACAATGTTACAGATTTCGGCATATAACCGTGATATATTAATATTTCGCGATGGTTTATTGTTCGCGTATAAAAAAACATTGCAGTGGACCAGTATTAAACAAAATTACAAGAGATCAGTAATAAAAACATTTCCGAGACCAGTAATAATAACATTACTCGGGACCAGTTATAATAACATTACAAGGCACCAGTAAAATAACATAACACCGGAACAGTTATAATTACATTACTAAGGATGAGTAAAAGCAGCAAAACAAGCGTCCAGTAATAATGGCATTAACAGGGAACCAAAGAACCAGTAATAATAACATTAGAAGTGATCAATTATAATAACATTGTATGTGATTCGTTAAAATATCACTCCTGGAAATTTTATTAATAGCATTCAAATTGACTAGTAACAACAAAATTTCAAGGGGCAAGTAATGAAAACATGACGAGGGACCAATTATAATTTGATTACTAGGGACTGGTAATAAAAGAATCACAAAGGACCAATAATGATAGCATTAAAAGGGACCAGTAATAATAACATTAAGAGGGTCCAGTAATAAAAACATTACAAGTGACAAGTAACAAAAGCATTACAAGTGATCAATAATAATAAAAACTCACGTAACAAGTAACAGAAGCATAACAATGGATCTATAATACAATCACTACAAGGGACCATTATAAATAGCAATACAAGGGACCAGTAATAAAAGCATAACAAAGGGACCAGTAATAATAAAATTCCAAATGACCAGTAATAATGAAATTCTAAGGAACCAGTAATAATAACATTAATTGGAACCAGTTATAATAAAATTCCAAGGGACCAGTAATAATGACATTCTAAGGGACCAGTAATAATAACATTACACGGGACAAGTTGTAACAATATTGCTTTGCACCAATAATAAAAAAAACATTATAAAGGACCAGTAACAAAAGCATTAGAAGGGACCAGTAAAAAAAACACTACAGGGGATCAGAAATTATAACATTACATGGGACGGGACCAGTTATAATAACTTTTCTAGGGACCAGTAATAAAACATTACAACGGACTAGTGATAATATCATTACGAATAATAATAACTTTAAGGTGAGCATTTAACATCAGAAGCACCTTGTGCTGATTGGAACTAATAAGATCATCCTTATTAAGTCACTAATTAGGTCAATTGCAGGTAAATTTATAAGTAAGCTGTCATTTGTGCCAGCTTTATATTTATCTATTTTGACTTTAAAATGATGCATTAACTTTATGTCATATAAACATTCAATATGTCTAAATAAGTGCTACTTAAATATGAAAATTAGATCAAACTGGCATAATTGTTTAACAATAACAACAAAATACTCGTAAATGAAGATAAAATTATGTCATAATTATTATTTGCAGGAAAAAATATGATAAACAATGTGATTATAAATGCATAAAACGCAAAGATCAGGTAGATGTGATTGTGGTAACACCCATGGAATGTTTTTATGTTGACACTTCGAGGAAATGTTGTATACTTAACTGCATAAGACCTTTCCGCACATGTAATGTTGTCAAATCATAAACTAACGGAATCGGTACACTTCTTGAAATAACAAAACCAAATTGATGCTACGTAAAATTACAAGATACTTTAAATTTGTAATCAATTCAGAAAAGATTATATAGCTCAAAATATCAGATTATATCATTCTCCTATAATATCATATAAAAAGAAAATGTTAATGTTTCCCTGATTTTGATATAAACAGTAAAATTGATTTATAATACGAATCTGCACAAATGTATAATAAAAACACAGGTTCTAGGCAATTATCATGACTATTTGAGAAACTGATTAGAAAAATGAATTTTTTTTAGTATTTTCAATTTTGAAATATTACACCTCATTTATTTGATTTATTACATATAACAACAATTATTTGAGGAATGTTGTGACTTAGTGGGCACGTCACGGGAAAATTGGAGTCATTTTTTTTGTTTCGGTTGTTACTGTATTTGGCTAGAACTTGCTCTTGTCTTCAATGCTCTCATAATACTAAGTGATTTTATAACATTTTTGACAGTTTAAGGCTAACTTTAACGCATACTGGACAATAACCAAAGCCGTCATTAAACTTTTGACGTCATTTCATTAGATGTTTAAATACACTTTTTCCCCAAGACGTTATTCAACTTTAGACGTCATTTCATTTGATGTTTAAATACACTTTTTCCCCAAGACGTTATTCAACTTTTGATGTCATTTCATTAGCTGTTTAAATACACTGTTTAAATACACTTTTTCCCCAAGACGTTATTCAACTTTTGACGTCATTTCATTAGCTCTTTAAATACACTTTTCACCCAAGACGTACGCCAATTAAGTTAATTTATTGTAGCGCAACAAAAACCATTTGAACCAATAAAACTGTATGGTATGATCATTTAAATATAAATAACTAATATACAGGCACCCAAAAACACAAACCAAATTCAATGATTGAAAATGAAGACTTGATTTCAACAATGCTATTAATACATTTCAGCAGTGAATGAATTAGAAAAAATAAACCATCAAATATTTAAGTTGCTTATTTCAGGTTGAATTACTTCAATGTCTTAAATATGGTTAATATTAATTGTACACAACGGCTTTGAGATCAGTCTCAAATCTCAAGGATCTGATTGGCTGAGATGGCGACTTTTTTGACCTGTTGTGATGAAGTCCTGCGCTTAATCAACATCCGCCTAAAATATATTCACTCGAACTTTGACATTGTGAGAATTTTACATCACACTTATTTTGTTAACAGGTCCTCTACCGTGTAAATTATACTTTTTAAAATTTTAAAGCACTTGATGTTTTCGTTTTGATACGTGACCAGGTACTTTAAAAGAAATTGCATTCACAATAAAGTGGCTCTGTGAATCTTAGACGTATCATATATCAAGCAAGTTGTCACCGCCGTTGTACATATGCTTACAAATAGCTACTATGAGTGTACTATTAAAAAAAAGAAATGGAAATTACTCATTAGTTAGCATATCTGACCACATCTCCACGGCTTTGAAAATAATTTAATTGGTGAAAAGGTGAAACGAACATATCCGGATTGTCACATAAAGAAAACATAGTAATAACACGCAGCCAAAAGTAGAATGGAAAAGAGAACGTGGGTTAAAATATTGACCAATTTTGATCTGGTCAACATCCTATTGAAAGTTTAACATGGCTGCCCCAAAAGATGGTTCAAGAAACCACTGAACTAACTTTGGATCCGCCCTTGATTTTTCACATTATACTTGGTCATAAACAAAGTTTATCATTCCCTTAAAACGAGTATTTAACACATATTTAATGTATAACATTACAACAGGCAGGCAAAAACGTGGGGAAAGCGATGTGTTTTTGCCATCGACAGTTCCAAAGCTGGTCTCTGTTTTGATTATTGTTTGTCTTATCGACTTATCGAAATTATCATTATAAATGGATATGCCTTCTTTTTTTTATTTATGAATGTGTGGGAGGCTGTGTTGTGCTGAATTTGGCTGGTCCGATTGTGCATATTTCACTATTTTGAAAGCCTTTGGGTATGTTCTCTTGACAATAATTATTTATTCTGTAAAGTCATTTTTATAAAAAATAAAACTATGGATATCTGCTTGTTTAATTTAATATGAATTGGACCTTACACTCTTCATTGTATACTTCATTTTTAATTAATACTTAACCTTTTGTGAACAGTACATACATGTACGAGCACATTTGAATATTGTTTTAGATAGTATAATCATAGAAATGACTTTTATGTTTTTATAATTGTCTTTTCAGTGCAAACAATGAATAAAATGGCAATAAAATCACTCTGCTTTAGGTATACATACATTAATAGTGAATATATGTTATATACATATGATGTTTTGTACAACACTGCTCAGTTTGCATTGACATTCACGGCGAGTTTATTAATGAAGGTGCCTTAATTGAAACTATCAATGTCCTTTTAATGACATCTGTGCACATGTTAATAGACAACACTTAAGTCCAGTTTCACAACAGTTTGCCTTATTTGAAGTATAGAAGACATTCGTTTTGTTTCGCGATAACAAAATTTGATTTTAGATTATATAAATAAGTTTCTAGTTTTAAATAAATTAAATAATTAATTAAAGATAGTATGAATTACTAATAAAAGTGATGATCGTGACATTATTAAAGATTTAATTGATTAATTAATTAATTAATGTATTTATTTTTTTGTTTGTTTGTTTGTTTGTTTATTTATTTATTTATTTATTTATTTATTTATTTATTTATTTATTTGTATTACGTCATTTTTCAAAAGTTAGTTGATACCATGATAAAATGCAAAGAATGTTAACATTTAAGTCTTATGTATCACGAATCTTCTAAAAATACACTAACAATTAATTTAGAAATCAACTGATTTATTTATGGCAACGCAGTGTGGCCTTCCTAAGCTATTTGTACATAAACATGACAAAAACCATTCACGGTCAAAGCTTTTGACATATAGTTATAATTATGTACATGTAATCTTAAAACAGTATCATAATTAGCTTAATATAAAAAGTAAAATTATTTGCACCTTGACATATTTATTGCACGACCCTTCTGTTTTGCGAGTACTTATTTTATTATTTTACCACATAATCTGTTTCAAGACATGTGTGTTATTTGCAGATTAATAATGGGCGATATATTTTCAAAGATAAAACATCAGAATTTTTAAAGATGAATTTCTTTTGCTTTGTTTACATTGGGAACTCTACGTAAAGACGAGATTGTGTTCTAATTACATAGCAAACACTACAGAAAAGGAATCTGGTATTGCGATTATAAATCAAGTTTCATGCTCAACTAAATTCTTTACACAAGATGTAATTGTCTTGAACATAAACGACCTACTTCTAAAATTCCTTTGTTTTAATATTTCGGCCAGTTTATAAATAGGTGGTTTCAATATCCCAGCCAATATTGATTTGGATATTGTCCAATCACCCCCAAGGATATACTTCCTGCTTTTTAAATTTTGCCTTTGGCGTAGTCTGTGATATGCAGGATTTGTATTCTAAGATCCCCTGTCTAAATTCTATTCTGTTTAGTTCCGCCCATTGTTTTCTCGTTTAGGGCAAACCCATTATTTTATCTGGGGACCATACGCCGCTGAACATGGAATGGTATTAATCTGAAAATACCTCATTGAAGGTTCCATCTTCACCGCCATATGCATACCATCGTTTGGGATGGATCGAAATTGTACTATTTAATGGTGTAATTACTGAGTTGCGCTCAACCCGGGGCTAGGCGGCGTGGGCAGTAATAAGCATTTCCATTACTGCCCATGAACAGGCTCAATCGAACCGAGCCTGCAGTACTTTCATATTTGTCGTGTTCGGTGGCTTTCAAAGTTCCCTTTTCATCTATTTTGATAAATACGAAATAACTGTATGTTTGCAGTTGCTGTTGAGATCAATCATGTCAGGTTTTCACTTTTAAATGATTATTTTGAAATAATACAAAAGGGTAAAATGAAGAGAAGATATCAAATTTTCATGCACGAATTGAGTATGAAAAATGTTTATATTCATTTTATATTATATATGTGATCAAAACGAAAACAAGTTTTTAATACACCTATCAAAACATGAATTTATTGTACTCGAATCTCAGATTTCTGTCGCAAATGATATCTTTTTTATATTTAATTGTTTTTATCTAAATTCAAATATCCAAGTTTTCTGTTGAAGATCACAATCAACTAATAAACAGAAATCAGTTAGCAATATTGGTGTTGCATGAAAATATGTGTGTTAATCACTGTCTACTGATTAACTGAAATAAGTAAGTAACATTTATATTGATGTTACATACAGATGAGATCGTTGTCTTCTTACAAACAGAAATCAGTTGGAGTTACATGAAAATGACGATTTTTATCTGTTACAAAGTTTTACATAAACCAGTTAGCAATATTTATATTGGTGTTTCTATGTTGTTAAATCATGCATGAATATATACTATATCTAATAATTGAGGCACGCCACGGGAAAAGGTACCTTCGGTCATTTTTTGTGTCATTTTTGTTGTTACTATATTTAGAAAGAACTTTCAAATTTCTATTATTTTCTCATAACAAAACAGTGATTTCGTTACACATTTGACAATAAAATGGTATGTTTACCGCGAATTGCATAATAATTAATGTCGTCTGCTCAACTTTTTGACGTCGTTTCAAGGATTGACGTCAACTGCCCGAAGGTACCTTTTCCCGTGGTGTGCCTCATATCATAATGATTAATAGTATCAGTTGTGTAACAACCATGAGCTTTTTGTAAACACAACACGGGGAGTTAACCCCGTAACTTCCTTCACATAGTGATTGAGGGTGTATACATGTGTTATTGTATTGAAATTGTTGACTATTAATGATATCGATGTAAAAAGCATAATGATTGATACGTTTTATGTAAAACTGCATGATCAAACACTTGTAATGTCAATTTAGAGCAAAGATGATACAATTAATCTCTAGCGACACGGTTGTCTGTAAAACTGGTGACAGTTTGCGACAACAAGGAGACTTTAAACTTATTTATTGAATATTAATTTAAAATATATTGCAAAGTTTGAACATATCACTCATAAAGTATTCCACAAAATCAAATTTAACACTCAAAATTCAAAAACATATGCCAAATAAATTAGGGCGTCATAAAGACTGTGTCCTCGGACTGTTGACGTTAATGATTGAAATAACGTCATAATGTTGAGCAGTCGACATTGTAGTTGGTGGTAAAAATAACATAATTTATTGTCAAACACTGTATACAAAAAAATATTAATTACATTTATGGAAGGTATCGGGGGTAATAAAATCACATTTTAGTTATTTGTAAATAATTATTCATTGCAATTCCTTTCCAAATACCTTTCCAAATACAGCAACCTCCAAAATGTCAAAAACATAACCGAAGACAGTTTAAAAAAGTGAAATATGCATACATGTATCAGAAATAGCCACACTCAGAAACACAGCCTTCCCACGCAGCGAAAATGAAAAGAGAGGGAAAGAGAGCACGTGTTAAAAGAATATTAATTTCAAAGAAGCCACCACAATTTACGAAAAAGAGAACCCTTGGAGCGGTCAGTGGCAAAACAATTTGCCACTGGGGGTGGGTAAATTAGAATGTAACGGAAAACGAGACCGACATCAGTCATTAAAATGACTTTCAATGAATGACGTCGGGTATAGGAAAACACCATTTTCCCGTTACGTGCCCCTATAATACTGAGCACAAAATGAAAACGTAAAACACTTTTTTATGTCGAAAATATTTACATAAATTCCAACTTAATTTCAAAGTTGTCTTCCGGAAGCAATTCGTCATATCGACTGTCTCAGTTAACATACCATTTGTTTTGTCTTACCTTATACACTCACCTAGTGATTGTAACGAGTCACTTTTTGTTTATATATTGTTTCTTGATAGATTGTGACTACACTTAATTTGTAATTCATTACAAAAACAAATGCCTCTGACATATGATTTTTACTTTCAATAACTGACTTGTGAAATGTTAGACGTGAGTTAACTTATATTTAGCTGAAAATACATTCAATGCAAGTACAGGTTAAGCAAACAGAAAATTTGTCAGAATTATAGTCAAACCTGTATTAAGTAGGAACCCACTGGAGTGACAAAAAGTGGCTGCTTAGCACAGGTGTTTGTTTAAGACAATTAGAACAAAATGTATAGGACATATTCAAACTGGCTGTTTACAGCAGGTGGATGACGAATGTAGGTGGCTGCTAATGCAGGTTCAATTGTATTTTCTTTGGTTTAAAGGAGCCCTATCTTTAAGAACGAAAACATCGTAATCAGTAAAAAATTATACTAGTTAATCAGCTTCAAAAAAGTTAAATTGATAATTTCAAATTAAAGTTTTAATTGTTTCGAATTGTTCTTATTTAACTATTATGATTTGTAGATAAGTGTGACACTAATGTTTTCGAGTTGAAAAATTGAATGTAAAAAAATAGTAATATCATTTTGTTGTAGATGGCAGTAGGGGTGTCACGATAAACGATATTATATAATACTGGTATATTGCAGTATGCTGCCGAACGATATTCTATCGCGATACGTAATAAATGTTCCCGAACGGCTGCAGATATTGTGACAGCCCAGAGAGCTAGTCATGGAATTACCAAACTCATTTATACTACATATGATATTACACATGTGATATTTCATGTATTAGTCAAACACATGATTGATATTAATCACTATATTACTTTGTTGTGTGTTCATAGTGTGTAACATAATGGAGAGTTAGAAGTTGAATTAAAAGGTTTGATGTCTGAACGAATATGTAGTTATACTGTTTTTTTAACAAAGCAATATATCAGTGTTTAGCGTATTGCAGAATATCGTGGTACACTTCAGGCGTATCGTGACACACTTAGCAGTTAGCCTGGCTTACGTTGAGGCTCCTTAATACACATGCATTTTTTTTCAGAAAATTAAGCAGAACAATGGCAAGTGTGGGTTGTGTGGAGATCCCTTCAATGCCCCAAGGGATCACGAAACCGGCGGCAAATACGCTACAGGGGCCATAGCACAAGTTCTCGAGAGAGGCGAGAAAAACTTAAACGTTAAAGTTTTACTTAATATTGACCAAGGAGGTTATTTTGAATTCCGTATATGTGCTTCGAATGGTAGTGCGGAGACTCAAGAATGCTTCGACCAACACCTATTGAAGATAACGGAAGGTCGTCGCCAAGGAGACGAATTGGCCTATATCGTACGCCATGCTGGCATAATCACACTAACCTTGGAGATACCTGAGAGGTTATATTGCGAGAAATGTGTGCTTCAATGGAAATATGTAACAGGTAAGTTGTGTTAATCGTGTTAGATTGCGAGAAATGTGTGCTACAATGGAAATATGTCACTGGTAAGTTGTGGTAATCGTGTTATATTGCGAGAAATGTGTGTTGCTCAGGATATTTGCCGTAGGTTAATCGTGTTATATTGCGTGAAAAGTGTGTTGTTATATTAAGTTAGTCGCGTTATATTGCAAGAAACGTGTGTTGCTATTGATATTGCCATAGGTTAGTCGCGTTACATTGCGAGAATGTGTGTTGCTATGAATATTTGTCATAGGTAAGTCATGATAGATTGCGTGAAATGGAATGGAATGGAAATATGTGTCAGGTAAGTCGTGTTATATGGCGAAAATACCGATGGAAAAAAAGGCAGCCACTTAACTCGTGATAAGTGATTCACGGGCTATATTGCTCAAATAAAACGGTTGCTACATTGGATATATATCACAGATAAGTCATGAATGTTTGTGAGAAATGGATGGTTCACTGGAAATGTCCCACAGGAAAATCGTGTCATTTTGTATGACATGTGACACATTTAGGAATATAAGTATTTTTCATGTGTGTGAGGTGAAGATGGAAAAGTCTGTCACCGTGTGGGAACTGTTTTGCGGGAACAAGGCTCTGCCAGTTTCCGCCAAAACAGTTCACCCGAGGTGACAGATTTTTCTATCTTGACCGAATGTCTCATGCAAGATACTTTTTCTTGCATACCTTTTACTGTTCATAACGTATGTGTATATGTATACAAACTTTATGTTTTTCCTTAAGCTGAAATATTGACATTTACGCAAACCTTACTCTGTAAATGACGTCACTATCTTGAATATATACCCGAAGACGTAACGTCACTCATGTAGCACGCGAACGTTATCTTTTGCCTAGCAGAAGATAAGATTTTCTTCCCCGGTAATCATACTTATCTGGTATGCAAGGAAAAGATTATCTCCTCTTTCTTTAATAATCATGATCGATAATTTTTACATAAGATTCACTAACAGATTATTTGATTGTCATATTAAGAAGTTAATGGCATGTACAGAAGGAAAACCACACTAGTTTAAGAAACGTGATGCACATAATAATATACAGTTACTTAAATATCTTTTGTGCAAATTACCTCCTGTTTAATTTAAGAAAGAACTAAACCCAACTATTACTTTGCATTAGCCATTTTTACATTATTAAAACCGATAGATACTGAACCGAGAACTGATAAAATAAACATATTGATGATCAAATTCCACCACATATTTAATGTTATAGGAGTCTCCCATGTTATTTTGTCAAGTTTTCATTTATGCTCAGTATATGTAAACATTATTGCGGTGAAATTTAAATATTAACAACTAATAAGTGCTGAAGTCTTTGACATGAGTGGCTTCAGAAATTGTTGTTAGAAGGGGCATATCTCAAAATAAAACCATACATTACATCCCGAAGAAGCATCTTCTAATATTTGCTTTAACTAGTGTACATGTATTTCTAGTTTATTGTATTCTTCTCTGATATTGACGTTAACATTAACCGGTGCATAGAGTGGGTAAGCTCGCCGGGTGCGCCTTCCTCTAAAGAGCTGCTCTGGTTCTATTCTCGTTTTGTTTCATCGAAAAGTATTAGCATTTCAATTCAACTTGCGTTTTTCATCTATGTAATTATCACATAAGCGTTGTTTGTGCCGTGAGGCGGCTGTAGGAAATCTCCCCGTACATTCAGTCAGCGATGTTATCAATTATATTGCCGCTTTGAAGGCCATCGAGCACGATACTTATTTTTGTGTAAATATTGCGCTGCGCTTATCCCGAGGCCGGGCGGCGTGGACAGTTATATGCATTTCTATTCACGGTCAGGTTTTATGTAACCGAACCTGCAATATTTTGTCGGTTTGCTTTCAAAGTTCATTTTTTTACCAGTTACAGTAAATATTTGTTATACCACAGTCAAACTTGACGATGTCCACACGCTCACTTAACAATAAATGACAAATATGTCAGGTTATAACAATAAATGAAGATTTTATTTTGACATTTAGAGAAAATGCTGCTTCTGTAACTTTTTACTATTTATAGGCAAGTTATATATCTGTCAAAAACGCACACAGTAAGAATTAATAACAACAGCAGTAACAGGACATGTGACTTGGTAACACAACTGCATAATGTTTTGTTTTATCAATATTGACTTGGCTTTCACTAAACCATTTTCTATGTCGAGGATTATAAAAACGTCGTTACTCTTTTTTTCGTTTATTAAAGTTACGACAGTCTTAAATGCAACTCTTGATATGTTTGTGTCTGTATTGCGGGAACAAGCATGAGACTGATGCACCCTAGATTATGGTTGAACACCAAGTGGAATATGTGTTTGTATTCGACTGTTCGAGACAAAGACCCATATTTTCTTTTACTTGTTTTTGATGTATTACCTTTGTAATTGATAAAAGTATGTTCGCTTGCTTACTCACTAACTCACTCGTTTTTACTCGTTTGTTGATTGGATCGCTCTATCGCTCACTCCTTTACTTGTTTGTGATGTATTATATTTGTCAATGAGAAATGTATGCTCGTCGCTCACTTGTTTACCTGTTCGTGGCGTATTATTGTTGTCATTGATAAATGTATGCTCGGACGCTCAATCGCTCACTCCTTTACTTGTTTGTGGCGTATTTTTTTTGTCATTGATAAATGTATGCTCGGACGCTCACTTGTTTACTTGTTCGTGGCGTATTATTTTTGTCATTGATAAATGTATGCTCGGTCGCTCAATCGCTCACTCCTTTACTTGTTTGTGGCGTATTACTTTTGTCAATAATAAACGTATGTTTGGTTTCTATGTGAGATTCCTTTGTGCGTCTTTTTCTAATGAATATGAATAATTCTCTTTTAAGGTAACACGTTTGGATGGGATGCGATGGGTAAAGGTTGTTTGGGTTGTGGACAACAAGACACTTACATCAACTGCGCTGACATAACCATCCGAGGATGGGAGCTCCCAACTACCCCTCCTCCTCCTACCACGCCCATACCAACAACAATGATGACAACGACTACCCCGAGTCCACCAACAACCACCAAACCAGCTCCACCACCGAGTCACGTGGTTGCTAGTCTGATCAAACACAACCAGCTTGCGACTCAAAGGCATAGATCTACAGCCAGCGAAACACCTCGATATGTTACCAAAAATAGGTAAAAGTAAAACTTTTACAGATTGTGTTGCAAAACTTGTTTTATTATAGCTGATAATTAAAACTCATTCATACCAAAATACATTAGATATACGCTAAAGCCATTGAAACATCGATACAAAACTAACTTGCGTTTTATTATTTCGGCCAGTTTTAAAATAGGTGGTTTTAGAATCCCATTCAATCAAGATCTGGATATCTTTTAATCACTAAATGGGGCACGCCACGGGAAAAGGTACCTTCGGTCATATTTTGTGACATTTTAGTTGTTACTATATTTAGAAAGAACTGAGAATAATATATTATTTTCTCACAACTAAAAAGTGAATTTGTTACACATTTTGTTATTAAAATGGTATTTTTACCGCGAAATGCATAATAATAAACGTCGCCTGCTCAACTTTATGACGTCATTTCAAGGATTGACGTCAACTGCCCGAAGGTACTTTTTCCCGTGACGCGCCCCAAACGCTTTATGTTTTGTTTCTTTTTTGCCTTTGGCGTTCTCTGTATTATGCAGGAGCCTGTTCAATTTTATTTTGTTGAGTTCCGTACATTGTTTTCTCATGTAGGTAAACCAATTCTTTTATCTTGGGCCGTTCGCCGCTAAATATGAAATGATATAAATCTGAGAAGACCCCCTTAAGTGGTTCCAAATTTACCGCCATTTGTTAGCCATCGTTTGGGATGGATCAAAATTGTACTGGCGTAAATAATATCCGGTATATCGAGTTGAGTTCAACCTTGGGCAAGACGGCGTTAGAAGTAATACTAGTATGAATTTCCATTACTGCTAGTGTTGGGATATCGGTTGCAAATCACAATCGATCATCAGTTGGAATCGGTTGCCACTTCCGATGTGATTTCGCCGATTATTAATCGGTTTATAAATCATACCTGTGTTACATTAACAAATGGTTTCTAATAAGTAGCTTATAAAATATCCCTTATTATTGTGTGTTTTCTGCTACTTTCTACATAACGGTTGGTGTTCCAATTACAAAAATAAAACTTTTTCGCGTGTTTTTATTAAATATGCACTGATTAGACTGAATGAACAATGCTTAACAAAGAATACACACCCCAAAAAACGTTGTTGATATCACTTAATGCCGAAAAGGCCCTACCAATTAATTTCAATCATGACTAGTACATTTGTACATATATTGACCAAGATATGTTTAATTGTGCAGTAGTTTACAGCCGGGGGTATAAATCGGTTTAAATCGAATATGGGATAATGACATCGATTATCGGCATCGGGAGGTTCTAACTGATGATTAATCGATGTCTTTCGATCATCGGCACATCACTAATTACTGCTCATGAACAGGCTCAATCAAACCGAGCCTGCAGTATTTTCCTATTTATCGTGTTCAGTGACATTCAATGTTCATTTGTCATCTATTTCATAAAAAATATAACTTATCTTACATTTTCTGTTCTCAATTACTTAACTTGTTAATAACGATAACTGCGAAATTTCGTTACACCGGTGTTTTGATGTATAATAAACAACTGCAGTATCAATATATTTCGCGCGGGTTCAGATTTCTAGTATTTCACGCAATGGTACATACGCCAAAAACAGGAGATCATGTTAAATGTTTCTTGATAGCGAAATACAATTGCGCAAATTTATGTCCGCGAAAATATATCATTTGTAGGTTTTACGCGAAAATTATCCCCCGCGAAATCAAATACTTCAGTAGTATTTCATCTTAACAAGCAAATTGCGGCTTACATTTAATGCTAACGCATTCCTGACATATGATAAATGATAATTAAAGGAATACAAATAACGTATGTATGACATTATGCATGATAGCATTTGACTTTAACAAATTGTCATCCTTATAATTATAATGAAATTTCATAGAGAGGCTTTTTTTTCTTTCGTACATTTAAGTACAATATATTTAATTCTATATACATAAATAAATGAAAACGCAGTTAACACGTTAATAACTGTTTGTTGATATGTCTCTTTATCTCCAGGCAAACAGTAACCGATTTCGACGAAGGATCACGACAGAGGTTCGGAAATGGAAACGGAAATCATGATAACGGAAAACCATTTGAAGCCGTGCCAGCACCTCTTCCACAAACGCCAGAACCGCCACCGCCGCCAAAGGCACCAGCTGTGATTATACCCGTGGCAATTGAAAACAAGCCGGTAATGGGAGTTCCAGTTCAACCCGCAGCTGACCTTAATCCTGTTATAGCTCCAGTACAGCCGATTGAAACAGCCACAGAGAAAGTTTTACGTCCTCCACGCCAAACACCATCTTGGTCTTTTAATATACCACGTCCTCCAAAGCTGTCACATGAACAGTTAGACGCGTTAAATAACAACAAAAATGTATTGCAAAGCCACGATCCTCTACAAAAGTATGTCCAGGTAGGATCAAGCAAAATTATTGCATCTGTGGATTTTACGACAGCCAAAGCCTTGCAAGCACAAACACCGCCACCTGTTAACAGACCCTGGAATGCAAGGTCAACTGACCCGACCTTACAAGTGCGTCAGTTTAAATATCAACAGCCTTCTCAAACACAAACTGATCAAAGGTATAATAATTTCAATAATGAAATGAAGGTCGTTCCAATTCGAAACCAAGCTGTTGCTACATCTCAAAATTTTGGTGCGTTTGATAGCTTTGGAAATGAAATGTCAGGCGCGGCTGTTCCATCTTCTAATGTTGGTGGTGGTCTTATCAATGAATACGGATTTGATACTGGTGTAAATCAGCATCAAGGACCAAGAGCTCCAAATCAACAGTTTCACGTCGGTCAAAATATTCGTGCGAATCCCGACGATTATGCGGTCGCCCATGGCAACAATGGCGCTGTTTCAAATCATTTCGACAATAACAGATTTGGAAGCAGACAACAACAAATATCTGACACTCGCGGCGGTAACAAACATTTTTTTGTGGGTGAGTTTAATGCTGTGAATCCACAATACCAGCATAACCCTATGCCTCCAAGATACCAAACTGCAAACCAAAACATGAATCCAGAGCTTTCGGAGGTAAACATGTTCGGGGACCAGGGTTCTAGACATTCCCAGTACTCAGGAGACCAATTTCAAGTTCCAGGTATCACAAAGAACGTTGAGGGAATTTCGGAAACAAGATATGGTCCATTCCAATCAGGACATCAGAATCCAAATCTTTATCAACAACAAAGGTCAGGGACAGGTCAGAGTCACAATCAGCGCTACGGTGGCGCTTTACATAATAACAAACAAAATACACAGTCCACCAAACTTCCTGTGATAGACACGTCAACACATAAAGATGCAAACGCGAATGATATTGCACCTTGGCGTAAACCGCCAACGGTTCAGCCAGCGAAAACCATGCCAGATCTTACCAACGTTCCTGTAAACTTATTCAAAGACCAAGATAAGAACAAGTTTAAAGCTCCTGTTATAAAAGAAAGATTTACAAACTATCAAATCGGAGGTGGCGTTGAAAAGCCTCGATCTATTCCCGAAAGTCTAAAACAAGCAATCAATGTTCACGGACATAGCAACGAAAAACCTAAACCAGATTCACAAACATACAACAACAACCATCTAAATGCTGGCATACACTCGCCAGAGAACTACTTTGGTCAAGATCACTACATTTCACACAGTGCAGAAATGAGCAACCCAGCATTTGGGGCAGGAAACGTTGAACATAATCAGAATCTCAATTATGGCAATTTTAACCTACAGCCTCCAAATATCCCAAGTGTAATCTGGGGTAGTGCGCATGCGCAGGCCGGTTCTAGTTCCGCCTTTGGAACCGGAACAAACAATGAAATGCAAACATCTGTACCCTTAAGCGTTTCCAGTTCTTCACCTACTTATGCTCCATCCCCAACTTTTTCAACCGCTGTCCAAACACCTCATACAACTACTGATAAAATGGACTTACAAATGCAAGAAATAGTGAAACTTCGAGAGAAGTTGGAACAATTACAACAGCTAATCCACAAACAACAAGACACATCTCAAAATACGCCTTTACCTAACCCCACAAGTTCACAAAATATTGTAAATGCGAAATCAAAAACTAATGAACTACCTTATGGTCCAAGCTTGTTACAAAATGAACCTGTAAGTGATTTCAACCAACAAAATGCAGGCATAAGTGTTCGAAATCAGTGGATGTCCCAAAACTTATACCCAGAGCAGATGCCAATATTGCAAAACAATAGACTAGGTCAATCGGCCGGAAATTTCGATAATACTCAACCACCATCTATGGAGAGACAAACAACACAATTAATTGAAAATTTTAAGGCCCAAATGTTACAGTCAATTGAAGCAGCCAATGCAAAAAGGAACCAAAAGAGTAATAGTGTGCAACAATCAATGCCCGTCTTACGAAACAAACAGACCACGCAATTTCCAGAAAGACAATATGATCAACAGTATGCAGTGCAAACTACATACAACATACCAGTTAACAACATAGAAAGCCAACAAAATGTTGCTGCACCAAACAATGAGGCGCCTTCTTTGTCTCGAAAAGACAAATACCTAAAATTAATTGAAATGATTTATGAACGAAAGCAACAAAATACGAGAGCAGATAATAGCATACAACAAAACCACAGAATTTCAAACGAAAACCTCATTAATATAGATCAAACTCCACAAACTGCCCCTACCACGCCAACACAGATAAGGTCTGTCAACTTTTTCGACGTGCGTCCTTACGAAATACTCCAGAAAAATGTAACAAGAGAGCGTTTACGGTCACAAGAACAAAACACGCCAAAGGTTACAACAACAATGGATAACTTAGCGGATAAAATAGCAGTTGGCATGGCTAAAAAATTAAAACAAGGTGGAGCTTCTATTGACCAAGACGTTCCTTTGTCAGGTGATTCATTAATGTCAGCTCTGAGAAAAATTGCCTTGGGGGTTTTAAAAGAAAGACAAACTACGATGCCGGACACTGCGTTTCAAACTCAAAGTGCTGGTGATAGTAAAACTTTTGCAAGTACTTTAAAGACAACGGAAGCAAACCGAATAAGATCTCAAGTTTTAGAAAAACCAGTAAAACATGCAATACAAGATATTGCAATAGGCACTCCGAGGCAAGAAATAATAAATGTCAAAGACTTGACTAATGTTAATACTGATGTTAATGCAAAAGAAACTAACAACTATGCGCAAGGTGTTCACACAGAGACTGCCCCGACCTCAGAACAACAATTAGAATCATACAAACGAAGACAGGAGCTGATAAACAAGATGAAACAGATGATGTTAAAAAGACCATCTCATGTTTCTAACACACGAACTTTAAACAATGATAGGCCTATTCATTTGCCAGGTGATCGACCATCTCACCTGGGACAACAAGAAACTGTAGGAAGTCAGAAAACAGGACCGAATAACAATAGACCTACACATATAATCGACGATCAAAACAATGGACGACAAACGATATACGATACACAATCAAGGACAACGCAAGGAAAGGCAATGCAGTTATTAAGAGTACACCCATCTGTTCCCCCAACACAACAAAGCGTTAGACAAAGCACAACTTCAACATTTTCACAAATAGAGAACCCGTCAGATGGTGGAAGTGTGGCTTCCAGTGCTGACAACGCTCAAAAACTTCGTCTCCCACCAAACATTGCATCCTCAATGCTGCACAGAGTTAAAGAGATGTTAGCTAATAAAAACAATGAAAATGGCCAAGCCTCACAAAAAGACGTTACAACTCAAGACGTTTTAAATATTCCTCTAAATAAAGAAATGATCTTTAAAATGTTTAAGACAATGAGCCGAAAACAAAATCAGAATATGGCTAGCTAAAGTTATAATGACTATAGAGAGAATTAACAGAACAGGCTGTCATATTTAAAATAAATTGCAGCACAGTATATCATTTACCAAAGACTGGATACTTGTGTTTTTTCCGTGAAAGTTCAAATGTTTACCGCAATGTTTCGCGTCAAGGGCTATTCAAAAGTTAAGCTTCATGAGACATTAATGGCTTGTCATATTTTATAGTACTAAGTCCGCAATAAATATGAAAATGTTTTAACATTACAGTTATTATGTTTCTTGTAGCAATTTTATTTCGCTTTGTTGTATATTTTAAAATACTGTACATAAAAACGAAAACCCTTTCGAAATATAAGCGCATCCAGGTGTACAAATACATTCAGTTTTAAGACATAGATCACCTACTATTACTATTACTTGGAAATGTATTTATTGTACAGGTGTCAAATATACAAGCTGACAGTTTCGAGTTAGAGCTGGAAAGATATTATCAAGCAAGATGGAGCCGTTTACTGCGGCTTGATTATGCACCAAGAACTGAATTGCGGACACTGTATACCGTGATCAGACTCACTCTGGCACTGGCTGATCAAGAACTAAACTGGTTGCCTATGCTATACACCCAATTTCGTCATGATGCAACACATAATGTTATCCAATTTAATTTCAGCAACATTTTGTATAATAATGCTGAAAAAGCGCCATAAATTTCTTTCTGGGACATACTGGCACGTTATGCCGTGCATGGGGATTGATAAGAAATCCCGTGTTCTTAGAGTAACTCCCCCTTTATAATGAGGGGCGTGTTTTAGGAGATAACGCTTAGTAGTTAATAATATGTCACGCCTTTAGATATTGGCTCCACCTCTTTTCGGAGTTGAACTGAAGAAAAGAGCAAATGACAGTTCCAAAGTAGCGCTGATAACAGAGATCAGACCGAAAATGTTAACATATTAAAAATGGTGAGTTCTTTTCATACCTTTGTAATTTTAACGCCAGGTTTCAAAAACCGTAAAATTATTTTCTCTTAGAAATGAATTTTTCTTATTCGTCAAGTTTGCCATCTAGTTCAAGTCATTAGCACCATCTCTTACATACATACTGTTTGTGTAGTGTTTTCAATTCATCTCCAAAACAGAAGTAGAGCCATTGTTATGTAATGATCGTAGCATAAAAATACATCTTTGAGTAGGCAATTTTATAATATATAGTTGTAAAAGAAAAGAGCTTTGGCGTTATTAGAAGAATAACAATCAATTAAAAAATGAACACTTCTTTATTTTAAATATTGTATAAATACATACGATGTTTGTGTTATGTTTTGTTACTGATGACCGTAAATACATGTTATGTTTGTCTGATTGTGTGTCTAGTTGTTCGTATTCCTACTCCAATAACCTTTCCTCCATATATACGCCTTTTTACGCATGTAAGACCAGTGTAGATCCAGACTAGCCGATACATCAGTGCCGTCTGATCAAGATCTGCACTGGTCACATTTTGGTACGAAATAATCAAACGAATCAAGTAGCGAACAGTGCAGAAACTTAGCACACGGCAAGGATGTGCCGGCTGATCTGGATCTACACTGTTCGCCCACGCAATAAAGGTGTGTCTATGGTTAAATCTCACATGTCAAAGTTCTTTCGTACAGATACGTAAATAGTTATGACTGAACCAAAAATGTAAATTTTACAAAGGTTGAATTTATTTTCTAAAAAAAATTGCTCTGAAAATGCTAATAAGCCCACTCTTGGAATCAAACCCTTACGAATGAGCTAGCCGGGACAACTCTAAACAAAATCGCGCGGATAAACCTGATAACCCCGATTATCATAATGTGACCGATTATGTACTGATCTGATAACAATCCTGTTAATCTATAAATGATATCGCCTCTACCTGGGAGCGAACCCGCACCGTCACGACGACAGCTGCTAGCCCTGCAAAGCTGACGGCGCAACCAATTGTCATATGAGATAACCGGGACAACCCCCAAAAAGGTTGATTGGATAGCCCTGATATACGTAATCATCACTGCACGCCATCGGTAACGGGTTATTTTACTGATTAAATTACTAACTATGAAGATGTATTGAACTAAGGACATTAAATCGTATTTTATCAGGAATCTTCAAAGATTTTTCAGTAGCATTTTTAAACCTATTGGTTTTATTAATGCACATAAAATTGATTTCGAAAGCAATAACTTTTACTACAATCAATTATCTCACGTCGAAAAGACCACACAATTAATAACTTAAAGACAGTTGGTAAACATCTTCTTGCAAGCAATATTTATATGTATCTGCTGCGTGGTTAAAATTTAATGTCCAATTTTTCGTATCTTTTTTTCACACATTTACCCATTGAAAATAGTATTGCCGCGGTTCTGTTCATAAAACGTATTCCAAACATGTGACATTAACATGATATTTATGTGAAATAGATGACCTCAGGTTTTCTTCAAAGTAAGTTCGTTAAATTCTATTTGACGATCCAGACTTGTCAGAATTTAACTTAAAAGTCACTTAAATCTAATTGACAATCTCACGTTGTCAGAAGTTCACTCATATATAAATAATGTTAATGTTAATATTCTGAGCATGTTTTATCGGTTATCAAATATGGCTTTAATTGCAATGTTTATTGTTTAATGTGTTTTTTATGTTTAATATAGTGATGTTGTTTTTAGAAATTCAATTATCTATTGGCAGATATCTAGACTTTAAAAACCTAAAGTACATCATATAAGTCAATAGTATAGAGTGTAACAGTATGAGATCGGGGAGGTCCGAAAGCCTGATTGAGCCCTCACCTGACAACAATAACAAATATCAGCAAAGTTCTTATTTCGTCTTATTGTAGAATTTTGTCACTATCTTGATTTAAAATATATAACAACATGTCAAAATCAATGAGAGCAAATTCTATTTCTGTGCGATTCATGACTTATTAATTTAGTTTTCTGTAGGACTCTATTAATGTGCAACATGCATGTATAGACAGCCAAATAGGAAATAATCACCTTCTTCTGTCTGTTTTATTGTACACTAAGGTCTTCACATGGATGATCTAGTGAATGAAGCCACGCTTTTTTGCAGTGCTCGTCGACGTCACAAGACAAAACATTTTTACAGTCCAAGAGTTTGTCCTCGGCTTTTCTTGTATCCTGATTACAGACAATTTTTTCAATACGAAATGGTGAAAGCCTGAAGAAGAACTATTATTATGGTGAAGTGGATGATCAGTGTAAAATAGTAAATTATAATTTGATAACTTCTTATAGGTTCTAATAAGAATATAAGGAGGAATGACTGTTATTCATTAAGAAAAGCAACAAACAAGGTAAAGTTTTTCTACTGAGAATATATTAATCTGTTCTTAAAATGAATCAATATGGATTTTAAGTTTTCAATTGTATGATGCAAAAATTATTGCATTTCAGGAATGTCTTTTACAGCACGTTAATGAAAGCATTGGTGGCCATGCGCATTATACAAGCTCTTGTATTAGGACATTGGTAAGGTTTTTAGTTACCTCGATGGAATGCCAATATGCATACACATGATGCTATTCCTTAAACATGCTATTGAGCTGATGGGTGTGTTGTACTTGTTTGTTCATATTTTATGAGAACATGTTGGGCAAGTGTGAGGTTGGCGCACCCAAGAACCTGGTTTAAACCCCCCTGTGGCAAATTGTTTTGCCACTGACCGTTCCAATGCGGTAACACATAGGGTTCTCATTTTCATTAATGGTTTATAGTGTGTTATTTGAAATTGATATTCTGATAAACATATGCTCTCTTTCCTCTCTTCTTTTTCGCTGCTTGGGGAGGCTGTGATTTTTGAGTGTGGAGATTTCTGATAAACATACATTGTACTTCTCCGTGTACCGATTTTTTCAACTTACTCTATTTCTGTATTGGCGATTAAGCCAGACAGTATTTCGTTTCAACATTTAAACTGAGTTATTTTTGTTGATTAGTCTAATCATGTTAAACTTTATGATTTATACTCGTATTGTAACCTTTTTATGTATAATAAATATAAATTAATTAAATTGTCTAACTTAAAAGTAAGAGAAAAAATCCTTTCAGCAATGCCGTGCAATTACTAAATATCGATCTATAAATAAGGCCATTCACTATGTTTATGATTTCAGCAATGCCATGAAGTTATTATTTATTAGGGATGAGATCGAATACCGAAATTACTATTCGAATATTGGTTATGCATATTGGAATATATGAATATATTAGAATTTTATCCGACTTTCGTTCAAGTTTGATAAAATGGGGCACGCCACGTGAAAAGGTACCTTCGGTCATACTTTGTGAAATTTACGTTCTTACTATATTTGAAAAGAAAATACATTTATTTATTATTTTCCTATAAATAAACGGTTATTTTGTTACATGTTTTGACGATGAAACGCTAATTATACCGCGAAATGCGTAATAATTAATGTCGTCCATTCAACTTTTTGACGTCATTTCAATGATTGACGTCAACTGTCCGAAAAAATATTTTCCCGTGACGCTCTCCATACGTTCACAAACTCAATGTGTCTGGTAATTAATATTTAGGTTTATATGATAATGCAGCGGTCATTTTGACGTCAGCGTTACTATGAAATGGGGCGCGTCAAGGAAAAAGGTTCCTTCGGTCATTTTCAAGATATTTTAGTTTTTACTTAATTTAGAAAGAACCTACAACTATACATCATTTTCTTATTATTAACATGTGACTTTGTTAGACAGTTTGACAATAAAATGGTATTTTTACCGCGAAATGCTTAAAAAATATAGTCTACTCAAATTTTACGTCATTTCAAAGATTGACGTCAACTGTCCGAAGGTACCTTTTCCCGTGACGCGCCCCAAAACAAAAATAAATTTAAGTTCGTGTAATTTTGAAAGGGCTGTAATGAACTATATATAAGTAATCTACGGGCCGGTATAGAAGTTTATTACGGACGAGTCCATTTATTTTAATGCAACTGTCTTATTGAAGAGAAAAGGCATTTGGATATTTTATCTATTACCGGATATTCGAATACAAAAATCGTATTAGAATATTCGTCGTCAAACCAAATATTCGAATGTTCGAAGATTCGATCCCATTTCTACTAGTTATCGAATTACTAACTATCTATCAATCTATAAAGCAATTGAATATGTTAATGCTTTTAGCAATGCCACGGAATTGCTAGTTATCTGCTCCATGCGTACTTGACATTATGCATCAATTGCTGTAATACCGACTTCTGTAACAACCATTGTTATATAAACTATTTCGAAGTGTTTTTGTTGTGTTTGTTTTTTATCATCAACAATTTACTTCAATATATTTTTACAAAAATTTATCCGCCTCACAAATATAAGTTATAAGTTATCAATTACATCCTTTGATGCCTATTTTCAAACCATTGGCGTAACGAAAGCTTTAATCCTGAGCATTATACAAGATCTTGTTTAAGCAGAAGGGTAAGATATCCTTTCAGATAATCATTAACCTCGGTGATTTTATTTCTTAAACATGTTTCTTCACTTCAGTGTGGTTATCAGTTTCAATTACCCCCCTTGATGGAAATATGTTAACTTCAAATCATGCAGAATCTCAATCATTGTGGTTGATAGTATATAGGCATATTTGAACTATCCTTATGGATGATATATATATATATATATATATATATATATATCTAACAAAAAAAATTCTGCACACAAGTGCTCTTTAGCGTAAATTTTATAGTATTGAAAATGTCTGGTATAAATACTTACATTTATATCAAAATAAATGTTTGCAGAGTGAAAGACAAAAATAGAATTAAAATTTGTTGGTTAATAACCGAGAACTATCATTTTGAGTATGAGAGGGGTCAACAGTCAAAAGTTGCAAAATTTGCTGTATCGAGGCATAGGTGTGAAATCTATTAAATCAGTCAACAAATCACTAGAGTCTGTTTTATGTAATTATCATCATGCACTGTGATGCTAGTAACAGGAAGTAATCAATAGTTAATACCAAGCAATTTCCAGAATAACACTCAAACATAAGTTTTAATTAATTACATCACATTATATCACTTTGTCTCACTCATTGACCCGAAGGTGTGTTAACACAGTTTAGTGGCGACTCGAACAGTTTTCATTCTGTATTAAACGATCAAAGCATCTTGTTTATTAAGTGTATAAAAATAACCAAACAATTCAATCAACACCTAATCTTAGAGATTGACAGATCTGCATTGTTTGTTATTCAATTATTGAAATTAATTTATTTCTCATGGTCAACAACTTGAAGGAAGATTGTCGTTAATTTGACCTTAATGGCAAATGTTGGACCACACCGGCCACCTAGACATCTTTCTAAAGAAGACAGAGCGCGTGAAGTAGGTCAGCTAGCTGATCTTCCCAGTTTTCTTGTTCACGAATGGATCCTAATTCCACAATTGAAAATTTGTCATCCGGTGATTCCGTGAAAAGACGCTAAGAAGGATACCGGATTCATCGTGGTGTATTTACTCAGTATAAGTCTAGCGATTTTTGCAACTTTTGAGTTGTATCCCCTAGTGGCTTCAACAATGCACTGCTCATAAAGTAGTGGTCGGATTTTATTTCTGATTGTTTTACATTATTAACTATGGATTGCTGATTTATTTGATATGTATCATTTTCTTGTGTTTGGTGAAATTAAAAAGATATTTTTATAAAATGTCCAAGTGTGCAGAACTTATTTGCCGAGTATATATATAACACATGAGGTTTGATATGATAACCCTGATTAACTTTATCATCACTGCATGACATCGGTAGGGTTTATTTAGGGATAACAGTACTGACTATACGTTGAGACTATTTAGTGCCGCCACACTGCAAAACTGCGATACAGTGAATTTGAACGAATAAGAAAAAATTATTTGAAAAGTGCTATACATGTATTCAATGAATTTTGTTATAATTTGATTTCGAAATAATCAGTGTTCCGGTCATTTGCGTTCAATAACAGATAAATAAATTTTAAATTAAATTAATAAAGATCGAAAAAAAATTGTAGCAGCAAACGAAAATTTAAATTCAAACATGATGGTAACAATACTTCATTTTGCTTTTAATTTTGCCTTTTTGTTACATGTTTAATAAAGTAATGAAGTTAATAAAGAGAATAATGAAATTAATAAAGTTTATTAATACACGTATGAGTATCCTAAAATATTGAATAATTGCTAATTCTTTCGACATGATATCAAAAATATGTCGGCTGAATAAAAAAAAGGGAATGCAGCCTGATCAGGATTTAATATGTTCATGTTGATTGATGTTTATGAATGTATTTTATTTTGAGTATCACAGTTTCCATCGAGACAAGATTACGTTATAGCTGATTGCGGTCAAATGAATTTTACGATAGTAAAATACATGAAAAGGAAACTTTGAAGACCCTCGAACACGACAAATATGAAAATATTACAGGCTCGGTTTGATTGAGCCTGTTCATGGGCAGCAATGGAAATGTTTATAACTGCCCACGCCGCCTAGCCCCAGGTTGAGCGCAACTCAATATTTACACCAATAAACAGTACACTTTTGATCCATCCCAAACGATGGTATGCATATGGCGGTGAACATGGAACCTTCAATGAGGTATTTTTAGATTAATACCATTCCATGTTCAGCGGCGTATGGTCCCCAGATAAAAGAATGGGTTTGCCCTAAACGACAAAACAATGGGCAGAACTAAACAAAATATAATTTTGAGAGGGGATCTTAGAATATAAATCCTGCATATCACAGACAACGCCAAAGGCAAAATTTAAAAAGCAGGAAGTATATCCTTGGGGGTGATTGAACAATATCCAAATGTAGAAGTTTACGATTCCAGTACATTTATTTCACAAAGACAACTTGTACTTGTTTGTTGATATGAGAACCTGTTGGGGCAAGTGTGAGGTTGGTGCACCCTAGAACCTGGTTTTAACCCCCAGTGACAAATTGTTTATAACTGACCGTTCCATGGCCGTAACCCCAAGGGTTCTCTTTTCGTTGATAGTTTGTTGTGTCTTAATTGCAATTAATAATGGTATAAACGCATGCTCTCTTTCATTCTCTTCTTATTCTGGGGCGTGGGGAGGCTGTGTTTTCTGAGTGTGGCTATTCCTGCATATTTTACCTTTTTTAAAACAAATTAAAGGATGTGATACCCAGCTCCCCATAGCCCTGGTTGTTGCAGTATGGTTTGTCACAGCATTGAACGCATGTTGTATTTTCGCTTCTGCGAGCGAAGTCTAGGGACTTATCATCGTCTTCAGTGTCCCGTTTACCAACCAATGCAAACTGATTGCATATCTGTAATTAAAGATAAGAACATATTTCAGACTCTTTTTGTAATGAGCCTGTCAAAGGCAGTGTTTGAAATGCATTATTTTCTACGCCGCCTAGCCCCGAGGTTGAGAGCAACCAATTGTTACCATCAACAATCGGTACAATTTCGATTCATCCAAAACGAATGTGTGCATATGGCGGTGAATAGTGAACCATCATCGATGCGGTATTTTCAAATTGATACATTCCATGCTTAGCGGCGTATGCTCCCAAATAAATTGTTTCTCCTAAACGAGGAAACAACTTGCGGAACTGAACAGAACAAATATTGACAGGGTATCACGGAATAAAAGTTCTCTATATCGCAGAGAACGCTAAATGCAAAAGACACAGGATATTCACACGATAACATATATTTATACATGTATTTAAATGTTAAAGGAACAGTGGTCTATGGTTAGAGCTTCTGACTCCAGATCCGGAAACCGCGGGTTCGAATCTCGCTAGGAATGAGAGTCGTCTGCAGTTTCCTCAATCCATATTCGACGCGAGTACTGGTTGGTAACCCAGAAAGCAGTCATCGAGCGTGATTAATATAAGTTGGAATATTTTGTTTCACAATCGATGTAAAATAAATAAGTTTTAACTAAACTATTTAAATGTTAAACTATAAATAACAATGTGATTTATATACAGTAAATGGAGTAATCAGTTATTTATAAGAATGTGAAAATACCAGTTACCTGTGTGTCTCTGCAACCAGAGTTGAAGTACATATAACCGCCGGTGACAACATGCTTCTCTACATAACAAATCTAAAACAGTATTCAGTTGGCTTAACTTATTGCTTAGATACAACTCAATGTTTGCTAAGCATCAAGTTCACCTCATATGATTGTTGAGTCTTCGTTTAAGTACATCATAATATTATAAGTATATATATTAAGTTTAAGCTTTCCAAAATTAATTACGTTGGAAATTGTTTAGCTTTTGCATTGTTGTATTGATGGGTTGTTTGGAGTTATTTCACCAAGACAACTTGTAGTTCTTTTGCGATATGAGAACATGTTAAAAACCTGAACCCCCAGTCCCAAATTTAATTTGCAACTGATCGTTCCAAGGTGGTAACCACAAGTGTTCTCTTTTTCGTTAATTGTTTGGGGCGTCTTATAAAAATTTGAATTACTTGTAACAAACTTGCTCTCTTTTCTTCTCTTCTATTTCGCTGCGTGGATAGGCTGTGTTTTGTGAGTTTTGCGATTCCTGATATGCATATTTCACTTTTTTTAGAAATGTATCAAAAGGTATACACATAACCTTGATCGACAGTCGTAACCCTTTCTTGTTTATGCTATTTAATTTACGCTGCATACATGTACTCGGTATTTGTAAGGCACTCGATCTTTTCTTTCAATTGGAATATTGAACATTTATGACTCAATTATGGCTAGAAGTTTTCAGATGCAAACACCGACAGTCGTTGTTTTTGTTGAGTTTTTTTTTTTTGGGGGGGGGGGGTGATGTCGGTTTATTCACTTTTTGCAAAACATGATTTTAAAAATTTTATCAACATAATCATCTTTAAATTTTTCACATTCAAATTCTAAGTACATCCCAAAACATATTACAGTTGTAAAACATTTTTAATCAAGGTCCATAGAAAGAAAATAAAACTATAAACTGGCAGACAAAAAGATTCTCGTACAACTATAAACTGGCAAACAACAAGATACTCGTCGTCGGTTAATCGCCATGAGGGCTCAACAACATTTTTGGTCAAATTTTTAATATTTTTGACATGCTTTCTATATGATCTATGTGTCAGAAACGTATTGAGCATTAGTTTCTATAATTTTGTCAAAATACAAGACTTGAATAGTTTGCACAATGTATTATATTCACATTTTGGTTGCCAAAAGGACTCATAAACAATTTTCTTCTGCCAGAAGGGCTCATCAGTGTTGAAGATTTTGGTCATATTATTGGGCGTAATTTTAATATTTGTTTTACAATATAATCAGGTAAGTCCCCTTTATGTTTTCTATATCTTAAATATAATAATACAAATTAAACTTATAAACACATTTTAAGTTTAAGTTTTAGTTTCAGAATTTAGTGCAATAAGTGAGATTCTGAATTCAGCTTTTGAGCCCTTATGGCTCTTTTAATAAAATTGTTAACTTTTCATTACACTTATAATATCTATAATAAATCTATGATTGTTTCACAGGTTAAATACATAGATTACATAAATTATTGCATAAAACTGCAATTAAAGATATAGAAAAGTATTCAGATTCATTTTAAATTGCTGATGAGCCTTCTGGCATGGATCAAAATGATTATGGCATAAGTATGCATGACTATCCATTATGGTTTGAGCGCAAATTATCTCAGTGATCATGATGGAAGAAGAATGGTCGGATTCTGACCTCTACACAACACCAGAGACAAGTAATGAAGATGAAAGCTACATACCATCTTCTGAATGACCCTTCAAGAGGGAGCAAAACAGAAAAAGAATATTGAAAGAATTCGGTGAATCCTTATCAACAAGCAAAACTGCTAAAGATCACGTAGCACTACCAGACATTAATGATGATGAGTCAGACTGCTCTGTGGGTGATTGGGCAAGGTCAAAATCATAGATGATGGTTACAATGAGACTCAAAAATACTTTCGAAATTAACATGTACCTTAACAACGGAAGTCTTAACAAAACTTACTATAAAAATGGACTTAAAACATTTATCTACTGCTTGATTTTGATCTGATGAGCCCTTCTGGCTTTACTGAATTTCTTTATGAAAGTTAAATATATTATTCAGCCAAAAGGACTCTTCAACATAGTTTTCCATTTTTGGCAATGCGTTTATGTTTCTGTTATTTGCTTTGAGTAAATAAACACATAATAAAATACTACATACATGTGCGAAATATTAAAAATATATAAAATTCATGTAATGGGTTGATAGGCTAGGCACGATTGCCTTCCATTCCTTGTGACGTTTAGAAAGGCATATAGACGAAAATGTCAAAATGTCAAATATGCGGTATCTAGATATTTTCTGATAGCAAGTCAGGTTCTTGTGATTAAACATATTGAAAGATTGTGTTACTAAACAATTAAGTGATAGTTAATATAAAACTTGATCTAATAGATAATTATTCGCTGCCTATTTTATCTTTATAATAAATATGTAATACAAATCTCAAGAAATCGAAAATTTGAATCTTAAAGACAAAGGTAGCTATTCCTATAAGAGTATTTTTGACAAAATAAGTTTAAAAGAAATTAAATTGTAATGAATTTTAAATTTTAATAGTTAAACAAATTTAAAACACACTTCTAAAGTTGTTGTTATTTTGATTAGTTGTTACTTGTTGTTGTTGTTGTTATTATTATCAGTACAATAATTTAATTATTTAATTATGATATCATCATTTTTGTAACAAGTTTAAGTTTAAGAAAGGAAATAGTTGTTTAAGAACTTTAAACGAAACAATACTTAATGTTTCATGCTTACCGATTAAAAAGCAGGCGAAAACAAGTATAGCTTTAACATTCACAAGCGTCATTTTGAATTTTAAAATTTGTGAATAACTTAGATTCACTAATCGTATATGATTTTTATATTTAATCAAATCTGTGTTTCAACTATGATATAAATGTAGGTCACACAGAAGTTTAAAGTATGGGGCACGCCATGGAGATAGTGTGTTTGCGTCATACTTTTGACATTTAAGTTGTTACTATATTTAGAAAGAACTTACGATTATCTTTTTTTTAATTCTGAGACTCATAACTTATTTGAGATTTTGTACATACTTTGACAATTTTTATTTTAATTTAATTATTGTTATTTAAATTAACCCCAAGACCGTTAGATGAATAATCCGAATAAGTAATGTAGTCTTCACAACTTTCAATCTCTTTGCAGAGATGTCATTCCTTACACTCACTTTACATCTCTGCGAAAGGCTCAATGTCAAGATTTTTTACCAAACTCGACAGCCTTATTTTATACAGTCATAAATAATGAGTTTGAAAGCTTGACGTAAAACAAATGATTGAAATCTTCACTATCTTTCATTAAAACCGAAGAAACCTAAATTTTACTATCAATCTATCCTGATAGGCAAATCTAGTCAAGCCCTTATTAGCCAAAGCTAACTCGATCGTTTCGTTTGTGACTCTTAAAATTAAAAGAGAATACAAAACCTGGCAGTATATACTTTTGCACATCCATAGAAAACGTCAAATTATACGCGACGATTTAGTTATTTGCTATGGCAGCCATCTCAGCATACTTGTTTTTTTTTAATTTTACGATCCCGCACCTTCTTCATTTTTGAGTATTTTATAAACGTATTTATATAGAAAAGGACTTTAAGAGCTGCAATCTATTTCTTGTGCTTATGAAGTTTGACAAACAACCAAACTTACGAAATTAAATAAATGTAAGGCACATCTTCAATCATCAGCTTTAAGGCGTCGCAAACATTGCAAATGGTGAAAACAGGCTAAAATTTCAAAAATGAATTTTGGGGAAAATAATTATTGTCACCTAGATTTTAGCAAAGAAATGTATTTGGCTATGTATGTAGTTTATGTTTGCAAGCTCAATTTAGTCTTATTCATGTTCTAATTATCAAGCACATACTAAAACAAGAGAAAAATGTGAAAGTAGAAGTCTATAGAAATCTACTTTCACTTTGAACCAGGAAGTAAGTTTTCCTTGAATTTCTTGAAAACCCTTACATTATTTAGACGAATTGGCACTAAACATTGTAGACCAGCATATACTTATTTCAGATATGAGTTGGTTTGGTATATTGTTCAATGAATTTCAGAGTTCTCATGCAAATGGTTTTTCTTTTGTTTTAGTATGTGCTTGTTAATTAGAACATGAAGTAGACTAAATTGAGCTTGCAAACATTAACTACATCCATAGCTCAATACATTTCTTTACTAAAATCGAGGTGGCAATAAGTAATTCCCCAAAAATTCATTTTTGACATTTTAGCCAGTTTTCGCCATTTGCCATGTTTGCGACCTCTTAAACATGTGTGCGATTCCAGTTTATTTTTACTAAAATGAAAAAGCGCTGCTGTTTCCATTTCTATTAAATACTTTTCTGACCTCAGATCAAGTTATTTCGAAACCTGTAAGTCAGTAAATGTGCACCTGATAAACGTATGTGGTCAACTCTTTTTGGCAAGATTCTGTATACTGCAGTGTTCTGGTTAGAATAAACATCCTGTAATTTGTATCACTTGTATGACTTTATCCGTACCTAGAGGCTATGTTATTTGATGCTTTGGTACGGAACGAATTTTCTGGGATAATAGTCAATTACACACCATCGTTTGTCATGGATCGAAAGTGGTACTGTTAACTTGTGTAAATACATGTGTTTTATTGCTTTTAATAATAATAATAATAATAATAATAATAATTTCTTTATTTAAATTATTTGTTTTTCTATACGGCCTTTAATATAAATACATTACATGCATCATTTTGTTTACAACAACAACAACAATTATAATAATAATAATAATAATAATTATTATTATTATTATTATTATTATTATTATTATTATTATTATGGTTATAACTTTATTTAAAGAATGTTACTTCTTAAGCAGGTAAAATTAACAAAAAATGTCCAATTCACAATAAGGCCTTCTATAAAAACAAACAAGAACAAATTAAAACATACAAACATGAAATATAAAATAATTTACACTCCTACTTGCACGTTTATTGATAACAACAAAAATAATCAAACTCTTAATAACTGCAAAAAATGATGCATTAGTAATATTCCTTAGTGCAAAATGTCATTGAACGGCATTTTGAAATTTATTGAAATTTTGATAATTTTCTCTTTTTTATCGATGAACATGCAAGGCGGAGTGTAGTGGACCCTTAAAACAAAATTAAATAACTTCACAGACACATGTAAACATCTCAAAATATTGAATAAAACAGAGATAAAATAGATGACAATGTAACTTGAAGACACTGCATACTCGCCGTGATAATGTCCAGAAATTCTTCCCGAGTCTCATAGACCGTTCATGTCCAGAAATACTTCCCGTGTCTCATAGACCGGTCATGTCCAGAAATACTTCCCGTGTCTCATAGACCGTTCATGTCCAGAAATACTTCCCGTGTCTCATTGACCGTTCATGTCCAGAAATACTTCCCGTGTCTCATAGACCGGTCATGTCCAGAAATACTTCCCGTGTCTCATAGACCGTTCATGTCCAGAAATACTTCCCGTGTCTCATAGACCGTTCATGTCCAGATATTCCCGTGCCTCATAGACCGTTCATGTCCAGAAATACTTCCCGTGTCTCAAAGACCGTTCATGTCCAGAAATACTTCCGTGTCTCATAGACCGGTCATGTCCAGAAATACTTCCCGTGTCTCATAGACCGTTCATGTCCAGAAATACTTCCCGTGTCTCATTGTCCGGTCATGTCTTGAAATACTTCCCGTGTCTCATAGACCGTTCATGTGCAGAAATACTTCCCGTGTCTCATAGACCGTTCATGTGCAGAAATACTCCTCTCGTCTCATAGACCGTTCATGTCCAGAAATACTTCCCGTGTCTCACAGACCGTTCATGTCCAGAAATACTTCCCGTGTCTCATAGACCGGTCATGTCCAGAAATACTTCCCGTGTCTCACAGAACGGTTATGTCCAGAAATACTTCCCGTGTCTCATAGACCGTTCATGTCCAGAAATACTTCCCGTGTCTCATAGACCGTTCATGTCCAGAAATACTTCCCGTGTCTCATAGACCGTTCATGTCCAGAAAAACTTCCCGTGTCTCATAGACCGTTCATGTCCGGAAATACTTCCCGTGTCTCATAGACCGTTCATGTCCAGAAATACTTCCCGTGCCTCACATACCGTTCATGTCCAGAAATACTTCCCGTGTCTCATAGATCGGTTATGTCAAGAAATACTTCCCGTGCCTCATATACCGTTCATGTCCAGAAATACTTCCCGTGTCTCATAGACCGGTTATGTCCAGAAATACTTCCCGTGTCTCATAGACCGTTCATGTCCAGAAATACTTCCCGTGTCTCATAGACCGTTCATGTCCAGAAATACTTCCCGTGTCTCATAGACCGTTCATGTCCAGAAATACTTCCCGTGTCTCATAGACCGTTCATGTCCAGAAATACTTCCCGTGTCTCATAGACCGTTCATGTCCAGAAATACTCATAGACCGTTCATGTCCAGAAATTCTTCCCGTGTCTCATAGACCGTTCATGTCCAGAAATACTTCCCGTGTCTCATAGACCGTTCATGTCCAGAAATACTTCCTGTGTCTCATAAACCGTTCATGTCCAGAAATACTTCCTGTGTCTCATAAACCGTTCATGTCCAGAAATAGTCCTCTCGTCTCATAGACCGACTTTGTTTGCTGCTCAACTTTATGACGTCACTTTTAGGATTGACGTCAATTGTCCGAAGAAGTGTTATTAAACGGGTGAAAAACGCGAACTACGCATATCAGGAATCGCCTTACTCACAAACACAGCCTCCCACACAAGCATGGTTAAACGATAATCAGTTTCAAAATAGACGCAATCACAAACAATTGACAAAAGTGAGAACCCGAGCGGGTACCGCCTTGGAACGGTCAGTGGCCATACAATATGCCACGGGGGAGGGGACCAGATTCTAGGGTGCACCAAACTCACACTTGCTCCAAGAGATTTTCATAATGTTGAGATATTGTTATTTTTACATAACAACACTCTGGCACATAATAAGTAAGTAAATAAAGAACCACACTAGAAAGAAAACATAACAAATTGTTGACAAAATAACGAAATGAAAACAACTGATAACGCTTTATATTTAACAAGACGTATTACAAAAGTCACTGTCGCAGCATTGGGAGCATATAGGCCTGTTGTAGAGATGACTTATAGTGTTGCATTGCTGAAATAGAGACAAATATCATTAATTTTTGTATCATGCAGTCAAAAACTCTACTTTTGTCGTCATTAGTCTGATTAATGAAATCTTTCTTACATTGGAAATATTTACTTTAATTGACAACAGCAAATCATTGCAAAGTTTCACCGAAAGGCATTTTGTCGTTATTGAAATTTTAATAATTTTCCTTTTCATCGATAAACTTGCAAGGAGGAGTGTAGTGAATCCTTAAATGAAATCTTCAAAACTGTTCTTACTAAACCAACAAGCTGCAAAGTGTAAATTCCGCATAATTTAATGGAACCCGACAAGGGTTAAAATCTTACCATTTTGGGAACGCACTGACTTTTATAGACCTCTTCGTCGATATCTGCTAGCCGCAGAACAATACAGACCTGAAACAAATCAATCTCCTTTGCAGAGTTGTCGTTCATTTTACTCACTTGACACCTCTGCGAAAGGCTCAATGTCAAGATTTTTGACAAATCTCGACAGGCTTATTTTATACAGTCATAATTATGAATTAGTCCCAGCCTAAACAGAGGTGAATGTTATGAACCGATAGTGTAAGAGGGCGGAAATAAATTGGAATACCACGTGACTACATATTTATGGATCCAAAATGGCAAAGGGTACTGATCGATATAAATAGAGGATACAACATGAGTGATCATTTTATACTGAAATTATTAAACGAGTCGTCTAAATCGATATAAACATACATACATCATTCGTGTTCATTTTATATTGAAATTAGTAAACTCGTCATCTAAATCGATATAAAACTCGGCAAAAGCCTCGTTTTATATCGATTTAGATGACTCGTTTAATAATTTCAGTATAAAATGATCACTCATGTTGTTTCCTCTATATACATCTCTGCGAAAAGCTCAATGTCAAGATTTTTGACATAACTCGACAGCCGTATTAGTGAGTGTAAGGAACGACATATTTACATATTATCATCTTTTTAATATGTTTTTGTTATATAAAAAACAGGCACCTTTGAACACAGAGTATTGTTAACTTACAGTGAAACCTCAATGTAAAGACCACCATTAGTACTGGTTATAAGTGGTCTTTAAAGTGGGATGGTCTTCATAAAGGGGTGGAAAATAGTGCAAAACTGTTAAAGGAGACTTTGAAATAGTGTTCTTAATAGCGGGGTGGTCTTAACTTTGAGGTGGTCTTAATAAGGGGTTTAACTGTACTGTAATAATTATTCTTGTTGATAGAATTTCTAATAACGCATAAATGTAATAAGCATAATAAGCATAATTATTATTAATAATAATATCTATATTTTATTGATAAATGCTGATACTTAAATCAAATGTATCATTACTTGTGAAAGTAAAGTGTGAAAATTGTTGTAATTTAAATGAAATTCGTTTAAAGCGCCATTACTTCAATTTAACCCGCTCTTGTATGAAATATTACATGTATTTGGAACTATAGGCACACGTTTGCAACATTACTCCGGGTTAATAAAATTTTAATTTACTAAAATAAATTTGGTCCGCGCGACTAAACATGCTAAAAGCGAAAGTAGGATTTCCGAAACGTCACAAAAATCGAGATCGCGCATGAAGTGGTGTCTTTGTCGAAGCTTAATATAGCTCCATTATACGGAATCGACCCTACGATATTGACCCGCGAAGCGCGTCGAAATCGTGTCGATTCCGATTGCGGTATTGCGCATGAGCAAAGAGCAGTACCTTGAAACTTTGAAACATTGTCTTCCGGTTTGCAAATAAGGCTTTCTGACTGGACAATATGACTTTCATCCGTGTGCAATAGTCCAGATTGCTTGCTTCCGGATTTTAAAACTGAAAAGCCGCCATTTTTTTCTCGATTCACATTTTCTTAATTTCTCCTTCCATATGTAAGATAACAATTAAGATTTAACTAGCCAAAAATTAAGGTGAATAAGTTTCTACATTGATTAAATCCTAATATTGTCACAGAGTTAGGGTCTAACAGTAGACTCCAATCGCTACGATTCGTATTACGGTAGTTGTTAGATTTGGGTTAATTAATTAAAATACATAGTGACAAAGTGACAAAGTGACATTTACACCGGTTTCCCCAACATTCTAAACATTGGAAATTTACGACGTACTTACGAAGAACAGTAAGTTTGACATTGCAGTTTAGATAGTAATATCGATTGCTTTCGTTTTAATTTGGTGTGAGAAAGCGATTAGGTATTGTGTTGAATTAACTCTGGAAACTGTAGACTGGTAGACTGGACAGAACTTGTCATATGAAATCTGACCAGATAATGGCAAAAGAAGATATGTATTCTTGATCAGGACCCAAGGTTCTCAGATATAGGATACAGCTACTCTGCTAATATAAGTTGAAATTTGGTGAAGCCGTGTTTACCAAATGCTAATGAATAATTATTCATTTACAACAAATAAAAATTATTTGAGATACATTTCATAAAAAATGAGGCATTATGTAGAATGATTTAAACTAAATATTTATTTCAGATTTTTTGAACAATTGCTCTTTCCAACAAGTAGCATGGTGAAGCCGTGTTGACCATTAATTATTTGGTATTTGAAAATTTATTTATTTTTCACAGTCCAATAGTTTGTGTTGAGCTTTTGTATACATGCCTGGATCCAGATGTTTGAATGTAAAAAATATCTTATGATCGCTCACTGACACTAAGAAAATAAGATTGCTCACTGACACTAAGAAAATAAATTAAGTCATCGGAAAGTATATGCATGCATTGGGCAAATTATATTGTTTCTAAAATTTGTATTTCAGTTTGAAGTATATATATGAAAGATGCGTGACAAATCTGGTTCAAAGAGCATGAAACTGGAATAGGAGAAAAATTAGACTACTGGAGATGTAATTTTTTTAATTTACCCTTAATAAACAGTACAAACACTCAAACTGCGCACAATATGCCCTTCTTTTACATGACTATGCAGGAGGTTTGGCGATAAATACCACCCCCGGTATTTACTAGTGGTATTAACCGGCCTGGAAAATACTCCCCAAAAGTGGCAAATACTGGAAAATACTGGCAAATACTACACAGATGAGGTTTTTTTGCCTTAAATTACTGCAGAAATCTGAACTTAGTTGACTGTTAATAATGTATTATCATAATTAAAATTAAATTACTCTGATATTTTAATTAAATTTCAGGTGATCACTGTAACTACTTAAAGTAAAAATAAATCTTAAAGAACTGTCTTTTTTTACTAAGAACCTAACAATACAGCACGTGAGAAATTAATGCTGATCCACCTGTACACCATTGACACATAACAAGCAAAGCCATAAGGTCGAGACTATTAAAATGTTTCATACAAGGGGCTGTAATAGCCAGAGGCAACAAAGGCAACAGTGTCATAAATGACACAATTACACAATCACAATTAAATGATACAATTTGTCCTGGTGCAAGTAAATGGTTGTGTATTGGTGTGACTCCAGAAAGCTGCCAAACTGGTGTTCTGTTACAGATACTTTAAGGGGAAAGAAGAGATTGCCTGGTAGACAGAGACTTCTTTGTATCTAACCTTATTTGAAATTTTATTTAATAATTGAATTTTGAAGTCGTCCACATGCTGACTATAAGGGATACATTGTATTGCATAAATTCCATGGGTGGTCAATTCAAATGACCACTTTTTCAATACTTAAATATTTATTTATTATGGATAAAGTGATAAAGTTATGTATAAATATAATGACAATTGATGGGTAAACTTGAAATTATCTATATGAATGCTGATAATAGGTAATATTGTATAAATTCCAGGCTGGTCAATTCAATCGACTAGTATTTGCCAGTATTTGCCGGTAAATACCGCCGGCATGGAAAATACTCATATTTGCTGGCATTTTGCCAACCCATCTATGCAGGGCTGGACAAACCCACTTGCCCGACGCCATGGACAAGCTGAAAATTGTATTGGACAATCTCAAAATATCTGATTGCTTGTCCGTGGGCTAGCTCAATTTCGTAGTGCTGACTAGTTTAAACTTTAATTTGATATGCGCCATTCTCTTTTAGCGCCATGTGCATATCATATTACAACAGCAATAAGTTTTTACTGTAAATACTGACCAATCAGAATTCGCTTATTTGCGCAAAAGAGGGACTAGCTGAAATGTTTACCCAGCTAGTGCTGACCTTGTTACAAAAAAAAAATCCTGATCAGATTGCAGAGATGTAGATTCACATCATCTGGCACATCTTTTTTGTGGTCTTTAAAATGTGATAACACTCTTAGAATAGTTTTATGCTTATCTTGTGGAGGAATTAAAGACAGCATGAAATTTTTCATCATTACCATCTTCCTTTTATGTGATTTTTATAAAAAGACCCTACATGTAATAAATAAATTATGGCAACAGTATGAATTGTTCACTGTTAACTGCAACAGCAATTTATGTACATCTTCATAAGCCACAAAAGGTAGTATGTAACTGACTAACTAGTTATCAGAGAAGATTTAAAATAAAATCAATTTTGACTGTCGACAAGTAAATTTATAAAAGCAATAAGATATAAAATTATTTTTGAAGTTAAATTATTGCCTGTTGAATTTAATATTTCAGGAAAACAGCTTCACATGGAATGCTGTGGGGAGATCAAATAATACAATGTGATATCAAATAATACAAAAACGTTTTAATGTAGACCTCATTGAAGAACAATGAACAACACCATCAGCATAATTTTGTTATGAATATAATTTGCTGTTAAATGGAACCATACAAAAAGGAATAGATCATATTCCAAGTCAGAATTTTAGGTGTTGTGGAATAATGTTTTACAATCTACCTTGTTAACCAGATTTTTATGAGTCTATATTTCTAATACCATCAGTCAGCCTTGCAGTTTGATCACATTTTGGTGCTGTTTAACTAAGAGTTTACAGGCAAACTGGTGTATTCAACATCTCACAGGATTCTTCCAAACTTCACAGAATCATTCGCCTCATTAAGATGTATTGTTGCATCTAACAACCTTGACAAGTTTTGGTTAAAAGTAAATAAAACAAATGATGACTTGTTTCTTTGCTTTACTGTTAAACAAACGATATACTTTTGATTCGTCGATTCCGAGAGAGGCAGTGCCTTAGTTCATATTATTTAGCTTCTTAAAAGTTAGTTAACGATAATTTAACAATATCATTGAAAATCCCGTCTATAAGAAAGAATTCGATCGGACCTTTTGTGTTCTGTAAGAGTTTATATATTGGAGTCTATATGGACAAATATGATTTTGCAATAGTATATTTTTACTTAAGTTTAAGGCTGGGGCTATAAATAAACGGGGTTACCCTGAGAAAGGGGCATTTTCATTACTTCCCATCTTCATCTATTTTTCTACTTTACCAAAGTTTCTTCCATATATAGCGGAGTTTTTGTTGTTTTTGTAAGGTAGTACATGATTATTAACATATAATAATTGATATATTAATAAAGTGGAACATTAAATTTGTTTAAAATTTAGGAATTAAACTTAGTAACAAACCTCCAATCTCCTTCGTAGGGTTGTCGTTTCCTAATCTAACTGTACACCTCTGCGAAAGGCTCAATACAAGATGTTTGACCAAACTCCACAGCCTTATTTTATACAGTCGTATATTATTTATTACAGAAATCTTCACCATCTTTCATTAAAACCAAAGAAACCTAAGCTATTTTATAAGTTAATGGTGAACTATTTTTCGAGTTAAAGTAAAAGTAGTTGATAGTAGTCCCAGCCTATAACAGAGGTGCCGATAGTGTAAGAGAGAAACAAACCTCCCCAGGTGCGCACTGTTTTACCCTTCGGCATTCAAGAGCAGTATGCTGTTTGTCACAGTTGAAACAATA